>CM037030.1:3476042-3503542 GCA_020875875.1 Dioscorea alata | reverse complement strand
CAAAACCGAGGAACGGGACGGGACGGCCACACTTGCGCGCCTAGGTGAACGGAGCCACAGAGCCCTCAAAGAACGGGCCGGGCTGATCCGCAATTGCCTTGCGGTACGCAAGCGGGCACAAAAACAGAGAGGGACACCGGCGCCCCGCCGCGGACGGCAGGGCACCGTTGGGGACCGCCCCTGGTGCAATGGGCGGGTTAGCGCGGCACGAACTGGGCGGGCAGCGGGGCACGACGCGCACGGCCGGGCAAAACCGGGGCGACCGGGGGACGGGTGATAAGTGTCTAAATGTATGTGTTTTAACATACATATTTTGTTCACTTAGCATGTATCTTTATATGAATGGATGCCCGTTTTATGCTTAATTGAGCATTATTTATGTTGTAGGGCATGGAGGAGCCATGAGGAACATGATAATACGATTTGGGCGAAAATGGATGAAGAATCAGGGTGCTGGAGTACTACAGCATACGGGGCCGTATAAGGGGCCGTGAGCATCAAAAGACAGTAATTTTCAACTAGCTCTCACGGCCCCCTATCCACCCCGGGATGCCCCTGTCCACCCCGGGATCCATTCATCCACCCCGGGATGCACCCCCACATGAGACAGGTTTTGCCCTATTTTTGCCTATCTATCCACCCCGGGATGGATCTATCCACCCCGGGATCCTGCGGGAGTATATATAGAGGTTTTTAGGGCACACAAAGGGGACTTCTTGGCCGGCATCTAAAGGAAAGAAACGAAGAAATCTTTGAAGAGACGACGATTTGGAGCCAAGGAAGGAGGCAAGAACATCATTTTGAAGGGGAGAAGCTTCACCATCAAGGAGGCAAGGATCCAAGACAAGGGGAAGCGTCATTCGGCATCTCTTGGACGGAGGAAAGCGTCATTTGGCCGGACCTCCACCTCCTCCTTCATCATTTCATCTAGGGAGTGTCATTTATGAGCTTTTTAAGTGATTTACTTTGTATTTTTGTTGTTACTTGCTTGATTGCACACTAGACCCCCAAGGCCACCGGATGTTGGTGAACCTTGGGGGGTTTATCATGTATTTTGGATGATCTTTACTTAATTGCAAGCTTGGTTTGGTTTAAGATTTAGTTCATTGTGCCTCATGTCTAGAACTACCACATGGAGAGATCCGTAGTTCTTTCTTGAATTATACACGTAGACGTGACCTACTCACGTGTATTAGGTCATTAATGAATTAAAAGGGGTTACTTGTATTGGCACACCGAGAAATTGGGTGTCGATAGCCCTCCGAGCTTTAAGGATAGACTAGGGTTTAGTGTATCCTTATTTTGGGATCTCCTTATACTTAATGCAATCGTAGGGATGTTGGTTAGGAAGAGATTCCAACCAATATCCGTATGGGATTAGGGTTCAATCGCCGAGAAATTGGGGTTGATCTAATCTTGAGATCCTTCGGTCTAAATCAACCAAGCTACCTTTCATCCTTCATCCATGTATCATGATGACCCCTCAAGGGGATCCACATCCATAGGCCTTTACTCTTCATTGTAGCACTTGCAACCACATTGTATGCTTTTAAATTTGTTTAATCATATCGTATTTATCTCTTTGCTTTAGTAGAACAAACATCCATGCTTGTGTTGTTAGGTTAGATAATAGGCGATGGAGGAGTAAGAGTAGCTCCTTAACCCCGTGGAATACGACCCTCGTGCTTTTGTGCGAGGTATTACTTGGCGACCCGTGCGCTTGCGGATCGATTCAATCAAGTTTTTGGCGCCGTTGCCGGGGAAGTCTAAGGAATTCTGAGAAACTTCTAGCCTATTGCTCTAGCCATTTACTTTTTGTCTCTTTTCTTTTCTCTTATTTTCATTTCTTTTGAGCTTAACTTATTTTATCTTTCTTGATCTTGCAAGGCACCGTGCATGGCAAACTTAAACTATACACAAGGAAATGAATCAATTTTGAATGAGATTTGGCGGGAGTGGTTACCACCTAAACATCATTTGTCACACATTCAGGATAATTCTTTCTGCAGATTTAGGCCATGGGAAGGCTCAACCCTAGAAAACAAGGGTGACACATTGAAGGCACTATTCACAGAATACATGAACAACGGGGTGGTTTCACAAAATGAGGATGGTGACTTCTCTACTGAGTTGCTGCTTCGAAAATTGAAAGGAATAGATGAATCCCGGCCAAGTCGGATGGTCAAATTTGTAGAGGATCAGAGAGATACACAAGAAAGCATTATGCAACATGTGTTTGGCATAAATGATAGCTCGAATGAGGGTTCGGAGTCAGAAGAACAGGAGGATGCAGTTCAGCATGATGGACTGGGAAATAAAAGCTTAAGACCGTCAACAGAAGAAGCACCTGAACTAGAGCTGAAAGAGTTGCCTGAACACCTCGACTATGCTTTTCTTGGAGAAGGAACACAACTTCCAGTTATCATTGCTGCGAATCTAACAGTTGAACAGAAAAGGAGTTTAGTGAATGTGTTAAAGAAACATAAGAAAGCAATTGCGTGGAAGATAGCCGACATAAAGGGAATAAATCCATCTTTTTGCACTCACAAAATTCTGATGGAAGAAAATCACAGACCCTCAGTACTGCCTCAAAGAAGACTCAATCCAAATATGAAAGAAGTGGTCAGGGCCGAGGTCATAAAGCTCCTTGATGCAGGCATCATCTACCCAATATCTGACAGTGAGTGGGTTAGTCCAGTGCAAGTGGTCCCTAAGAAAGGAGGGATGACCGTGATCACCAATGAGAAAAATGAGTTGATTCCAACCCGAACTACCACTGGGTGGCGTGTCTGCATTGACTACAGAAAATTGAATGATGCCACTCGGAAAGACCATTTCCCGCTGCCATTCATTGACCAGATGCTGGAGCGGCTAGCAGGGCACTCCTACTACTGCTTCTTGGATGGGTTTTCTGGGTACTTTCAAATCCCCATTGCACCGGAAGATCAGGAAAAGACCACATTCACATGTCCTTATGGGACGTTTGCCTATCGCCGAATGCCTTTTGGACTTTGCAATGCCCCTGCTACTTTTCAGAGGTGCATGATGGCAATTTTTGAAGACATGGTGGAAGACTTCATGGAGGTGTTTATGGATGACTTTTCCGTCTTCGGAGACACATTTGATTGTTGCCTCAAAAATCTTGAGCGGGTTCTCGTTAGATGTGAGGAAACTAATCTTGTGCTAAGTTGGGAGAAATGCCACTTCATGGTACAAGAAGGGATAGTCTTGGGTCACAAAATCTCAAAGGATGGGATTGAGGTAGATAAGGCGAAGATCTCTGTCATAGAAAAGCTACCTCCCCCAAATTCAGTGAAAGCCATTAGAAGTTTTCTGGGACATGCAGGCTTCTATAGAAGATTCATCAAAGATTTCTCAAAAATTGCTAGACCTTTGACAAAGTTGTTGGAAAAAGATGTCCCATTTGAGTTTGGCGATGACTGCATGAAAGCATTTCTTACACTCAAGAAGATGCTAGTTCAAGCTCCTATTGTGGTAGCTCCGGATTGGGATTCCCCATTTGAACTGATGTGTGATGCAAGTGATTTTGCAGTGGGTGCGGTTCTTGGGCAACGCCGAGACAAACATTTCCACCCCATCTATTATGCGAGCAAAACCTTAACTGGAGCTCAGGAGAATTACACCACAACTGAAAAAGAACTACTTGCCGTGGTGTTCGCATTTGATAAATTCCGTTCCTACCTAGTTCTGTCCAGAGTTGTAGTGTACACTGATCATTCAGCCTTGAGATACCTGCTCAGTAAGTCTGACGCCAAGCCAAGGCTGATTAGATGGGTGTTGCTCCTTCAGGAGTTTGATCTAGAAATCAAGGATAAGCGTGGAGCAGAAAATCTCGCAGCCGATCACTTATCCCGCTTAGAGAACCCCAGTAGGGAAACTATGACTGAGAGAGAGATCAATGATTCATTCCCTGAAGAGCACTTGTACAGCATTCAAGTTATGGAGGAAAATGAGCCGCCTTGGTTTGCCGATTTTGCCAACTATTTGGTTGGAGGGGTTATCCCAAAATGGTTCACCTATCAGCAACGAAAGAAATTTTTTTCGGACGCCAAGCACTACATATGGGAAGACCCCTACTTATTCCGAACTTGTGCCGATCAAGTTGCTCGAAGATGTGTATCCCGACCGGAGGGCCTTAGCATCTTGAAACATTGTCATTCAGGGCCTACTGGAGGCCACTACAATGCGAACCGGACTGCAAAGAAGATCCTTGATGCAGGTTTCTATTGGCCATCATTATTTCAAGATACCCAAAAATTCATACAATCTTGCGATCGTTGTCAACGGGTTGGCAACATATCTCGTAGAGATGAGATGCCCCAGAATTGGAATCAAGCTTGTGAAGTCTTTGACGTCTGGGGGATTGACTTTATGGGACCATTTCCTAGCTCCCATGGGTTTAAGTTCATCCTTGTGGCAGTAGACTATGTATCCAAATGGGTGGAAGCACAAGCCTTGCAAACAAGTGATGCTAGGGTGGTGGTAAAATTTTTGAAGAAACTGTTCTCCAGGTTTGGCACACCACGCGCAATCATCAGTGACAGAGGCACACACTTCTGCAATGCCCAATTCACAAAAATCTTGAAGCGATATGGTGTACACCACAAGATGGCGACACCCTATCATCCACAAACTAGTGGGCAGGTAGAAGTGTCCAATCGAGACTTAAAGCGAATACTTGAGAAAGTGGTGAGTCAAAACCGGAGAGACTGGGCGGAACACTTGGATGACGCTCTCTGGGCCTACAGAACTGCATACAAAACTCCTATAGGGGCTACCCCTTATAGGCTAGTTTATGGGAAAGCATGCCACTTACCAGTTGAACTTGAACACAAAGCTTATTGGGCAATTAAATTTCTAAATCTTGATTTTACTCTTGCAGGAAGCAAGAGGAAGCTACAACTGAATGAGTTGGATGAATGGCGTTTTAATGCATATGAGAATTCAAAGCTCTACAAAGAAAAAGTGAAGGAGTACCATGACCGGCACATCAAACATCCAAAACAATTTCAAGAAGGAGACCAAGTGTTACTTTTCAATTCTAGGTTGAGACTGTTTCCCGGAAAGCTAAAATCGCGTTGGTCGGGCCCATACACTGTTACTCAAGTCTTCCCGCATGGAGCAGTGGAGGTCACTCACCCAGAAAAAGGTACCTTCAAGGTGAATGGACAGAGACTGAAATGTTACTTCAACAATAACGATTCAACGGGGACCGGGGGTAACCGAAAGCTTTTTGAACCCCCTTGAGGTAAGAAAGAAGGTACGTCAGGCTCGTGACGTTAAACAAGCGCTTCTTGGGAGGCAACCCAAGTGTTCAGGGGTTTTAAATTCAATTTTCATATTTTAGTTGTTCTTATCTACTTTGCATTGTGCTAGTTTCCTTATGTGTTTTGCATTTGAATAAGTCCATCCTCAAAATCTTTGCTCTCATCATGTGTGTTGTTTTATATTTTTCCTTGTTGTGCCTACTTGTTGTATTGTCAATTTATGAGTTTATTCGAGTCTTTTGCGTATTTCTTCCGAGTAGGAGGTGCCTTGGATCATGTTATTACTTTTCCGGAGAGTTTTAGATTGTGTTGAGACCCCAAACCAGCCTCCCCAGGTCCTCACGGCCCTAAAGGGGCCGTGAGGGAGGCCGTGAACGATTCTCCAGTGAAAATACACTAGAGTTCACGGCCCCCCTCACGGCCGTATAGGGGGCCGTGAGTGTTTTTTACTCGCGGGCTGGGAGTTTGTACTAGCCTTCACGGCCCCCCTCACGGCCGTGAGAGGGGCCGTGAGGCTCGGCCTAGCACCTAAACCCTCCCCATTATTTGGCCCTTTAAGTCTTCTTCTCCATTTCCCTTTCATCTCCATCATTTCTCCACTCCTTTTTCCATCATTTCTCAACCAAATCTCTCCATTTTTCGTTCTAGATCACCTCCTAGACATTTTGAGACCTCGATCTAGTGATTTACCAAGAGTTTCAAGCAAGTTCCACCAAGGATTCACCGGTAAGCTTTTTGGTGCCCTAGATTTCTCTTTCTCATTTTCTCTTGAGTTCATGGAGCTTTTTGGTGGATAAATTCATGCTTTTATCATGTGTTGGTGGTGTGATTGTTGTTTGTTCAATTTCCATTGAATTCTTGTAAAAATTTTTCGATTTTCATGATGGTAATGAAATGCTCCACCATGAATAGTGTCCATACGGCCCCCTATACGGCCGTATGGACCCTATTCATGGCCATTTTTCATTTGTTTCTTGCTTCTTGTGTTATTTTCGGTGTGGTATTGGATTGGTTTAGGCTTGATGAGGATCTTATGTGTTGTAGGGATGCCAAACATCAAGCGGGTTGCTTCAAAACGTCCAAGAGCTTCAACACAAATTCCCGAGGAACCTACATTCTCGCACCCCCTTCACATGGCACATTACGAAATATTGAAGACTAAACCCTTTGGCACCGTCCGACATATTGATTGGAATTTTTTGGAAGAGATTGGAATTGCCGACCAAGTGAGGGAGGTTCTATCTCAAAATGGTTGGGTGAATTTATTTACTATCGACGAACCAACATACCGACAGCTCACTTTGGAGGTTTTGAGCACCTTTGAGGCACAACAAGACCGGCGACGCATCATTTGTCAGAAACAGGGGACTATTCGCTTCCAAGCTTTTGGAAGACTTCGCGAGTTGACTCACGTCGAATTTGCAAGTTACTTGGGGGTCTATGACGAGGAATACATGAACTCCATTCCGATCGGCCAAATCCGAGTCGATTTCCCACCGCATGTGAATGCGAATCAATATTGGGCCACCATAGCCTCAGGCGACACTAAAAACACTCGCAAGGCATCCCGGATTGCTGATCCTATCATGAGATATGTGCATGCCCTGATTACTCGCTCCATAGGGGGCCGAAAGGATAGTACTGGAGTGGTGTCCAATTCTGATCTACTGATTTTGTTTGGGATTTTTGAGCAGTGCCCCCTTCACCTTGGGCATCTTGTGGCGGAAGCATTTATTCATCACGCACAGTGCGCGCGGTTAGGTGCTATTTTCTTGGGTCCGTACATCACCAGGTTGATTCGCGGTATGAAATTGTTGGACCGCGCTCGTGATATGACGATTGTGGGTGGTGCTGCGGCCCTTGGCGCGAATGTCTTGCTTGCTGTTGGTCTAGTTGAAAAGAGAGGTACCCGCTACCGACTTTCCCGACAGTCATCGGCCGGGGAGTCCAGTTTGCCAGCAGATACTGACTCCGATCCTGATGACACGCCTACTCCCACTCCTGGCACCACATCATCATCGGGCTTCGAAGCTAGGTTGCGAGGAATGGAGGGCGACATTCAGGCCATCCGTCACGAGCAGCGTGAGATGCGCGGACAGCTGTACCAGATCATAGAGGGTCAGCGCCTGCTCACCGAGGACTTTCGCCAGTTTACCATCTCTGCTCGCGGTTCATCTTCACGGACTGGCACCGCATCCTGCGCCGACACACCTATCCCACCTGTTATCGACGAGCCGTTTCATCCTTGAGCATGGACACTTATTTCTCTTTTAGCAGCATGTTGTTTCTTTTATTGTTGTTTTCTTTATTTTCTGCACGTGTGTTTGTTTGTTTTGAATAAGTTGGGAAGGGTTATACCCTGAACAACACTTTGTAGAACTCTGTTTGCTTTTATTTAGTTGTGTGTTTGACCGCTCCCTAGTATTAATCTTTCTTGTTTTATTTTTTTTTTTTTGGAATGATGGTTTTGCCCTTGCGCTTTGTAGGGCATTGAAGGGAATTTGGTGAGCATCTCCACATTTTGTGGGAGCCGGACCCGACATGTAAAGCTCGCCGTACACTTTTGTCGGGTCACACTTCGCCATTTTTACCAAATAAACCGGGGAAGTTCGTTTTCACCCTCCTCCTTTGTTATTATTGTGTATATTGCCTCTCTTTTCATGATTAGTGTACATTGAGGGCAATGTACAACACTAGGTGTGGGGATGGGTGTATCTACATGTATTAGGTCAACTTTACATGCTAGTGTCATCAATGATGGCTTGTTACTTTCTTGTGAGATTCTTCAAGTGTGAATTAATGATTGATGTGAGTTACATTTTTTCTTGTTGTGCTCTATTGAATCCTGTTTCACCTCTAGTATTGTTCTGTGCACTGAGTCTTTTGTTGATGCCCTGGGAATAGCCTGCTTGACTTTCTTAACTCTCTTGTATGCCTAACACACAAGTTTGAGTACTTAGCCTTAGACTACTAAGTTCTATCCTTCAATGAACTCTTAAGAACTTCTAAGTCTTGTTGAGCTAATCCTAGGTTTGTTACTTGTAGTGCAGTCTAAAGGTGTGATCTAGAGTATGTAAAAAAATAAAAAAAAAAAAAATAAAAAAAAAAAAAAAAAAAAAGAGTCTATGTCAGTATTCCTCTGCTAATGGAGCATGAATGCGTCTATGTAGACTGTAATCGAGTAGTTGGGTGACTCTTGTGCCTAACCAGCATGTGCATCCTCCAGAAAGATTTTTGTGCGGTCTACGTTAGGCGGACTCGAAAAAAAAAAAAAAAAAAAAAAAAAAAAAAAAAAAAAAAAAAAAAAAAGTGTTTATACATATAAATAAAAATAACCCTAGTGATCACTTAGACTGCCTACTTGAGTTGAGTTTGTGAGTCGAAATGGGATTTAGTTTCAAGTTGTAGAATTAGAAGGATCTTAATTGTTCATTGGAGTGGCACTTAGCTTTCTAAGACTTAGTACTCTGTACTTGTGGAGTGATTAGCATATAGAGCTGTACTGATTGAAGTCATAGGGCTAGACCATGTCAGGGCAAATGAGATGGAAGATTCACTTACACTGTACAGACATATAAGAGGTGAGACAGGATCTGTTTATTGTACGTATTGACTGTAACTCGACATCTGTATATCATTATTCTATACTTGTATAATCTCGTATTTGTTTGAGCCGGAGATGTACATTTAGCCACTTATCATTCCCTTTGTTTTTCATGATTTGTTTGCTTGGGGACAAGCAAACGCTTAGGTGTGGGGATGTTTGATAAGTGTCTAAATGTATGTGTTTTAACATACATATTTTGTTCACTTAGCATGTATCTTTATATGAATGGATGCCCGTTTTATGCTTAATTGAGCATTATTTATGTTGTAGGGCATGGAGGAGCCATGAGGAACATGATAATACGATTTGGGCGAAAATGGATGAAGAATCAGGGTGCTGGAGTACTACAGCATACGGGGCCGTATAAGGGGCCGTGAGCATCAAAAGACAGTAATTTTCAACTAGCTCTCACGGCCCCCTATCCACCCCGGGATGCCCCTGTCCACCCCGGGATCCATTCATCCACCCCGGGATGCACCCCCACATGAGACAGGTTTTGCCCTATTTTTGCCTATCTATCCACCCCGGGATGGATCTATCCACCCCGGGATCCTGCGGGAGTATATATAGAGGTTTTTAGGGCACACAAAGGGGACTTCTTGGCCGGCATCTAAAGGAAAGAAACGAAGAAATCTTTGAAGAGACGACGATTTGGAGCCAAGGAAGGAGGCAAGAACATCATTTTGAAGGGGAGAAGCTTCACCATCAAGGAGGCAAGGATCCAAGACAAGGGGAAGCGTCATTCGGCATCTCTTGGACGGAGGAAAGCGTCATTTGGCCGGACCTCCACCTCCTCCTTCATCATTTCATCTAGGGAGTGTCATTTATGAGCTTTTTAAGTGATTTACTTTGTATTTTTGTTGTTACTTGCTTGATGGCACACTAGACCCCCAAGGCCACCGGATGTTGGTGAACCTTGGGGGGTTTATCATGTATTTTGGATGATCTTTACTTAATTGCAAGCTTGGTTTGGTTTAAGATTTAGTTCATTGTGCCTCATGTCTAGAACTACCACATGGAGAGATCCGTAGTTCTTTCTTGAATTATACACGTAGACGTGACCTACTCACGTGTATTAGGTCATTAATGAATTAAAAGGGGTTACTTGTATTGGCACACCGAGAAATTGGGTGTCGATAGCCCTCCGAGCTTTAAGGATAGACTAGGGTTTAGTGTATCCTTATTTTGGGATCTCCTTATACTTAATGCAATCGTAGGGATGTTGGTTAGGAAGAGATTCCAACCAATATCCGTATGGGATTAGGGTTCAATCGCCGAGAAATTGGGGTTGATCTAATCTTGAGATCCTTCGGTCTAAATCAACCAAGCTACCTTTCATCCTTCATCCATGTATCATGATGACCCCTCAAGGGGATCCACATCCATAGGCCTTTACTCTTCATTGTAGCACTTGCAACCACATTGTATGCTTTTAAATTTGTTTAATCATATCGTATTTATCTCTTTGCTTTAGTAGAACAAACATCCATGCTTGTGTTGTTAGGTTAGATAATAGGCGATGGAGGAGTAAGAGTAGCTCCTTAACCCCGTGGAATACGACCCTCGTGCTTTTGTGCGAGGTATTACTTGGCGACCCGTGCGCTTGCGGATCGATTCAATCAACGGGCGACACCGCCGCGAGAGCGGCATCGTCGCCCGACACCCGGCCAAGTTCCGAGTGGCTCACCGGCAGCCACCCGGACGCGCCATGGCCGTGCGGGCAATGTACCGAGCGACGGGGGGCGCCACGCGCGCGAACCCCCGCCACACCCAACCGAGAGAGGGACACCGGAGCCCCGCCGCGGACGGCAGGGCACCGTTGGGGCCCGCCCCTGGTGCAATGGGCGGGTTAGCGCGGCTCCAACTCGGCGGGCAGAGGGGCACGACGCGCACGGCCGGGCAAAACCGGGGCGACCGGGGGACGGGCGACACCACCGCGAGAGCGGCAGCGTCGCCCGACCACCGGCCAAGGTCCGAGTGGCTCACCGGCAGCCACCCGGACGCGCCATGGCCGTGCGGGCAATGTCCCGAGCGACGGGGGGCGCCGCGCGCGCGAACCCCCGCCACACCCAACCGAGAGAGGGACACCGGAGCCCCGCCGCGGACGGCAGGGCACCGTTGGGGCCCGCCCCTGGTGCAATGGGCGGGTTAGCGCGGCTCCAACTCGGCGGGCAGAGGGGCACGACGCGCACGGCCGGGCAAAACCGGGGCGACCGGGGGACGGGCGACACCACCGCGAGAGCGGCAGCGTCGCCCGACCACCGGCCAAGGTCCGAGTGGCTCACCGGCAGCCACCCGGACGCGCCATGGCCGTGCGGGCAATGTCCCGAGCGACGGGGGGCGCCGCGCGCGCGAACCCCCGCCGCACCCGACCGAGAGAGGGACACCGGAGCCCCGCCGCCCCGCCATGGACGGCAGGGCACCGTTGGGGCCCGCCCCTGGTGCAATGGGCGGGTTAGCGCGGCTCCAACTCGGCGGGCAGAGGGGCACGACGCGCACGGCCGGGCAAAACCGGGGCGACCGGGGGACGGGCGACACCACCGCGAGAGCGGCAGCGTCGCCCGACCACCGGCCAAGGTCCGAGTGGCTCACCGGCAGCCACCCGGACGCGCCATGGCCGTGCGGGCAATGTCCCGAGCGACGGGGGGCGCCGCGCGCGCGAACCCCCGCCGCACCCAACCGAGAGAGGGACACCGGAGCCCCGCCGCGGACGGCAGGGCACCGTTGGGGCCCGCCCCTGGTGCAATGGGCGGGTTAGCGCGGCTCCAACTCGGCGGGCAGCGGGGCACGACGCGCACGGCCCGGCTAAACCAGGGGGACCGGGGGACGTGCGACACCACCGCGTGAGCGGCAGTGTCGCCCGACCACCGGCCAAGGTCCGAGTGGCTCACCGGCAGCCACACGGACGCGCCATGGCCGTGCGGGCAATGTCCCGAGCGACGGGGGGCGCCGCGCGCGCGAACCTCCGCCAGACCCGACCGAGAGGGACACCGGCGCCTCACCGCGGACGGCGGGGCACCGTTGGGGCCCGCCCCTTGTGCAAGGGCGGGTTAGCGCGGAACCACCACACCGTGGTCGGCGGGGACCGAGGCACAACGCGCACGGCCCGGCAAAACCGGGCGGCCGATGGCCGGGCGGCGCCGCCACTTGCGCGGCCGCGCTGCCCTGTCACCGGCCTTGGTCCGGGCGGCCCACGGGCAGCCACCCAGACGCGCCATGGCCGTGCGCGCCATGTCCCGAGCTATTGAGCGCGCCGCGCGCCCGCCCAACGCCCATGTACCCAAACATATCCCCACCCCCTACTATACCTGCAAAACATCCCGCCCAAAGCAACGCCGGGGGTACAAAGGGTCTCTGAGACCCCCCTTTTTTTTAGAAGGGGCCTTTAACCTCATTTCGCAAAACTAGCTCATTTCCAGAACCAATCATCCCGCCCATCCCCACGGCGGCCTGCCTGCCTTGATTGCCCGGTCAAGGCAGAATTTCTCGGTAACAAGGCGCGCAGGAGCAAGCTTTCTCGGTAACAATGCGCGCCGTGGCAAGTTTTCTCGGTAACAAGGCGCGCCGGGGCAAGTTCTCTCGGTATCAAGGTGCGCGGGGGCACGTTCTCTCGGTATCATGGCGCGCCGGGGAAAATTCTCTCGGTAACAAGGTGCGCGGGGGCATGTTCTCTCGGTAACATGGCGCGCCGGGGCAAGTTTTCTCGGTAACAAGGCCCTCCGTGGCAAATTTTCTCGGTAACAAGGTGCGCGGGGGCATGTTTTCTCGGTAACATGGCGCGGCGGGGCGAGTTTTCTCGGTAACAAGGCGCGGCGGGGCGAGTTTTCTCGGTAACAAGGCGCGGCGGGGCGAGTTTTATCGGGAACAAGGCGCGCCGGGGCGAGTTCTCTCGGTAACAAGGCGCGCGGGGGCGAGTTCTCTCGGTGACATGGCGCGCCGGGGCGAGTTTTCTCGGTAACAAGGCGCGCCTGGGCGAGTTTTCTCGGTAACAAGGCGCGGCATGGCGAGTTTTCTCGGTAACAAGGCGCGGCATGGCGAGTTTTCTCGGTAACAAGGCGCACCGGGGCAAGTTTTCTCGGTAACAAGGTGCGCGGGGGCATGTTCTCTCGGTAACAAGGCGCGCCGGGGCAAGTTTTGTCGGTAACAAGGCCCTCCGTGGCAAATTTTCTCGGTAACATGGCGCGCGGGGGCATGTTTTCTCGGTAACAAGGCGCGCGGGGGCGAGTTCTCTCGGTAACATGGCGCGCCGGGGCGAGTTTTCTCGGTAACAAGGCGCGCGGGGGCGAGTTCAATCGGTAACATGGCGCGCCGGGGCGAGTTTTCTCGGTAACAAGGTGCGCGGGGGCATGTTTTCTCGGTAACAAGGCGCGCCGGGGCGAGTTTTCTCGGTAACAAGGCGCGCGTGGGCGAGTTTTCTCGGTAACAAGGCGCGCGTGGGCATGTTTTGTCGGTAACATGGCGCGCCGGGGCAAGTTTTCTCGGTAACAAGGCGCGCCGGGGCAAGTTGTATCGGTAGCTAGGCACGCCAGGCTCACCGGAGACCGGCCGGAGCACGCCGGAGACCGGCCGGAGCTCGCCGGAGACAGGCCGGAGCCGGCCGGGTCTTGCCGGAGCTCGCCGGAGTCCGGCCGGCGACGGCAATGGCCGGAGGCGGTGGCCGGGGGTGGTGGACAGTCCACCCGCCCACCAGCGGCGGGTGGTGCCAGGCGGCGCGGCGTGACGCGCCGCGCGGCACGTCGCGGCGTGACGGTGCGCGCGCCTTGGCGCCCATGGGGGGAGAGAAGTGCCCTCCCCCTATATAACCTGCAAAACATCCCGCCCCAAAACAACCCCGGGGGTACAAAGGGTCTCTGAGACCCCCCTTTTTTCTGGGCCGGTCACTGTGCACGTAACCGAGAGGCCTGACCGGTAGCTGTGCGGGCTGACGCCGCACAACGGCACCCAACTCCGGTAATCTCCCAATCCACTCGTGCGTTTTTTATGAAACTTCACCCCTGGGGGTTTTTTATGATGACAAATCCATCTACGATCGTCCCGCGGCCAGATTCCAACATCGACGGGCCACCCCTCCCGACGGCGGAGCATTGTGCCCCGATCAAACACCGCCTACACTTGACGAAAACACATGAAACTTGGCCCGAGGGGGTTTCAAGTGAAGCCGAGTGATGGGGTGGGGGCGCCGGGCCGGGATGCCGCCGTCGCCCGGGACGCCCCGCCGGCGCCGCCGGTCGATCACTTGATCGCACGAGCGCGCTCCGACGGAATCGGTGATCCCCTCGTGCAAACTCCTTGAAACTTGGCCTGAGGGGGTTTCAAGTGATGCCGAGTGATGGGGCGGGGGCGCCGGGCCGGGATGCCGCCGTCGCCCGGGACGCCCCGCCGGCGCCGCCGGTCGATCACTTGATCGCACGAGCGCGCTCCGACGGAATCGGTGATCCACTCGTGCAAACTCCTTGAAACTTGGCCCGTGGGGGTTTCAAGTGATGCCGAGTGATGGGGCGGGGGCGCCGGGCCGGGATGCCGCCGTCGTCCGTGACGCCCCGCCGGCGCCGCCGGTCGATCACTTGATCGCACGAGCGCGCTCCGACGGAATCGGTGATCCCCTCGTGCAAACTCCTTGAAACTTGGCCCGTGGGGGTTTCAAGTGATGCCGAGCGATGGGGCGGGGGCGCCGGGCCGGGATGCCGCCGTCGCCCGGGACGCCCCGCCGGCGCCGCCTGTCACGGGCTTGTTATTTCGTTCAAGGATCCGTGCGGCCCTTGGTTGGTTTTTGTTCACACTACACGTGTTTGTTCAAGGGGTTCAAACCAAACCAAGGCAGCCTTCCCACTTATATAACTTCAAGATTACAAGCTTGCAAGTATGAAAATGCAAAGTAAGGCAAGAAAGTAAAGCAAGTAAGCAATAATGTAAATATGCAAGAACACAAGTAAAAGAACAAGCAAGAAGATGAGAAGAACTCTCTCTTGTATATTAGATGCTTATCATGAAGCAAACTTGTGTGTCTTTACAATTGTCATGAGGGGTTTATATAGCCCTCCACCTAACAAACCAAGGGCTAGGATCAATTTGATCCAAGGGCTCACATTAAGGGGGTAGGTGGCACCTACCACCAAATACAATAAAATAATCCCCACCAACCCCCACTCTCATTCTCTACCTACCACCAAGTCATGACAAGTAATGAGAAATATCATCCTTGCCCTCCTTTGGTGATGGAGAAAATTGTAGGGTGTGACATCCTCCCCCACTCAATCCGGCGACGTCCACGTCACATCTTCCTCATAGGCCTTGAGGATGTCCCGGTGGTTCCACAACTTGAGAGCCGGTTCCCAACTTGCCTCACTCATAGGCAAGCCCCTCCACTTGACAAAATATTCTTTGTAGCTTGGATGCGCACCTCGCCTCCGAATGGTGCGATGAGATAGTATCTCCTCCACATCCCGTTCCTCAAATGTTGTGATAGCCGTAGGCGCCCTCCTTGACTCTCCTCGGCTTGGCTCTACCTTATCGGCATGATAAGGCTTCAAGAGGCTCACATGGAACACGGGATGCATCTCCAAGTGCGACGGTAGCTTCAATTGGTAGGCCACCTTGCCTACTCTCCTCTCTACCTCAAAAGGCCCCTCGTATCTCCGCACTAGGCCTTTGTGCACCTTGGAAAACCTTCGGGTTTGGTGTTGAAGAAGCTTCACCATCACTAAGTCACCTTCTTCAAACTCGACATGTCTCCTCTTCATGTCGGCACACTTCTTCATCTTCTTTGAGGCCTTGGCTAAGTAAGCCCTTGCCATGTCCGCCTTCTCTTGCCATCCCTTGGCAAACTTGAATGCCGCCGGACTAGGACCCTTGTAGCCGCCCTCCAAAGTATGTGGTGTGGCCGGTTGTCTCCCCGTAGACACCTCGAATGGACTTGCCCCTAACGACTCGCTCCTTTGCAAGTTGTAGGAAAATTGTGCCATGTCAAGATACTTCACCCAATCTTGTTGGTTGGCACTCACATAGTGACGAAGGTAGAGCTCCACCAAAGCATTCACCCTCTCGGTTTGGCCGTCGGTTTGGGGATGGAAACTTGTAGAGAAATTGAGTTCCGACCCCATGAGTTTGAAAAGTTCGGTCCAAAACCTCCCGGTGAATCTAGTGTCACGGTCACTCACAATGCTCTTCGGAATGCCCCAATATTTCACCACATACTTGAGAAACAATTTTGCGGCATCTTCGGCATTGAACTTGGTGGGTACGGGAATGAAGACTCCATACTTGCTAAATCGATCCACGACCACCATGATGTTGCCACACCCATCGGACTTCGGCAAGCAAACAATGAAGTCCATGGAAATGCTCTCCCATGGCTTCTCCGGAGTAGGTAAAGGTTGGAGAAGTCCCGGTGTGCGACCATGCTCTACCTTGTCTTGTTGGCACACAAGACAAGTCTTCACATACAACTCAATGTCTTCTCTCATTTGAGGCCAATAATAGGCCCTCTCAATGAGTGCTTGGGTGCGTTGGGCTCCCGGATGCCCCGCCCAAAGTGCATCATGACACTCCTTCATGATCTCCTTCCGTAGGCCTTGCCACTTAGGAACATAAAGCCGCCCTCCTTTGGTGACAAGCGCCACATCTTTCACCCAAAACCGCCGAGTCTTGCCTCCACTCGCGGCCTCTAGGATGTTCTTGGCTTGGGGATCATGCTCCAAGCCCTCTTGGATGCGGCTTGCCAAAGGAAAATTCGGGGAAGAAACAGAGGCGAGTTCGGCCCTTCGACTAAGGGCATCCGCCACACAATTCATCTTGTCGGGTTTGTGTTCCATCATGAAGTCGAACTCGGCTAAGAACATTTGCCACCTTGCTTGCTTCGGTGTCAACTTCTTTTGGGTAAGGAAGTAGCTTGTGGCAACATTGTCCGTCTTCACCTTGAACTTGGCACCCAACAAATAATGCCTCCAAGTTCTAAGGCAATGTACAACGGCCGTCATCTCCTTCTCTTGGACCGTGTACTTCTTCTCCGCATCATTAAGCTTCCGGCTTTCAAAGGCAATGGGGTGTCCTTCCTGCATCAATACACCACCAATAGCATAGTCAGAAGCATCGGTTTGTACCTCAAAAGACTTGGCATGATCGGGGAGTGCCAAGACGGGTTCCTCCACCACGGCTTGCTTCAACTTCTCAAAAGCTTTTTGGCATGCCACATCCCACTCCCATGCCTTGTTTTTCTTGAGTAGGTTGGTGAGAGGGGAAGCAATGGAAGAATGTCCCCGAATGAACTTGCGGTAGTAGTTCACGAACCCAAGAAAACTCCGCAAGTCGGTAGCTCGTCGTGGTGCCTCCCAAGACTCCATAGCTTGGATCTTGGCCCTATCCATCTTGAGCTTCCCATGGCCGATCACATGCCCCAAGAAAGAGACTTCCGGCCTCACAAATTCACACTTCTCCTTCTTCACAAACAACTCATTTTCCCTTAAGACTTGGAAAACTTGTTGTAGGTGTTGGATGTGTTCGTCCAAGGTCTTACTATAGACTACTATATCATCCAAGTACACTACAACAAATTTGTCCAAGAAGGGATGAAACACATGATTCATCAAAGTGCAAAATGTGGCCGGGGCATTGGTGAGCCCAAAAGGCATGATAAGGAACTCATAGGAACCATACCTTGTCACACATGCGGTCTTAGGTACATCCTCCTCCGCAATCCTCACTTGATAGTACCCGGACCTTAGGTCAAGCTTGGTGAACCATCTCGCATCTCCAAGCCGATCAAACAAGTCTCCTATAAGGGGAATTGGATACTTGTTCTTTACCGTGAGCTTGTTTAGAGCCCGGTAGTCGATGCACATCCTTAAGGATCCGTCATGCTTCCTTTGGAAAAGAACGGGAGCGCCATAAGGTGCCTTTGAGGGTCGAATGTAGCCGGCATCAAGCAACTCCTTCAATTGCTTTCTCAATTCCTCAAGTTCGGGTGGTGCCATTCGGTAAGGAACGGCGGCCGGCGGTGTCGAGCCATGCTCTAGCTCAATCTTGTGATCAACCTCCCTCTTGGGAGGAAGTTTCTTTGGCAACTCCGGTGGCATGATGTCCTTGAACTCTTCAAGGACGGGAATGATCTCCTTGGGCACTTCACAAGTTGTCTCTCCGGCTTCCTCCTTGAGTACGGCAAGGAAAGTGGAGCAAGACTTCTTGAGGCCATTTTGGAGTTGTAAGGCCGAAATTTGCTTGGCTTGGAGGCTCACCTCCCTTGCCAAAGGTATCATACTCGGGCTTCCTTCTCCAACGATGCACATGGTGTTGGCGAAAGGAATTGGCACCGCCTTCACACTATCCATGAAGTCCATCCCTAGGACCATGGAATAATCATCCATTGGCACAATGGAAAAATCAACTTGGCTCCTCCATTCTCCAAGGCGCACCTCTACTCCACGGGCTACGCCAAAAATGGACTTGGCCTCGGAGTTGACGGCCTTGAGCCATCCATGCTCCGTCTTGTAGGTCACACCCAACCTCTCGGCTTCCTTCACCTCTAGGAAGTTGTTGGATGCACCGGTGTCGATCAAGGCCCTCACACCTTGGCCTTTCACCATGGCTTCTACAAACAAACGCCCCTTCTTCTCGCCCTTGGCTTCAACCTTGGCTTTGATGGCGTCTAAAATTTGTAAAGAGCCCATCTTCTTCTCCTCTTGAGCACTCTCCTTTTCCTCCACCAAGGCGGAGATCTTGCTCTTGTTAGGACAATTCCTAGCAAAATGAGGACCATCACAAAAGTAGCACTTGAGAGGAGGACGCTCCTTGCTCTCCGGCGTGTTGCGTCCCTCCTTGGGTTTAGAGAACTTCGAAAAATTCTCCTTCTTGCTCTCACCACCATTCTTGCCCTTAAACCCCTTGTCTTTGAAGGACTTGGGTTTCTCCGGCTTCTTGAACTCAATGAGAGATTCGGCGATGGTAATGGCGGTGGCGAGGTCTTGAGCACCCCTCCTTTGGATCTCCAATCTAGCCCAATGTTGGAGTCCATCCATGAAGGCGAAGAGAGCTTCCTTGTCGGGGTAGTCGGTGATTTCAAAGAGTACTTCGGAGAACTCCTTCACATACTCTTGAATACTATTCTTGTGAGATAGCCGACGAAGCTTCGCTCTTGCTTCATTCTCCGCATTTTCGGGGTAGAATTGCTTCTTTAGCTCCTTCTTAAACTCATCAAAAGTGTTGATAGTCAATGTGCCCTTCTCAATGTCACCATAACGCCTTCTCCACCAAATCATAGTGGCGTCGGTGAGATACAAAGCCGCACTATCAACCTTCTTGGCTTCCTCCAAGCCATGGGCCTTGAAATATTGCTCTAGGCCCCAAAAATAATTGTCAATCTCCTTGGCATTCCTAGACCCGTTGTAAGGTTTGGGCCTAGGGACATCGATCTTGGATGATGACGAGGTAGTGGCCGGAATAGCCACACTTGCTCCTTGGGCAATCGCCCTCTTGCATATTGCAAGCTCTTCTTCAACTTGCTTCAACCTTGCACACAACTCGGTGTAGACCCATGCAATTTCGCCTTCGGTATGAACAACTCGGGGTTGGAGGGAATCCTCCAAGCTCTTGACATGGTCTAGGCACTTAGAGGCGGTGATGTTGAGAGCCCCTTGCATCTCCTCCCGGAACTCTTCTCCCACATGCTCGATTCCCTCGATGCGATGCTCGAGTCCCTCGATGCGAGGCTCCATCTCATCATTCCGCTCTTGCCCTTCGGCCACCACAAGCTCCATCTTTGAGAGCCTTGTGTTCAACTCCGCCATGACATCTCTTGAGCTTGCCCTCTCCTTCCTTGGTTGCTTCTCCTTGGCGCCTTGGGTCATATCACTTTGAGATCCTGACATTTTCACAAAAGCAAGATGTAAAGGAAAACCTAAGCTCTGGTACCACTTGTCACGGGCTTGTTATTTCGTTCAAGGATCCGTGCGGCCCTTGGTTGGTTTTTGTTCACACTACACGTGTTTGTTCAAGGGGTTCAAACCAAACCAAGGCAGCCTTCCCACTTATATAACTTCAAGATTACAAGCTTGCAAGTATGAAAATGCAAAGTAAGGCAAGAAAGTAAAACAAGTAAGCAATAATGTAAATATGCAAGAACACAAGTAAAAGAACAAGCAAGAAGATGAGAAGAACTCTCTCTTGTATATTAGATGCTTATCATGAAGCAAACTTGTGTGTCTTTACAATTGTCATGAGGGGTTTATATAGCCCTCCACCTAACAAACCAAGGGCTAGGATCAATTTGATCCAAGGGCTCACATTAAGGGGGTAGGTGGCACCTACCACCAAATACAATAAAATAATCCCCACCAACCCCCACTCTCATTCTCTACCTACCACCAAGTCATGACAAGTAATGAGAAATGTCATCCTTGCCCTCCTTTGGTGATGGAGAAAATTGTAGGGTGTGACACGCCGGTCGATCACATGATCACACGAGCGCGCTCTGACGGAATCGGTGATCCCCTCGTGCAAACTCCTTGAAACTTGGCCCGTGGGGGTTTCAAGTGATGCCGAGTGATGGGGCGGGGGCGCCGGGCCGGGATGCCGCCGTCGCCCGGACGCCCCGCCGGCGCCGCCGGTCGATCACTTGATCGCACGAGCGCGCTCCGACGGAATCGGTGATCCCCTCGTGCAAACTCCTTGAAACTTGGCCCGAGGGGGTTTCAAGTGATGCCGAGTGATGGGGCGGGGGCGCCGGGCCGGGATGCCGCCGTCGCCCGGGACGCCCCGCCGGCGCCGCCGATCGATCACATGATCACACGAGCGCGCTCCGACGGAATCGGTGATCCACTCGTGCAAACTCCTTGAAACTTGGCCCGTGGGGGTTTCAAGTGATGCCGAGTGATGGGGCGGGGGCGCCGGGCCGGGATGCCGCCGTCGCCCGGGACGCCCCGCCGGCGCCGCCGGTCGATCACTTGATCGCACGAGCGCGCTCCGACGGAATCGGTGATCCCCTCGTGCAAACTCCTTGAAACTTGGCCCGAGGGGGTTTCAAGTGATGCCGAGTGATGGGGCGGGGGAGCCGGGCCGGGATGCCGCCGTCGCCCGGGACGCCCCTCCGGCGCCGCCGGTCGATCACATGATCACACGAGCGCGCTCCGATGGAATCGGTGATCCACTCGTGCAAACTCCTTGAAACTTGGCCCATGGGGGTTTCAAGTGATGCCGAGTGATGGGGCGGGGGCGCCGGGCCAGGATGCCGCCGTCGCCCGGGACGCCCCGCCGGCGCCGCCAGTCGATCACTTGATCGCACGAGCGCGCTCCGACGGAATCGGTGATCCCCTCGTGCAAACTCCTTGAAACTTGGCCCGAGGGGGTTTCAAGTGATGCCGAGTGATGGGGCGGGGGCGCCGGGACGGGATGCCGCCGTCGCCCGGGACACCCCGCCGGCGCCGCCGGTCGATCACATGATCACACGAGCGCGCTCCGACGGAATCGGTGATCCACTCCTGCAAACTCCTTGAAACTTGGCCCGTGGGGGTTTCAAGTGATGCCGGGTGATGGGGCGGGGGCGCCGTGCAGGGATGCCGCCGTCGCCCGGGACGCCCCGCCGGCGCCGCCGGTCGATCACTTGATCACACGAGCGCGCTCCGACGGAATCGGTGATCCCCTCGTGCAAACTCCTTGAAACTTGGCCCGAGGGGGTTTCATGTGATGCCGAGCGATGGGGCGGGGGCGCCGGGCCGGGATGCCGCCGTCGCCCGGGACGCCCCGCCGGCGCCGCCGGTCGATCACATGATCACACGAGCGCGCTCCGACGGAATCGGTGATCCACTCGTGCAAACACCTTGAAACTTGGCCCGTGGGGGTTTCAAGTGATGCCGGGTGATGGGGCGGGGGCGCCGTGCCGGGATGCCGCCGTCGCCCGGGACGCCCCGCCGGCGCCGCCGGTCGATCACTTGATCACACGAGCGGGCTCCGACGGAATCGGTGATCCCCTCGTGCAAACTCCTTGAAACTTGGCCCGTGGGGGTTTCAAGTGATGCCGAGCGATGGGGCGGGGGCGCCGGGCCGGGGTGCCGCCGTCGCCCGGGACGCCCCCCAAGCGCCGCCGGTCGATCACTTGATCGCACGAGCGCGCTCCGACGGAATCAGTGATCCACTCGTGCAAACTCCTTGAAACTTGGCCCGAGGGGGTTTCAAGTGATGCCGAGCGATGGGGCGGGGGCGCCGGGCCGGGATGCCGCCGTCGCCCGGGACGCCCCGCCGGCGCCGCCGGTCGATCACATGATCACACGAGCGCGCTCCGACGGAATCGGTGATCCCCTCGTGCAAACTCCTTGAAACTTGGCCCGTGGGGGTTTCAAGTGATGCCGAGCGATGGGGCGGGGGCGCCGGGCCGGGATGCCGCCGTCGCCCGGGACGCCCCGCCGGCGCCGCCAGTCGATCACATGATCACACGAGCGCGCTCCGACGGAATCGGTGATCCACTCGTGCAAACTCCTTGAAACATGGCCCGTGGGGGTTTCAAGTGATGCCGAGCGATGGGGCGGGGGCGCCGGGCCGGGGTGCCGCCGTCGCCCGGGACGCCCCGCCGGCGCCGCCGGTCGATCACTTGATCGCACGAGCGCGCTCCGACGGAATCAGTGATCCCCTCGTGCAAACTCCTTGAAACTTGGCCCGAGGGGGTTTCAAGTGATGCCGAGCGATGGGGCGGGGGCGCCGGGCCGGGATGCCGCCGTCGCCCGGGACGCCCCGCCGGCGCCGCCGGTCGATCACTTGATCACACGAGCGCGCTCCGACGGAATCGGTGATCCCCTCGTGCAAACTCCTTGAAACTTGGCCCGAGGGGGTTTCAAGTGATGCCGAGTGATGGGGCGGGGGAGCCGGGCCGGGATGCCGCCGTCGCCCGGGACGCCCCGCCGGCGCCGCCGGTCGATCACATGATCACACGAGCGCGCTCCGACGGAATCGGTGATCCACTCGTGCAAACTCCTTGAAACATGGCCCGTGGGGGTTTCAAGTGATGCCGAGTGATGGGGCGGGGGCGCCGGGCCGGGATGCCGCCGTCGCCCGGGACGCCCCGCCGGCGCCGCCGGTCGATCACTTGATCGCACGAGCGCGCTCCGACGGAATCGGTGATCCCCTCGTGCAAACTCCTTGAAACTTGGCCCGAGGGGGTTTCAAGTGATGCCGAGTGATGGGGCGGGGGCGCCGGGCCGGGATGCCGCCGTCGCCCGGGACGCCCCGCCGGCGCCGCCGGTCGATCACATGATCACACGAGCGCGCTCCGATGGAATCGGTGATCAACTCGTGCAAACTCCTTGAAACCTGGCCCGTGGGGGTTTCAAGTGATGCCGAGTGATGGGGCGGGGGCGCCGGGCCGGGATGCCGCCGTCGCCCGGGACGCCCCGCCGGCGCCGCCGGTCGATCACATGATCACACGAGCGCGCTCCGACGGAATCGGTGATCCACTCGTGCAAACTCCTTGAAACTTGGCCCGTGGGGGTTTCAAGTGATGCCGGGTGATGGGGCGGGGGCGCCGTGCCGGGATGCCGCCGTCGCCCGAGACGCCCCGCCGGCGCCGCCGGTCGATCACTTGATCACACGAGCGCGCTCCGACGGAATCGGTGATCCCCTCGTGCAAACTCCTTGAAACTTGGCCCGTGGGGGTTTCAAGTGAAGCCGAGTGATGGGGCGGGGGCGCCGGGCCGGGATGCCGCCGTCGCCCGGGACGCCCCGCCGGCGCCGCCGGTCGATCACTTGATCGCACGAGCGCGCTCCGACGGAATCGGTGATCCCCTCGTGCAAACTCCTTGAAACTTGGCCCGAGGGGGTTTCATGTGATGCCGAGCGAGGGGGCGGGGGCGCCGGGCCGGGATGCCGCCGTCGCCCGGGACGCCCCGCCGGCGCCGCCGGTCGATCACATGATCACACGAGCGCGCTCCGACGGAATCGGTGATCCACTCGTGCAAACACCTTGAAACTTGGCCCGTGGGGGTTTCAAGTGATGCCGGGTGATGGGGCGGGGGCGCCGTGCCGGGATGCCGCCGTCGCCCGGGACGCCCCGCCGGCGCCGCCGGTCGATCACTTGATCACACGAGCGCGCTCCGACGGAATCGGTGATCCCCTCGTGCAAACTCCTTGAAACTTGGCCCGTGGGGGTTTCAAGTGATGCCGAGCGATGGGGCGGGGGCGCCGGGCCGGGGTGCCGCCGTCGCCCGGGACGCCCCGCCGGCGCCGCCGGTCGATCACTTGATCGCACGAGCGCGCTCCGACGGAATCAGTGATCCCCTCGTGCAAACTCCTTGAAACTTGGCCCGAGGGGGTTTCAAGTGATGCCGAGCGATGGGGCGGGGGCGCCGGGCCGGGATGCCGCCGTCGCCCGGGACGACCCGCCGGCGCCGCCGTTCGATCACATGATCACACGAGCGCGCTTCGACGGAATCGGTGATCCCCTCGTGCAAACTCCTTGAAACTTGGCCCGTGGGGGTTTCAAGTGATGCCGAGCGATGGGGCGGGGTCGCCGGGCCGGGATGCCGCCGTCGCCCGGGACGCCCCGCCGGCGCCGCC
Source organism: Dioscorea alata (assembly GCA_020875875.1). Classification (NCBI taxonomy): domain Eukaryota; kingdom Viridiplantae; phylum Streptophyta; class Magnoliopsida; order Dioscoreales; family Dioscoreaceae; genus Dioscorea; species Dioscorea alata. The sequence continues at coordinate 3,479,116 of CM037030.1, read as the reverse complement.
GGTCGATCACATGATCACACGAGCGCGCTCCGACGGAATCGGTGATCCACTCGTGCAAACTCCTTGAAACTTGGCCCGTGGGGGTTTCAAGTGATGCCGGGTGATGGGGCGGGGGCGCCGTGCCGGGATGCCGCCGTCGCCCGAGACGCCCCGCCGGCGCCGCCGGTCGATCACTTGATCACACGAGCGCGCTCCGACGGAATCGGTGATCCCCTCGTGCAAACTCCTTGAAACTTGGCCCGTGGGGGTTTCAAGTGAAGCCGAGTGATGGGGCGGGGGCGCCGGGCCGGGATGCCGCCGTCGCCCGGGACGCCCCGCCGGCGCCGCCGGTCGATCACTTGATCGCACGAGCGCGCTCCGACGGAATCGGTGATCCCCTCGTGCAAACTCCTTGAAACTTGGCCCGAGGGGGTTTCATGTGATGCCGAGCGAGGGGGCGGGGGCGCCGGGCCGGGATGCCGCCGTCGCCCGGGACGCCCCGCCGGCGCCGCCGGTCGATCACATGATCACACGAGCGCGCTCCGACGGAATCGGTGATCCACTCGTGCAAACACCTTGAAACTTGGCCCGTGGGGGTTTCAAGTGATGCCGGGTGATGGGGCGGGGGCGCCGTGCCGGGATGCCGCCGTCGCCCGGGACGCCCCGCCGGCGCCGCCGGTCGATCACTTGATCACACGAGCGCGCTCCGACGGAATCGGTGATCCCCTCGTGCAAACTCCTTGAAACTTGGCCCGTGGGGGTTTCAAGTGATGCCGAGCGATGGGGCGGGGGCGCCGGGCCGGGGTGCCGCCGTCGCCCGGGACGCCCCGCCGGCGCCGCCGGTCGATCACTTGATCGCACGAGCGCGCTCCGACGGAATCAGTGATCCCCTCGTGCAAACTCCTTGAAACTTGGCCCGAGGGGGTTTCAAGTGATGCCGAGCGATGGGGCGGGGGCGCCGGGCCGGGATGCCGCCGTCGCCCGGGACGACCCGCCGGCGCCGCCGTTCGATCACATGATCACACGAGCGCGCTTCGACGGAATCGGTGATCCCCTCGTGCAAACTCCTTGAAACTTGGCCCGTGGGGGTTTCAAGTGATGCCGAGCGATGGGGCGGGGTCGCCGGGCCGGGATGCCGCCGTCGCCCGGGACGCCCCGCCGGCGCCGCCGGTCGATCACATAATCACACGAGCGCGCTCCGACGGAATCGGTGATCCCCTCGTGCAAACTCCTTGAACCTTGGCCCGAGGGGGTTTCAAGTGATGCCGAGCGATGGGGCGGAGGCGCGGGGCCGGGATGCCGCCGTCGCCCGGGACGCCCCGCCGGCGCCGCCGGTCGATCACATGATCACACGAGCGCGCTCCGACGGAATCGGTGATCCACTCGTGCAAACTCCTTGAAACTTGGCCCGTGGGGGTTTCAAGTGATGCCGGGTGATGGGGCGGGGGCGCCGTGCCGGGATGCCGCCGTCGCCCGGGACGCCCCGCCGGCGCCGCCGGTCGATCACTTGATCACACGAGCGCGCTCCGACGGAATCGGTGATCCCCTCGTGCAAACTCCTTGAAACTTGGCCCGTGGGGGTTTCAAGTGAAGCCGAGTGATGGGGCGGGGGCGCCGGGCCAGGATGCCGCCGTCGCCCGGGACGCCACGCCGGCGCCGCCGGTCGATCACTTGATCGCACGAGCGCGCTCCGACGGAATCGGTGATCCACTCGTGCAAACTCCTTGAAACTTGGCCCGTGGGGGTTTCAAGTGATGCCGGGTGATGGGGCGGGGGCGCCGTGCCGGGATGCCGCCGTCGCCCGGGACGCCCCGCCGGCGCCGCCGGTCGATCACTTGATCACACGATCGCGCTCCGACGGAATCGGTGATCCCCTCGTGCAAACTCCTTGAAACTTGGCCCGTGGGGGTTTCAAGTGAAGCCGAGTGATGGGGCGGGGGCGCCGGGCCGGGATGCCGCCGTCGCCCGGGACGCCCTGCCGGCGCCGCCGGTCGATCACTTGATCGCACGAGCGCGCTCCGACGGAATCGGTGATCCCCTCGTGCAAACTCCTTGAAACTTGGCCCGAGGGGGTTTCATGTGATGCCGAGCGATGGGGCGGGGGCGCCGGGCCGGGATGCCGCCGTCGCCCGGGACGCCCCGCCGGCGCCGCCGGTCGATCACATGATCACACGAGCGCGCTCCGACGGAATCGGTGATCCACTCGTGCAAACACCTTGAAACTTGGCCCGTGGGGGTTTCAAGTGATGCCGGGTGATGGGGCGGGGGCGCCGTGCCGGGATGCCGCCGTCGCCCGGGACGCCCCGCCGGCGCCGCCGGTCGATCACTTGATCACACGAGCGCGCTCCGACGGAATCGGTGATCCCCTCGTGCAAACTCCTTGAAACTTGGCCCGTGGGGGTTTCAAGTGAAGCCGAGTGATGGGGCGGGGGCGCCGGGCCGGGATGCCGCCGTCGCCCGGGACGCCCCGCCGGCGCCGCCGGTCGATCACTTGATCGCACGAGCGCGCTCCGACGGAATCGGTGATCCCCTCGTGCAAACTCCTTGAAACTTGGCCCGAGGGGGTTTCATGTGATGCCGAGCGATGGGGCGGGGGCGCCGGGCCGGGATGCCGCCGTCGCCCGGGACGCCCCGCCGGCGCCGCCGGTCGATCACATGATCACACGAGCGCGCTTCGACGGAATCGGTGATCCACTCGTGCAAACACCTTGAAACTTGGCCCGTGGGGGTTTCAAGTGATGCCGGGTGATGGGGCGGGGGCGCCGTGCCGGGATGCCGCCGTCGCCCGGGACGCCCCGCCGGCGCCGCCGGTCGATCACTTGATCACACGAGCGCGCTCCGACGGAATCGGTGATTCCCTCGTGCAAACTCCTTGAAACTTGGCCCGTGGGGGTTTCAAGTGATGCCGAGCGATGGGGCGGGGGCGCCGGGCCGGGGTGCCGCCGTCGCCCGGGACGCCCCGCCGGCGCCGCCGGTCGATCACTTGATCGCACGAGCGCGCTCCGACGGAATCAGTGATCCCCTCGTGCAAACTCCTTGAAACTTGTCCCGAGGGGGTTTCAAGTGATGCCGAGCGATGGGGCGGGGGCGCCGGG
>CM037030.1:3438542-3468542 GCA_020875875.1 Dioscorea alata | reverse complement strand
CTGGGCGGGCAGCGGGGCACGACGCGCACGGCCGGGCAAAACCGGGGCGACCGGGGGACGGGCGACACCGCCGCGAGAGCGGCATCGTTGCCCGACACCCGGCCAAGTTCCGAGTGGCTCACCGGCAGCCACCCGGACGCGCCATGGCCGTGCGGGCAATGTCCCGAGCGACGGGAGGCGCCGTGCGCGCGAACCCCCGCCACACCCAACCGAGAGAGGGACACCGGAGCCCCGCCGCGGACGGCAGGGCACCGTTGGGGACCGCCCCTGGTGCAATGGGCGGGTTAGCGCGGCAGGAACTGGGCGGGCAACGGGGCACGACGCGCACGGCCGGGCAAAACCGGGGCGACCGGGGGACGGGCGACACCGCCGCGAGAGCGGCATCGTCGCCCGACACCCGGCCAAGTTCCGAGTGGCTCACCGGCAGCCACCCGGACGCGCCATGGCCGTGCGGGCAATGTCCCGAGCGACGGGGGGCGCCGCGCGTGCGAACCCCCGCCACACCCAACCGAGAGAGGGACACCGGAGCCCCGCCGCGGACGGCAGGGCACCGTTGGGGCCCGCCCCTGGTGCAATGGGCGGGTTAGCGCGGCTCCAACTCGGCGGGCAGAGGGGCACGACGCGCACGGCCGGGCAAAACCGGGGCGACCGGGGGACGGGCGACACCACCGCGAGAGCGGCAGCGTCGCCCGACCACCGGCCAAGGTCCGAGTGGCTCACCGGCAGCCACCCGGACGCGCCATGGCCGTGCGGGCAATGTCCCGAGCGACGGGGGGCGCCGCGCGCGCGAACCCCCGCCACACCCAACCGAGAGAGGGACACCGGAGCCCCGCCGCGGACGGCAGGGCACCGTTGGGGCCCGCCCCTGGTGCAATGGGCGGGTTAGCGCGGCTCCAACTCGGCGGGCAGAGGGGCACGACGCGCACGGCCGGGCAAAACCGGGGCGACCGGGGGACGGGCGACACCGCCGCGAGAGCGGCATCGTCGCCCGACACCCGGCCAAGTTCCGAGTGGCTCACCGGCAGCCACCCGGACGCGCCATGGCCGTGCGGGCAATGTCCCGAGCGACGGGGGGCGCCGCGCGCGCGAACCCCCGCCACACCCAACCGAGAGAGGGACACCGGAGCCCCGCCGCGGACGGCAGGGCACCGTTGGGGCCCGCCCCTGGTGCAATGGGCGGGTTAGCGCGGCTCCAACTCGGCGGGCAGCTGGGCACGACGCGCACGGCCCGGCTAAACCGGGGGGACCGGGGGACGGGCGACACCACCGCGTGAGCGGCAGTGTCGCCTGAACACCGGCCAAGGTCCGAGTGGCTCACCGGCAGCCACACGGACGCGCCATGGCCGTGCGGGCAATGTCCCGAGCGACGGGGGGCGCCGCGCGCGCGAACCCCCGCCACACCCGACCGAGAGGGACACCGGCGCCTCACCGCGGACGGCGGGGCACCGTTGGGGCCCGCCCCTTGTGCAAGGGCGGGTTAGCGCGGAACCACCACACCGTGGTCGGCGGGGACCGAGGCACAACGCGCACGGCCCGGCAAAACCGGGCGGCCGATGGCCGGGCGGCGCCGCCACTTGCGCGGCCTCGCTGCCCTGTCACCGGCCTTGGTCCGGGCGGCCCACGGGCAGCCACCCAGACGCGCCATGGCCGTGCGCACCATGTCCCGAGCTATTGAGCGCGCCGCGCGCCCGCCCAACGCCCATGTACCCAAACATATCCCCACCCCCTACTATACCTGCAAAACATCCCGCCCAAAGCAACACCGGGGGTACAAAGGGTCTCTGAGACCCCCCTTTTTTTTAGAAGGGGCCTTTAACCTCATTTCGCAAAACTAGCTCATTTCCAGAACCCATCATCCCGCCCATCCCCACGGCGGCCTGCCTGCCTTGATTGCCCGGTCAAGGCAGAATTTCTCGGTAACAAGGCGCGCAGGGGCAAGCTTTCTCGGTAACAATGCGCGCCGTGGCAAGTTTTCTCGGTAACAAGGCGCGCCAGGGCAAGTTCTCTCGGTATCAAGGTGCGCGGGGGCACGTTCTCTCGGTATCATGGCGCGCTGGGGAAAATTCTCTCGGTAACAAGGTGCGCGGGGGCATGTTCTCTCGGTAACATGGCGCGCCGGGGCAAGTTTTCTCGGTAACAAGGCCCTCCGTGGCAAATTTTCTCGGTAACAAGGTGCGCGGGGGCATGTTTTCTCGGTAACATGGCGCGGCGGGGCGAGTTTTCTCGATAACAAGGCGCGGCGGGGCGAGTTTTCTCGATAACAAGGCGCGGCGGGGCGAGTTTTCTCGGTAACAAGGCGCGGCGGGGCGAGTTTTATGGGTAACAAGGCGCGCCGGGGCGAGTTCTCTCGGTAACAAGGCGCGCGGGGGCGAGTTCTCTCGGTGACATGGCGCGCCGGGGCGAGTTTTCTCGGTAACAAGGCGCGCCTGGGCGAGTTTTCTCGGTAACAAGGCGCGGCATGGCGAGTTTTCTCGGTAACAAGGCGCACCGGGGCAAGTTTTCTCGGTAACAAGGTGCGCGGGGGCATGTTCTCTCGGTAACAAGGCGCGCCGGGGCAAGTTTTGTCGGTAACAAGGCCCTCCGTGGCAAATTTTCTCGGTAACATGGCGCGCGGGGGCATGTTTTCTCGGTAACAAGGCGCGCGGGGGCGAGTTCTCTCGGTAACATGGCGCGCCGGGGCGAGTTTTCTCGGTAACAAGGCGCGCGTGGGCGAGTTTTCTCGGTAACAAGGCGCGCGTGGGCATGTTTTGTCGGTAACATGGCGCGCCGGGGCAAGTTTTCTCGGTAACAAGGCGCGCCGGGGCAAGTTTTATCGGTAGCTAGGCATGTCGGGCTCACCGGAGACCGGCCGGAGCCCGCCGGAGACCGGCCGGGTCTTGCCGGAGCTCGCCGGAGTCCGGCCGGCCGGCCGCCGGCCGGCGGCGGCAGTGGCTGGAGGCGGTGGCCGGGGGTGGTGGACAGCCCACCCGCCCACCCGCGGCGGGTGGTGCCATGCGGCGCGGCGTGACGCGCCGCGCGGCACGTCGCGGCGTGACGGTGCGCGCGCCTTGGCGCCCATGGGGGGAGAGAAGTGCCCTCCCCCTATATAACCTGCAAAACATCCCGCCCAAAACAACACCGGGGGTACAAAGGGTCTCTGAGACCCCCCTTTTTTCTGGGCCGGTCACTGTGCACGTAACCGAGAGGCCTGACCGGTAGCTGTGCGGGCTGACGCCGCACAACGGCACCCAACTCCGGTAATCTCCCAATCCACTCGTGTGTTTTTGATGAAACTTCACCCCTGGGGGTTTTTTATGATGACAAATCCATCTACGATCGTCCCGCGGCCAGATTCCAACATCGACGGGCCACCCCTCCCGACGGCGGAGCATTGTGCCCCGATCAAACACCGCCTACACTTGACGAAAACACATGAAACTTGGCCCGAGGGGGTTTCAAGTGAAGCCGAGTGATGGGGCGGGGGCGCCGGGCCGGGATGCCGCCGTTGCCCGGGACGCCCCGCCGGCGCCGCCGGTCGATCACTTGATCGCACGAGCGCGCTCCGACGGAATCGGTGATCCCCTCGTGCAAACTCCTTGAAACTTGGCCCGAGGGGGTTTCAAGTGATGCCGAGTGATGGGGCGGGGGCGCCGGGCCGGGATGCCGCCGTCGCCCGGGACGCCCCGCCGGCGCCGCCGGTCGATCACTTGATCACACGAGCGCGCTCCGACGGAATCGGTGATCCCCTCGTGCAAACTCCTTGAAACTTGGCCCGAGGGGGTTTCAAGTTATGCCGAGTGATGGGGCGGGGGCGCCGGGCCGGGATGCCGCCGTCGCCCGGGACGCCCCGCCGGCGCCGCCGGTCGATCACTTGATCACACGAGCGCGCTCCGACGGAATCGGTGATCCCCTCGTGCAAACTCCTTGAAACTTGGCCCGAGGGGGTTTCAAGTGATGCCGAGTGATGGGGCGGGGGCGCCGGGCCGGGATGCCGCCGTCGCCCGGGACGCCCCGCCGGCGCCGCCGGTCGATCACATGATCACACGAGCGCGCTCCGACGGAATCGGTGATCCACTCGTGCAAACTCCTTGAAACTTGGCCCGTGGGGGTTTCAAGTGATGCCGGGTGATGGGGCGGGGGTGCCGTGCCGGGATGCCGCCGTCGCCCGGGACGCCCCGTGATAAGTGTCTAAATGTATGTGTTTTAACATACATATTTTGTTCACTTAGCATGTGTTTTTATATGAATGGATGCCCGTTTTATGCTTAATTGAGCATTATTTATGTTGTAGGGCATGGAGGAGCCATGAGGAACATGATAATACGATTTGGGCGAAAAAAGGAGGAAGAATCAGGGTGCTGGAGTATTGCAGCATACGGGGCCGTATAAGGGGCCGTGAGAATCAAAAGACAGTAGTTTTCAACTAGCCCTCACGGCCCCCTATCCACCCCGGGATCCATTCATCCACCCCGGGATGCACCCCCACATGAGACAGGTTTTGCCCTATTTTTGCCTATCTATCCACCCCGGGATGGATCTATCCACCCCGGGATCCTGCGGGAGTATATATAGAGGTTTTTAGGGCACACAAAGGGGACTTCTTGGCCGGCATCTAAAAGAAAGAAACGAAGAAATCTTTGAAGAGACGACGATTTGGAGCCAAGGAAGGAGGCAAGAACATCATTTTGAAGGGGAGAAGCTTCACCATCAAGGAGGCAAGGATCCAAGACAAGGGGAAGCGTTATTCGGCATCTCTTGGACGGAGGAAAGCGTCATTTGGCCGGACCTCCACCTCCTCCTTCATCATTTCATCTAGGGAGTGTCATTTATGAGCTTTTTAAGTGATTTACTTTGTATTTTTGTTGTTACTTGCTTAATGGCACACTAGACCCCCAAGGCCACCGGATGTTGGTGAACCTTGGGGGGTTTATCATGTATTTTGGATGATCTTTACTTAATTGCAAGCTTGGTTTGGTTTAAGATTTAGTTCATTGTGCCTCATGTCTAGAACTACCACATGGAGAGATCCGTAGTTCTTTCTTGAATTATACACGTAGACGTGACCTACTCACGTGTATTAGGTCATTAATGAATTAAAAGGGGTTACTTGTATTGGCACACCGAGAAATTGGGTGTCGATAGCCCTCCGAGCTTTAAGGATAGACTAGGGTTTAGTGTATCCTTATTTTGGGATCTCCTTATACTTAATGCAATCGTAGGGATGTTGGTTAGGAAGAGATTCCAACCAATATCCGTATGGGATTAGGGTTCAATCGCCGAGAAATTGGGGTTGATCTAATCTTGAGATCCTTCGGTCTAAATCAACCAAGCTACCTTTCATCCTTCATCCATGTATCATGATGACCCCTCAAGGGGATCCACATCCATAGGCCTTTACTCTTCATTGTAGCACTTGCAACCACATTGTATGCTTTTAAATTTGTTTAATCATATCGTATTTATCTCTTTGCTTTAGTAGAACAAACATCCATGCTTGTGTTGTTAGGTTAGATAATAGGCGATGGAGGAGTAAGAGTAGCTCCTTAACCCCGTGGAATACGACCCTCGTGCTTTTGTGCGAGGTATTACTTGGCGACCCGTGCGCTTGCGGATCGATTCAATCAAGTTTTTGGCGCCGTTGCCGGGGACTTTCTAAGGAATTCTGAGAAACTTCTAGCCTATTGCTCTAGCCATTTACTTTTTGTCTCTTTTCTTTTCTCTTATTTTCATTTCTTTTGAGTTTGACTTGTTCTATCTTTCTTGATTTGTGCAAGGTACTGTGTATGACACGTGGAAATCCATCAAACTTGGTGGAGCCGGATAGTGAGATTGAAAGGACCTTGCATCGGAGGTTGAGAGAATTTGGTGAAGACCCGATTGAACAAGGCGTTCAAGTTGAGACTAGTGAATCGTCAATCATGGCCGAAGAGAGACGAACTTTATCCGAATACGAGAGGCCGCAATTCACGGGTGAAGAATTCAGTGTCCAAGCACCCACCATCGCCACCAACAATTTTGAAATAAAAGCAAGCACAATTGGCATGATTCAAAATTCGGTGCAATTCAATGGTCTTGCAAATGAAGACGCACACGATCACCTCGCCCGTTTTCTCCAAATTTGCTCTACCTTCAAGATAAATGGAGTGACGGATGATGCAATTCGATTGCGACTATTCCCATTCAGCCTAAGGGATGGTGCATATCGGTGGCTCACGTCTCTGCCCTCGGGGTCGATTAAAACTTGGAAAGACATGGTAGAAAAATTCCTTGGGAGATACTTTCCCCCAAGTAAGGCGGCGAAGTTGAGGCAAGAAATTTCAGCTTTTAAACAAGGGGAGTTCGAGACTTTATTTGAAGCTTATGAAAGATTCAAGGATCTCCTTAGAAGATGTCCTCATCATGGTTATGCTTCGTGGATGTGGGTACAAATTGTCTACAATGGACTGAACTATTCAACCCGCCAATTAATTGATGCCGCAGCAGGTGGATCCCTTAGCAACAAGTACCCCGAGGTAGCCGAACAACTACTTGAGAATATGGCAAGTAATGAATCTCATTGGGCCTCAAGAGGAACACCACAGAAAGGGGCCGGGATTTATGAAGTTAAGGCCGATGATGCCCTAGCCGCAAAGGTCGAGATGTTGTCCAGGAAGATTGATACACTCATGGGTAGCAGTTCCAAGTCTGAAACCGTCATGAGTTGTAACACTTGTGGAGGTGGACATGTCACCACTCAATGCCCTATCGCGAGCTCCTCTGTGGCACCCATTGAGACTGTTGACTACATTGGGGGTCCAAGACCGCAAGGAAATCCGTACAGCTCTACCTACAATCCAGGGTGGAAATACCACCCTAACTTCTCTTGGAATCAAGGACAACAACAAAAGGGTGGCCCCCCTCAAAATCCTCAAGCACAACCACCTTTGCAAGAGAAGAGATTTACCACCGAAGATGTACTTGCCAAGTTCATGATTGGCACTGAATCACGATTTAACAGTGTAAATTCACAACTCAGTGACTTTGGGTCCATCTTGAGAAATCTTCAAGCCTCGGTGCAATCTCTTGAGCATCAAGTGGGGCAACTTGCCAAGGCAAATGCAGAACGACCTTCGGGAAGTCTCCCTAGCAACACCGAGGAGAATCCAAGGGAGCACTTAAAGGCCATTGCCCTTAGAAGCGGAAAACAAATTGAGACAAGGGTTGAAGTTAACCCAAGTGTCAAAGAAACCGGGATAGCCATTGAGGAAGATCCCCATCCAGCTGAAAAAAATTGCTAAGGAGGTTGCTCGAAAGGAAAATAATGAAGCTCACCCTCGGGAACACTCAAAGCCACCGGAGTACAAGCCCCAAATTCCTTATCCGGTGAGATTGAAGCAAGACAAGGAGGATGTCCAATTCAGAAAATTCATCAATATTTTCAAGCAACTCCACATTAATATCCCGATCGTTGAAGCTTTAACGCAAATGCCCAAGTATGCCAAGTTTCTAAAGGAGCTCCTCACCAATAAAAGAAAATTAGAAGAGGAAGGCACCGTGGCGCTCTCGGGAAATTGTTCGGCTATTTTAGAGAAGAAGCTCCCACAAAAATTGAGAGATCCGGGGAGTTTCAAGTGATGCCGAGTGATGGGGCGGGGGCGCCGGGCCGGGATGCCGCCGTCGCCCGGGACGCCCCGCCGGCGCCGCCGGTCGATCACATGATCACACGAGCGCGCTCCGACGGAATCGGTGATCCCCTCGTGCAAACTCCTTGAAACTTGGCCCGTGGGGGTTTCAAGTGATGCCGAGCGATGGGGCGGGGGCGCCGCGCCGGGATGCCGCCGTCGCCCGGGACGCCCCGCCGGCGCCGCCGGTCGATCACATGATCACACGAGCGCGCTCCGACGGAATCGGTGATCCCCTCGTGCAAACTCCTTGAAACTTGGCCCGTGGGGGTTTCAAGTGATGCCGAGCGATGGGGCGGGGGCGCCGCGCCGGGATGCCGCCGTCGCCCGGGACGCCCCGCCGGTGCCGCCGGTCGATCACTTGATCGCACGAGCGCGCTCCGACGGAATCGGTGATCCCCTCGTGCAAACTCCTTGAAACTTGGTCTGAGGGGGTTTCAAGTGATGCCGAGTGATGGGGCGGGGGCGCCGGGCCGGGATGCCGCCGTCTCCCGGGACGCCCCGCCGGCGCCGCCGGTCGATCACATGATCACACGAGCGCGCTCTGACGGAATCGGTGATCCACTCGTGCAAACTCTTTGAAACTTGGCCCGTGGGGGTTTCAAGTGATGCCGAGTGATGGGGCGGGGGCGCCGGGCCGGGATGCCGCCGTCGCCCGGGACGCCCCGCCGGCGCCGCCGGTCGATCACTTGATCACACGAGCGCGCTCCGACGGAATCGGTGATCCCCTCGTGCAAACTCCTTGAAACTTGGCCCGAGGGGGTTTCAAGTGATGCCGAGTGATGGGGCGGGGGCGCCGGGCCGGGATGCCGCCGTCGCCCGGGACGCCCCGCCGGCGCCGCCGGTCGATCACATGATCACACGAGCGCGCTCCGACGGAATCGGTGATCCCCTAGTGCAAACTCCTTGAAACTTGGCCCGTGGGGGTTTCAAGTGAAGCCGAGTGATGGGGCGGGGGCGCCGGGCCGCGATGCCGCCGTCGACCGGGACGCCCCGCCGGCGCCGCCGTTCGATCACTTGATCGCACGAGCGCGCTCCGACGGAATCGGTGATCCCCTCGTGCAAACTCCTTGAAACTTGGCCCGAGGGGGTTTCAAGTGATGCCGAGTGATGGGGCGGGGGCGCCGGGCCGGGATGCCGCCGTCGCGCCGGGCGTTGAAGCAAGACAAGGAGGATGTCCAATTCAGAAAATTCATCAATATTTTCAAGCAACTCCACATTAATATCCCGATCGTTGAAGCTTTAACGCAAATGCCCAAGTATGCCAAGTTTCTAAAGGAGCTCCTCACCAATAAAAGAAAATTAGAAGAGGAAGGCACCGTGGCGCTCTCGGGAAATTGTTCGGCTATTTTAGAGAAGAAGCTCCCACAAAAATTGAGAGATCCGGGGAGTTTCATAATTCCTTGTGTGCTTGAAGGAGGAGTTCGAGAAAATGCATTAGCGGATTCGGGGGCAAGCATCAACGTCATGCCCTACACCATGTATTTGAAGCTTGGATTGGATGAACTTATACCCACAAGGATGACTTTACAATTGGCGGATCGATCAACAAGAAAGCCTCGTGGGATTGTGGAGGATGTGATTGTTCGAGTTGACAAATTGGTCTTTCCCGTGGATTTTGTCATTATGGACATTGATGAAGATGTGGAGACACCGTTAATTCTTGGTCGGCCATTCTTAAGTACCTCGGGTGCCCTAATTGATCTCAAGGGAGGAAAATTAACACTAAGGGTTGGAGAGGAGGAAGTAGTGTACACATTGCCGGCGGCCATGAAGCACTCTCTTGACCATGATGACAAACTTTATTTTATTGATGAAACTGACCTCTTGATTTCTAATTGTGTGCAGGAGGTATTGTCGTTGAATCCCTTGGATGAGTATTTGAAAGAACTAGGGGATGAAGAACAAGAAGAAGAAGCCCACTTCCCCCCTCCAAATAATAACCTAAAGCAACCAAAGGAGAAGGCAATATACACCAATGCCAAAGAAAAGGAGAAAAAGGAATCAATGTTGAAGACAATTTGGAGGGAAGTACGGGGGAAGAAAAAGAAAGGTACCAACCCCCGTCGTTCAAAATCTCATGGAGGGAAGGTAAAATTTGAACCCCTCTTTGATCATGAAAAAGTTAATGTCTATTCGTTGATGTCTTTGAACTTGCCGGGTAACAATGTTGTTTCAAGCTTAACCGGGGGTAACTTCAAGCTCTTTGAACCCCCATGAGGTAAGAAAAAAGGTACGTCAGGCTCGTGACGTTAAACAAGCGCTTCTTGGGAGGCAACCCAAGCATTCGGGGGTCTTTAGTTCACTTTTCGTATTTTGGATGTTCATCTTATTGTTGTAGTCGCCGTTTTTCTTTACTAGCTTTGAAATTGAATAAGTCCATGCTAGCTATTCTCTTGTCATCTTAAGAGTGGTGTAATCATTTTATTTGTTGAGTGTTGCTTGTTTTTGTTGTCATTTTGTGCATTAGATCGATTTGTTTCATGTTTCGTTCAAGTTGGTGGTGTTCTATAATGTTTCAATGTCATCCTTAGCCATTTGGAGAAGAAAAATTCCAACTTTTGAGTGATTTCCAGGTCCTCACGGCCCTAAGGGGGCCGTTTGGAGGGCCATGAGACGATTCCAGTGAGTTTGGCTTGTGTCTCACGGCCCCCCTCACGGCCGTATATGGGGCCGTGACAAATTTCCAGTGAAAATGGCCTAGGGCTCACGGTCCCCTTCACGGCCGTGAGAGGGGCCGTATGCCACGGGTCCTGGACCTATATCTTCACCATTTTCTTCATAACTCTCTCATTTCTCATCCGTTTTCCCTCATTCTTTCGCCATTTTTCTTCATTTTTCTTCCTCTACACGAATCTACTACTTCCAAGGACCTAATTTGCATGATTTATTGGGAGTTTTGCCATCATCTTCGCCTATCCTTTAAGGTACCCCTTTCTAAACCCTAGGTGTTGAGCATGAATGTTTCTTCTTCCTCTCCCCTATTTTTCAAGTTGAATGGATGCCAATGTTGTGGGAGTTTGGTTGTGTGTTGTTTTTGTCAGTTTTTGGAGTAATTTGAAAGCTTTGTGATAAGTGCTTGAATATACATGTTTTACCGACTTGTTTTACATACATTGAGCATCATTTTACCATTGATTATGTCTCATAAAGTGTATTTTGGTGTTCTTTTATGCAATTAGGTTGTGGAAGTGTTAAAGGAGGAAAAGGAAGCAAAGATGGGTTATAAAGACGTATTGTTGGGAGCTTTTGTACAACACAAGTGTCAAGGCACAAGAGGGGATCATGCACATGAGGGTGTGTGCCAACTTCCTTAAGAATTCAAGATGATTTGTGTGATGGAAGGGCACAAAGGCAGTCACACCTTCATGTCCCAACTTGTGTGAAGATAGTTAAAGCTCTCAAATGATGATTCGAAGAAGAAGAAATCTTATAACTCACCATATGGACGTGTGCCCGACCATGTGGCCTCAATATGAGAGAGTTTGGATCATATTTATGAAGAGTACTGTAGCAAAAACACTGTTCATTTCACTGTAGCAGTACTGTAGCAAAATTACTGTTCACGCGACCGCGTCAAAATCTCACGCGACCGCGTGGAAATTCTGCAGCCCACGCGATCGCGTGGGATCTCACGCGGTCGCGTGAAGACACGCAGTTGGCGCGATTCAGGCTTATAAATAGCCCTTCTCGCTGATTCTTTTATAACTTTTTTCGCACGTTTGAAGGCAAGAGCGGCTAGGGTTTCTAGGACGAGGTCTTTGGCGATATTGGGAGTTGTTCTTCACCAACTTCGATAGATCTTTCGACGAGATAGCATCGGGGAGCCATTGGTGACCTAGCTTCGGAGAAGGTTCCTTCGAGACGTTGAACAATTCATCAAGGCTATCATCACGAATTTGAGGGGGTTTATTTTCATGGATTACATTGCTTTTTACTTCATTATCTTTTGCTTTGTAATAAGTCCCATGGAGGGCTAAACCCTAGTAGATACTTGGGCATGTGAACCTTAGGATTCGATTCATGTATTGACTTTCTTTATGCTTTCTTTTAATTCCAAGTTTATTTGAGTTTTAATCTTGTTTAATCATTGCTTGCATGCCTTATTAATTCGTATGGTTGTTTGGTATGCTTGATTTGTTTCCTTGGTGAGAGAGAGATCTCCATTAGGGATTAGAACATACAAGATTAAAGAGGGTTGAGAGGGTGAGTCTTGAGATAGAGGAGTGTCCCCTTTCCCTTCCGATTGAGTGTTTCCTATCTCCGTATTCCCTAAGTTTTATGCAACCATATGGGGTGTGAGGTGTGAGATTGATAGATTTCTCCGCCGGGACTTTTGTAAGGGGTTAGGGATCTTTCGCCTAGAAGTAGGGTTAGATCTAATTTTAGGAATCGGTTTCACTCTTAGGTATCCCTAAAACTCATTGCGGTCATATAGGGTGTGAGGTGTTGAGATTGAGTGAATTCTCTGCTGGGACCTTGTAGGGGACTAGTATCGGTGGCCTGGAAGCAGGGATCGATTGTTCTTGGATTACCTCGACTCATAGAACTTGGTTTAGAAGCATTTAGTTAGTTTTGCACTTCATGATAGAACCTAGGGGGATCATTGCCCGAGTATCTCATCTTCATTGATTGAGATCTCCTTTACCTTTTCCTTTTATTTGTTTTCTTTCTTGCGATTTTCTTATTTTACATATTACATTCAATTGCTCCATATTATTGTTTCGACTAGATAACTAAGAATCAGTCATTACTAGTACTTCCGTTCCCTGTGGATTCGACTACCCACTCACCGGGGTAATTATTACTTCGACAACCCGTGCACTTGCGGTACACACACGCAAAAGGGTGTGTCACCCGCCCATTGCACCAGGGGCGGGCCCCAACGGTGCCCTGCCGTCCGCGGCGGGGCTCCGGTGTCCCTCTCTCGGTTGGGTGCGGCGGGGGTTCGCGCGCGCGGCGCCCCCCGTCGCTCGGGACATTTCCCGCACGGCCATGGCGCGTCCGGGTGGCTGCCGGTGAGCCACTCGGACCTTGGCCGGTGGTCGGGCGACGCTGCCGCTCTCGTGGTGGTGTCGCCCGTCCCCCGGTCGCCCCGGTTTTGCCCGGCCGTGCGCGTCGTGCCCCTTTGCCCGCCGAGTTGGAGCCGCGCTAACCCGCCCATTGCACCAGGGGCGGGCCCCAACGGTGCCCTGCTGTCCGCGGCGGGGCTCCGGTGGCCCTCTCTCGGTTGGGTGTGGCGGGGGTTCGCGCACGCGGCGCCCCCCGTCGCTCGGGACATTGCCCGCACGGCCATGGCGCGTCCGGGTGGCTGCCGGTGAGCCACTCGGAACTTGGCCGGGTGTCGGGCGACGATGCCGCTCTCGCGGCGGTGTCGCCCGTCCCCCGGTCGCCCCGGTTTTGCCCGGCCGTGCGCGTCGTGCCCCTCTGCCCGCCGAGTTGGAGCCGCGCTAACCCGCCCATTGCACCAGGGGCGGGCCCCAACGGTGCCCTGCCGTCCGCGGCGGGGCTCCGGTGTCCCTCTCTCGGTTGGGTGTGGCGGGGGTTCGCGCGCGCGGCGCCCCCCGTCGCTCGGGACATTGCCCGCACGGCCATGGCGCGTCCGGGTGGCTACCGGTGAGCCACTCGGAACTTGGCCGGGTGTCGGGCGACGATGCCGCTCTCGCGGCGGTGTCGCCTGGTGAGAATGCGTTTGAATCGCTCACCCGCAAGTGCACGGGGTCGCCAAGTAATACCCCTCGCGCGAGCACGAGGGGGTCGTATTCCCAAGGGCCCGAGGAGCTATTCTTACTTCCTTATCACAATGTTGTTTAACCTAGCAATCACTCAAAGGAGATAACTACAAATAATCTACGGATGTGTGAAAAGCATACAAATAATAAATACAAATACTGGGGGAAATCAGGGCGAGGAAATGGTCACGGATGAGGATTCCCTCGGGGGCTACTAAAGTGCTAAGGATACCCTAACTAGCATGCACGTGGGTGGTTTGGACCGGAAAACCCTTAAATTAGACCAACCCGATGGTCACGGTGTTTGGTCCCTAATCCGGTACAAGTATTGGAATACGGAATTTCTTCCGCCCAAATCCTTGTACGATTGCAATGGGTTTAATGGATTTCCCCAAGCTAGGGTTGAAACACAATCAAGGACAACCCTAACAATTGGAGGGGTACAAATACCCGATGGTCACGGCGTATTCGTACATGTATTCCCTTCCAAGCTTGGTGAGCCTAACACTAGGGCAATGGTCATGCAACCTAGCATTGTCTAGGAATTGACATATAGAGTTCTCATACATATCAAGGCATTCAAGAACCACCAAACAAGGATCTCAAAACAACACACATGCATAAACTAGAAAGGAATCATCCAAAATACACAAGTTCACCCCCAAGGTTCACCTACATCCGGTGACCTTGGGGTTAGTTGTTCATGATCACAAAACAAGTAAACAAACACATGAAAACAACTAAAAGCATAATGAAAACACCCCCTGAAAAGATCAAGGCCGAATGACGCTTCCAAGGACGCCACCCAAGGAGTGGCTTCCTTTGTCAAACTTCCTCTCAAATGCAAATCGAAGGTGTGGATTCGTCGTCTCGTGCTCTCCCCGTCGTCTCCTCCTCAAGAATTGCCTCCAAAAGCCGGCCTCAAGCTCCCAAAGAAGGTGGTGAAGTCAAGCTTGCTCAAGGTCTCTCCTCCCCTCTAAGAATGAACTCTCAAAACCCTTAAAAACATCATCCAGAACGTCATGCGGCCCCGTATGCGACCCCGCATGCGGGGAGAGAAAATCCCGAGAAAAACCCGAAATCGTATAAGTTGCTACAGTGCCGCTACAGTAAACTGCTACAGCACCGTATGCTACAGTAAAACTGCTACAGTCCGTATACGGCCTCTGCAGTGCCCGCATGCCAGACCGCATGACCTCCAGACATAGCCATTTCGCCAAAGGAGTCGTGCTACAGGATCTGCTACAGTAGTCGCTACAGTACCCCCCCTCAGCAATAGTGTTTTCATCGCCGATTTCTTCTCAAATTCTATCAATCAGCTCGAAGGGGTCACATCAGTACCTGTAACATGAAAGAAACCAATTCAGACCAAAAACGGGTGTCAACTCATAGAAAAATACGTAATACATACACCCGAATACATGGAAAATACGTATGTTTAGGCGTTTATCAAACATCCCCACACCTAAGCATTTGCTTGTCCCCAAGCAAACACACATGAAGAACAGGGGCACGGTGGTAAACGACTAAACATACGACCTCAAGCTCAACGGTAAAGCACTCCACTAGCACACGTGAAAAGAAATCTAGAAAGTGAGCTGTACAGTGAGTGATCAAGTAATGGCAGCCCTGTTTTATTCAAAGTGCTTCCGTGAGTGTGTGCTGGCTCCCAACCTTAACCTCCACACCCTGGATTACCCCAGGGGTCCATTCACCCCACATATGGTGAGAATGGTATTAGGCAGTTAAAGACCTCTTCAATACTTAGTCAAGAGTCTTTTGAGTTCCTGAATAAAACTCTACACTCAAGCGACTGTGTAACAAGTTCCAGGGGACGCAACAGAGATACTTATTTGTCTATTCACAAATATACACTTTTTTTTTTTTTTTTTTTTTTTTTTTTTTTTTTTTTTTTTTTTTTCTGAGTCCGGCTAACATAGGCTGCACAAGAAATCTTTCAGAAGGATGCACATGCTGATTAGGCACAAGAGCCACCCAACCTACTCAATTACAGCCTACATAGACGCATTCATGCTGTGCCAGCAGAGGAATACTGCCATAGACTCCACCTTTTTTTTTTTTTTTTTTTTTTTTTTTTTTTTTTTTTTACTGTACACACTGTATCTCAGTCCCTTGGACACCTGTCACACAAGTTCACTTAAGGCTACAGAAAACAAAACAGGAACTCACAAGCTCTTAAAAGAATATTGAAGAAAGAATTTAACAGTCCAATACCAAAATCATCATAATGGGTTGGTTGGAGTGTACAAGGTAGGAGCAATCATGATAGAGCATGAAAAAGCACTAAAAATAAAACAGGGCATCATTCAAGCACAGTATAAAAATACAACTCACTTCTATCATTCTTTCAAGCTAGGAAGTACTAAACCCTAAAATCATAGCTATCATCGGTATTCATGCATGCAAAACTAGTAAAGTACCCCATCCCCACACCTAAAGTTGTACATTGCCCTCAATGTACCTGAATCAGCAGAGTAAGGTGCGAGATAAAAATATAAACATAGAAGTACGGGAATGAGGTAAAGAAACTTCCCCAATTGGTTGATGAGATGAACTCCACGTGTGCCTGGACCGAGGGAAAGTTGTGAGGTGCAAGGGGCGTGAATCCTCTACAATGATTAGTCCTGAAAATAGAGAGGAAACATATCACATCCCAAGAAATAAATAGAGAGCCGGACAAGAAAGCACGAATCAAAAACGGGAAAATACAGTTTAGAAGGGTCAGGACCCTTGCTAACTGAAAAGTATAACAATACAAACCAACAAGTCTAGAAATAAAAACCAGTATAAACAACAGAAAGAAAAACTAAAGTGGTGCTGTGGGTCTAGAGATCCGGAGGGAGTGATGGCGCAAAGCACGTGGTGGCTGTGGAGGAGGTGCCGACAGAAGATGAAGCGCCGCGCATGTATGATAAGATCTCGGCCATGCTGCTCTCGATGCGGCCCTGTGATATGGCTAAATCATGCACTGATGCTGTCAACGCCTCCTGAGAGGTCCCAAGGGTCTGCAACTGCTGACGGACCTCGATGCGGAACTCCGCGAAACTCTCCTCAAGTGATGGTCGACTCCCGCTAGGTGCTGCATCGGGTACAGGGGCGGACTCTGAATCAGACTCTGATCCTGACTCAGAATCCCGAGAGGTGTCGGGGTCATGGGAACTCGTGCCTCCACTGCGCGGGAGGCGGTAAGTGTCTCCCGACCTCTCAACTATCCCAATATGAAGCAAGATCGACAGACTAAGTGGTGCCACGGTGCTCACAATGCTCATGCCCTGGGCGAGCTCAATCAGTCCTAGGCCCCTGATGATGCGTGTAATATACGGCCCGGCAAATATAGCCCCAAGGCGAGTAGAAGTCCCCTGATGCTCAATAAGTCCGGCAAACAGATGGCCCATGTGGATGGGGTACCGCTGAAGAATACTGTACATAATAAGTAGATCGGTACGAGAAACCACCCCAGTAGAATCAGCGCGACCGCTCACACTTCTGGATAGTAGGGCCTGTAAGTACCTGTGAACGGGGTCGGCCATCAAAGAAGCCTTCTTCGAAGATGACGAGCTAGCAATAGACCTCCAAAGGGAACTAGGGGACACCGAGCGTGGGAAGTCACGAGGTAAAGCCCTGAGCTCTGAATCGGCGAGGGACTCATAAGTGTGAAACCCAAGGTAAATGGCCAACTGGTCGTCGGTGATCTTGTGCCGCTTACCAAAGGCTCTGAAAGTAATGGTGCTAGCCTGGCGCAAATGGGGAGCATGCCCGGAGACCTCAAATGTGCTCAACACCTCCAAAGTCAACTCCCGATAAGTGGGCTCATCGATCTCAAGAATATCATCCCATCCATCACGGGAGATGAGGCCTCGAACGGTATCATCAATGTCCAATGTCTTCAAAGCCTCCCAATCGATAACTCGCACCGTGCCAAACCTCCTTTTCGACAAACACGCAAATCTTGCCTTGTGGGCATCATTCTTGAATGTAGGCTCGCAAACGGGTGGTGGAGAGCTCCTCCTAACGCGCTTGGAAGCCATGTGTTTGATTGGCATCCCTACAAGACAAGAGAACCATCATCAAGCAAAAAAAACTTGAGAAAATTGGTTAATGAAGAACAAAGGCTGATTTTTGGCTAGTGCTACAGTAATTTCGGGGAAATTTTGGTAGAGTTTCTTCTTGTAAAAGTGACAATCTAAATGTACAAAGCTTGAAATTCAAGAGAAATAATTACAAGAAGCATTCACCATGAAAAGCATCATGTTTTCCCATCAATTCAACCATAAAAAACCAAAGAATGAGTGATAGGAGCACAAACCTTGAACTAGGGCACCAATGAGAAGATGAAGTGAAAATCGGCTTAAACCTTGATAAAACCTTGAAAATCTTCCAAAAACTTGTTTGCTAGGTTGAAGAGAGTGTTTGGATGCAAAAAGAATGAAGGAAAATGGTGGAGAAATGAAGGAGAAAGGAAGAGAAGTTTGATGAAAAATGGATGAATAGTGCTGAAATGAGGTGAATAAGAGGGAGAAGTCGGGGACCATGCGGCCCCCATGCGGCCGCATGGTTGCCCGCATGGCTCTCGGGAAAAACCTATGCGGCCTGCTATGCGGCCGCATAGCAGGCCGCATACCTCTCGGGAAAATTCATGCGGCCTGCTATGCGGCCGCATAGCAGGCCGCATACTTCTCTGGAAAATTATGCGGCCCCTTGTGCGGCCGCATGGTAGGCCGCACAAGGCCCAGGAATTTGTTAGCTCAGTAATCAACTCTCAGCACTCAAAAATCACATGAAAACAAAGCCGATAACACACAAAAATCATTAAAAACATGGAGAATGAGGCACCAACACTCAAGAAAAAATACAAAGATCATGAAATCTATGGTGCAACAAGATGAAATAAATTATGGAATTCGGCTAAACAACAACCACAAGCACAAAAATCAACAAGACTCAAGCTCACAAGCACCACACAACAAAATACGAAAAACACACAAACACAACAATGACAACTAAGAAGAAAAATAAATGCAATGAATTTAAAGACTTGGGTTGCCTCCCAAGAAGCGCTTTTTTAACGTCTTTAGCTCGACATGGTTTACCTCAACTCAAGGTGGAACAAAGGGGTGAGAAATACCTCCATTTTTTGATGAAGAGTTGTTACCCGGAAAGTTCAACGAGAGGCATGAAAAAATCTTGAATTTCCCCCGATCATCAAAGAACAAATGGTCAACCTCCTCGGGTGACATTGTAGAAACATTCACCCCCCGCTTTTGCTTCTCTTTTTTCTTCCGCCACAACTTTTTCAAGGCTCTCTTCTCATTGGAATTTGGTGAAGATTTGACCTCTACTTGTGCTAGTTGTTGCAATGGTGGAGGGAGAAGCTCATCATCCACAACATCATCCCCGAGGTCTTCAAAGTACTCCTCCAATGGGTTCAAAGCGAGGACTTCCTGCACACAGTCGGAGATAATCACATCAGTTGTATCCGTGAAATAAAGAGTGTCATCGTGATCAAGTGTGCGTTTCATAGCTTCGGGGAGGGTGAAGACCACTTGTTCGTCTCCAACCCTCAAAGTCATCTTCCCTCCTTTTACATCAATTAGTGCACCGGCGGTGTTAAGAAATGGACGCCCGAGGATCAATGGAACTTCTACATCATCGTCCACGTCAAGAATTACAAAATCCACCGGGATGATCAACTTATCCACCCGAACTAGAACATCTTCAACAATTCCCCGGGGTCTTCGCACCGAACGATCCGCAAGTTGCAAAGTCATTCGTGTGGATCTTAAATTATTTAACCCCAACCTCAAGAACAAGTTGTATGGCATTACGTTTATGCTAGCCCCCGAGTCGGCCAAGGCACTTTCTTGCACTCCATCCCCGATCACACAAGGGATGATGAAACTACCCGGATCATTGAGTTTCTTGGGCAATTTCTTTTGGATAACGGCCGAACAATTTCCCGATAAAGTCACCGTCTCTAAGTCTTCAAGCTTCTTCTTATTCGTGAGGAGGTCCTTCATAAATTTAGCATATTTTGGCATTTGTGAGAGGGCCTCCACCAAGGGAATGTTAATGTGGAGTTGCTTGAAGATATTCAAGAATTTCTTGAATTGCGCGTCTTCTTTATCTTGTTTGAGCCTAGAAGGATATGGTACCACAGGTTTATACTCGGGCTCCTTCCTAGTTGAAGAACTTGGAACATTTCCCTTGTGCATCCCCTCAATCTCAACAGTTGCATCATTATCTAACTTAGGGTCTTCCCGGTCGGCTACCCTATCGTTGGAGGTACTTGGACCATCCCCGGTCCTTACCTCCAACTGCTTCCCACTCCTGAGCGTCACTGCCTTCAAGTGTTCTCTCGGGTTGCATTCAGTGTTGCTTGGCATGCTACCCAAGGGACGATCTGACTGTGCCCTAGCAAGCTGTCCCACCTGGGTCTCAAGAGACTGAATGGAGGCTTGGACATTTCTCAGTACAGTACCAAATTCATCCAATTTCTTGTCCACATTTTGGAACTTGGCCTCTGTAGTGATCATGAATCGTGCCAATACATCCTCAGTCGAGTATTTCTTCTCTTGAACCTGCTGGGGTTGAAACTGGGAGCCCTGAGGTGGTGAAGGCCTCTGTTGGAATTGGCCTTGATTCCAGGACATGTTTGGGGGATTCCTCCACCCCGAATTATAACTGTTGCTGTACTGGTTCCCCGGTCCCCTAGGTCCTCCGCCAACATAATCCACTGATTCCACGGGTGCAGAAGGGGCAATAAATATGGGGCACTGCGAAGTTGCATGCCCAGCACCGCAAGTATCACAGGACAACACCGCCTTAGGGGAAGAACTGGACCCCAACATGAACTGCTCAAACTTCTGTGTCAATGCACTGACTGCCGCGTTGTTATCTGTGACATTCTTCGATAAGGCCTCAACCTTTGCAGTCAATGCGGTGGTCTCATTCACTTCGAACAGGCCGGCCACCCTTGGTCCCTTCTGTCGAGTGCTCCAGTGGCACTCATTGTTCGCCATGCTGTCAATCAATTTCTCAGCTTCTTCAGGGAGTTTGTCACTCAAAGAGCCACCTGCTGCGGCATCTATGAGTTGCCTTGTACCGTAATTCAAGCCATTACAGAGCATCTGTACTCGCATCCAAGCAGGGAAGCCATGATGAGGGCACCTACGTAACAAGTCTTTAAATCGCTCATGTGCTTCAAATAGGGTTTCAGAATCCCCCTGCCTGAAAGAGGAAATCTCTTGTCTCAATCTTGCGGCCTTGCTCGGCGGGAAATACCGAGCCAAGAATTTCTCGACCATTTCCTTCCAGGTGGTGATGGACCCGGGAGCTAAGGAAGTGAGCCATCTGTATGCTGCTCCCCTCAAACTGAATGGAAACAATCGCAATCTAATAGCATCATCTGATACTGAATTGATCTTGAAGGTAGAGCAGATCTGCAGGAATCGGGAAAGATGGGCATGCGGGTCTTCATCAGGAAGTCCATCAAACTGAACTGAGTTTTGTATCATCGCAATTGTGCTCGCCTTGATCTCAAAGTTATTCGCCGGGACGGTGGGTACTTGTACACTGAATTCCTCCCCGGTAAATTGTGGTCTCTCGAAATCGGATAAGGTCCTCCTCGGTTCGGCCATAACTGATGGTTCACTAGACTCGACCCGAACCTCTTGTTGTCTCGAACTTTCGGTAACCTCTCTCAGACGTTGGTGCAAAGTGCGTTCGATCTCGTTGTCGGGCTCAACTAGAATTGCTTGGCCCGCCCGTGTCATAAGAGGGGTACCTTGCAAAAATAGCTAATGTCAACACAAGCAAAAGAAGTAATGATGAAATATAAACAAGGATGGTAAAAACGAACAAAAGTAAAAATGGTCAAATCAACACGTTTTAAGTTTTCCGAATATTCCTCGTGGGTCCCCGGCAACGGCGCCAAAAACTTGGTGAGAATGCGTTTGAATCGCTCACCCGCAAGTGCACGGGGTCGCCAAGTAATACCCCTCGCGCGAGCACGAGGGGGTCGTATTCCCAAGGGCCCGAGGAGCTATTCTTACTTCCTTATCACAATGTTGTTTAACCTAGCAATCACTCAAAGGAGATAACTACAAATAATCTACGGATGTGTGAAAAGCATACAAATAATAAATACAAATACTGGGGGAAATCAGGGCGAGGAAATGGTCACGGATGAGGATTCCCTCGGGGGCTACTAAAGTGCTAAGGATACCCTAACTAGCATGCACGTGGGTGGTTTGGACCGGAAAACCCTTAAATTAGACCAACCCGATGGTCACGGTGTTTGGTCCCTAATCCGGTACAAGTATTGGAATACGGAATTTCTTCCGCCCAAATCCTTGTACGATTGCAATGGGTTTAATGGATTTCCCCAAGCTAGGGTTGAAACACAATCAAGGACAACCCTAACAATTGGAGGGGTACAAATACCCGATGGTCACGGCGTATTCGTACATGTATTCCCTTCCAAGCTTGGTGAGCCTAACACTAGGGCAATGGTCATGCAACCTAGCATTGTCTAGGAATTGACATATAGAGTTCTCATACATATCAAGGCATTCAAGAACCACCAAACAAGGATCTCAAAACAACACACATGCATAAACTAGAAAGGAATCATCCAAAATACACAAGTTCACCCCCAAGGTTCACCTACATCCGGTGACCTTGGGGTTAGTTGTTCATGATCACAAAACAAGTAAACAAACACATGAAAACAACTAAAAGCATAATGAAAACACCCCCTGAAAAGATCAAGGCCGAATGACGCTTCCAAGGACGCCACCCAAGGAGTGGCTTCCTTTGTCAAACTTCCTCTCAAATGCAAATCGAAGGTGTGGATTCGTCGTCTCGTGCTCTCCCCGTCGTCTCCTCCTCAAGAATTGCCTCCAAAAGCCGGCCTCAAGCTCCCAAAGAAGGTGGTGAAGTCAAGCTTGCTCAAGGTCTCTCCTCCCCTCTAAGAATGAACTCTCAAAACCCTTAAAAACATCATCCAGAACGTCATGCGGCCCCGTATGCGACCCCGCATGCGGGGAGAGAAAATCCCGAGAAAAACCCGAAATCGTATAAGTTGCTACAGTGCCGCTACAGTAAACTGCTACAGTACCGTATGCTACAGTAAACTGCTACAGTCCGTATACGGCCTCTGCAGTGCCCGCATGCCAGACCGCATGACCTCCAGACATAGCCATTTCGCCAAAGGAGTCGTGCTACAGGATCTGCTACAGTAGTCGCTACAGTACCCCCCCTCAGCAATAGTGTTTTCATCGCCGATTTCTTCTCAAATTCTATCAATCAGCTCGAAGGGGTCACATCAGTACCTGTAACATGAAAGAAACCAATTCAGACCAAAAACGGGTGTCAACTCATAGAAAAATACGTAATACATACACCCGAATACATGGAAAATACGTATGTTTAGGCGTTTATCATCGCCCGTCCCCCGGTCGCCCGGGTTTTGCCCGGCCGTGCGCGTCGTGCCCCGCTGCCCGCCCAGTTCGTGCCGCGCTAACCCGCCCATTGCACCAGGGGCGGTCCCCAATGGTGCCCGGCCGTCCGCGGCGGGGCGCCGGTGTCCCTCTCGGTTTTTGTGCCCGCTTGCGTACCGCAAGGCAATTGCGGATCAGCCCGGCCCGTTCTTTGAGGGCTCTGTGGCTCCGTTCACCTAGGCGCGCAAGTGTGGCCGTCCCGTCCCGTTCCTCGGTTTTGTGCCCGCTTGCGTACCGCAAGGCAGTTGCGGATCAGCCCGGCCCGTTCTTTGATGGCTCTGTGGCTCCGTCCACCTAGGCGCGCGAGTGTGGCTGTCCTGTCCCGTTCCTCGGTTTTGTGCCCGCTTGCGTACCGCAAGGCAATTGCGGATCAGCCCGGCCCGTTCTTTGAGGGCTCTGTGGCTCCGTTCACCTAGGCGCGCAAGTGTGGCCGTCCCGTCAAGTCCCCCTCTGTGTGCTCTCCCACGCTTGCGCTCCGCAAGGCTGCGTGGCTTTGCCCGGCCCCAGGCGCGCAAGCTTGGCATCATATTCCCTCATGAACGCGCTCGGCGGAGCCTTCGTGCCGCGCCTCGGTGCCGACCCGCGTCGCCGCCCATTGTCTTCCCCCTAGCGGGGGTTTTGACGCGGGGCGCTGCGGCAGGGCGGTGAGGCGCGCGCGTCGGGTGACCGTGTCGGCGCGTGAGTGGTCTCGGACTGGCTGTCCCCGACGGGCCCGACGCCGTTCTGCGTCTGACCGCCGGGGCGCCGCCCCCTCATTCGGTCCTCCGTCCGCGCCCGACCCCTGGGCGAGGCCTGTTGCTTGTGTGCCGTTACCCGCCTCCCGGCGGGAACACCGGCCCCGTCGATACAACGTTCGGTCACCGCCGGACGGCTCGGCCTTCCGGCGGCAGTGTTGCTCGTTCCCCGACCGCCCTCGACGGTTGGCCCGCCCACCGTCGACGCGCGGCTGGTTTGCCGGCAGCGCTCTCGGATTCGATGCCCATTTTGATCGGACGCGGGGTGGGCGCCGTCCCTCTCCGTCGTCCCCGATCTCCCGCGACACACGCAAGACGCGGCCGTCGCGCGTCCCCCGGCGCCGTCCCCCCGAGCGACCCTCGCTCACCCCGCGGTCCCAGTGGCCCGGGGTGCGGTGTGTGGCCGCGACGGGGGCGCGCCTCGGGGGCGCGCCCTCCGGCCGTCGCCCTTGACGGTGCTACCTGGTTGATCCTGCCAGTAGTCATATGCTTGTCTCAAAGATTAAGCCATGCATGTGCAAGTATGAACTAATTCAGACTGTGAAACTGCGAATGGCTCATTAAATCAGTTATAGTTTGTTTGATGGTACCTGCTACTCGGATAACCGTAGTAATTCTAGAGCTAATACGTGCAACATTCCCCGACTTCCGGAAGGGATGCATTTATTAGATAAAAGGCCGACGCGGGCTCGCCCCGCCGTTCTGATGATTCATGATAACTCGACGGATCGCACGGCCCTCGTGCCGGCGACGCATCATTCAAATTTCTGCCCTATCAACTTTCGATGGTAGGATAGGGGCCTACTGTGACAGGGCTTTTCGGCGTCACACCTTTGGCACGGGTATGACAAGGCCGGGAAGCCGGGGATGGTTACTCCATTCCCTTAGACCGATTTCTTTGCGGTCTTATTTTACTCGATCATGACCGGCACTCATGATCGAGGGCGGAGTGGCGATCCGTCCGACTTATGATCAAGACTTATACGGCGAGGAGATATACCGTACGAACAGACGCGTACGGGCGGAGTCTGTCTCTCGATCAGTCAGGGACTATCGATACATCCCGGGGCGGATGCGCAGTGATTATCTGGCGCTGCGGACAGAGGGGAGACACCTTTAGCTAGTGGGAGACAAGTGGGAAACACGAATGACCAACGGGACCCGACAAATAGGAGAAGGCATCGGCTTCTTCCTCTTGGTAGTTCCTGGACCTGGAATACCTCGGTCGACGTTCGTCTCCTTTCACTTGGATGGGATTCTCCCAAATGGCTATATAAGGAGCTCTCCCCCTTCATTTGAAGACATCTCATTCTTCTCCTCTTCTCCTCTTCTTCAAGAGCTCTCACAAGAGAGAAACTCTTTCTTCTCTTGTAACCTTAGTGAGACCCGGTGTGGTTCTAGGGTGAGCCTTGATATTAGTCTTGGCCAAAGTTGTAAGCTTCCATTCTTACTTAAGAGAGTTTAACTTTTCTCTCTTCATATTTGGTGTCTCTCTTATCTTTCCTACTTGGTTATTGCATTCTTGGGCCTTACTTGGGCGTTCTTGGCTTCCGGGGCGTTAGGCTGACTTGTGATCCTGTCGTGATCGATCAAGTGCCGCACGGAGTAGCGTTGCTCCGCATAACCCCGTGTCAAATGGTATCAGAGCTACCACAGGAGGAAAGATGTCCGGAACAAAAGATAGACTCGATCGTCTTGAGGAACAGATGGCCCATGTCATCGATGTCATTGGGCGGCTTGATGATGTTGTTGGGGGCGAAGCAAGCGACGGTTCGTCCCCTCCCTTATGCAAGGGATATGCGGATTTGCTTGCTCGGGTAATGGAGGGCAGCCGCATGATGGATCTCCTAAGGGCGGAGGTAGAATCTCTGTCAAGGGAGGTGGGCATCCTCAAGAAGGCAGGTCGGGTGGCTTCTAGTTCTAGAGAGGAGGGTCCTCGCGTTCGGGTCCCCGAACCGGCACCCTTTGATGGCGCGCGGAGCGCCAAGACACTTGAGAACTTTATTTGGGATGTTGATCAGTATTTCTCGGCGTCAAAGGTCCCCAAAGATGAGCAGGCAACGTTGGTGCCTATGTATCTAAAGGGAGACGCCAAGCTGTGGTGGAGAACCCGGCAGGTCGATGACCAGCGCGCAGGGCGCACAACTTCTTCCTCTTGGGATGATATCAAGAAGGAGTTGCGGGAACAATTCTTACCCGGCAACGCGGCTTGGGTGGCAAGGATGGCCTTGCAGAAGTTGAAACAGACCGGGTCTGTAAGGGACTACGTCAAGGGCTTCACTTCCTTGATGCTAGACATCCCCGACATGTCCGAGGAGGACAAGTTGTTCAACTTCCAAACCGGGTTGCAGCAGTGGGCACAGCTGGAGGTACGGCGGCATGGTGTGAAGGACTTGGCATCGGCGATAGCGGTCGCCGAATCCTTGGTCGATTTTCGTAGCACATCGACTCTTGATGGGGATAGGGCCAAGTCAAAACCCAAAGATCTGAAGTTTGACAAGAAGGCAAACAAGACACCCTTCCGTAAGGGTTCGGGAGGGAAGGCACCGGAGGAGCGGCCAAGGCCCGAGGGCAGGCCGACCGGTGGGCAGTCTAGCAAACCAATGGGTTGCTTTATCTGCAATGGGGATCATAGGGCTGCAGTTTGCCCTAAGCGAGAGAAGCTGGCCGCTTTTGTGGCGAGGGAAAACAGCGATTCGGAGTCCCATTCTAGGGTCAATCCTCTGCAGCTATTGGGGAGCATCCGAGCTGTGAAAGGTACTTCCCCATCTCTCCTCCATGTTCGTCTGACCTTGAATGGTAGGGAAATCGATGCTATGGTGGACTCGGGAGCCACCCACAATTTTATCAGCACAGCCACAGCGGAGAGGCTGGGCCTCAGTATGACTGCGCATGCCAGTAAAGTCAAGGCCATCAATTCTCCAGCGCAAGGCGTTGCGGGCAAGGTCTCGGGCGCAACCGCGATGTTGGGAGATTGGAAGGGGCACGTCGACTTACTTGTAGCACCACTCGATGATTTCAAGCTGATTTTGGGCAACGATTTCCTTGTCAAGGCAAAGGCGGCGGTCATCCCTCATCTGGGAGGGGTCATGATCATGGGAGAGCCACAGCCCTGCTTTGTGGCAGGTGCGCGGCGTGGTGCAAAGGGGAAGGAGCCCCTTCTTTCAGCCATCCAGGTGGAGTGCGGGCTGAAGCGAGGGGAGGCCACTTTCTTGGCCACTCTCCTTGAAGATAAGCCGGACAATATGGTGATCATACCGGCTGAGGTATCCGAGGTCTTAAGGGAATTCGAAGACGTGATGCCTCCCGAGTTACCAAGGCGTCTTCCCCCTAGACGCGCAATTGATCATGAGATTGATCTGGTTCCAGGGTGTAAGTCTCCAGCCAAGGCGCCATATCGGATGTCGCCCTTGGAGTTGAAGGAGCTACGGAACCAATTGACCGAGCTGTTGGATGCTGGATTTATCCAACCCTCGAAGGCCCCTTTCAGCGCACCGGTGTTGTTCCAAAAGAAGCAAGACGGGTCCTTGCGTCTTTGTGTGGATTACCGGGCATTGAACAAAGTCACCATTAAGAACAAGTATCCTGTGCCACTAATTCAGGATTTGTTCGATCGGCTGTCGGGAGCATCGTACTTCACCAAACTCGACTTGCGCTCGGGATATTGGCAAGTGCGCATTGCGGAGGGTGATGAGCCAAAGACCACGTGTGTCACTCGGTATGGCTCGTTTGAGTTTCTTGTAATGCCGTTCGGCCTCACCAATGCTCCCGCCACTTTTTGCCACTTAATGAATGATGTATTTCATGAGTATCTTGATGACTTTGTTGTTGTATACCTAGATGATGTGGTGGTATACAGCCGGTCCCTTGAGGACCATATATGTCACTTGAAGAAGGTGTTTTGCAGATTGCGAGAACACCAACTCTTCATCAAATTGGAGAAGTGCGAATTCGCACAGCGAAGTATCAAGTTCCTGGGGCACTTGATATCGCAAGGAGAAGTCCGGATGGACCAGCGGAAGATCGAAGCTATCTTGGAGTGGCCGGCACCATCCAAGGTTTCGGAGCTAAGATCGTTCTTAGGGCTCGCCAACTATTACCGGAAATTTATTCAGGGGTATTCCAAGCTTGCGGCACCCCTCACTGATCTTCTCAGGAAGGACCGGCCATGGGGTTGGTGTGAGGATCAGGATAGGGCTTTTGAGAAGCTCAAGGCGGCCATCTCCACCGAGCCCGTGTTACGGCTCCCAAACTTCGAGTTACCCTTCGAAGTGCACACCGACGCATCGGATAAGGCGGTCGGGGGAGTCTTAGTTCAAGAGGGCCATCCCATTGCTTTCGAAAGTTGGAAGCTAAAGGAGGCCGAACTCAAGTACTCGGCACATGAGAAGGAAATGTTGGCGGTGATCCACTGCCTTCAGGTATGGCGCGTTTATCTCTTGGGAACTAACTTTGTGATCAAGACAGATAACGTCGCCAACACATACTTTGCCACCCAAAAGAAGCTCTCGCCAAGGCAGGCACGCTGGCAGGAGTTCCTTCAGGAGTATCACTTCGAGTGGCAGCATAAACCCGGCAGACACAACCAAGTTGCCGACGTCCTTAGTCGGAAGCAGGTGGTTGAGTATGTGGCCACGCTGACTCAAGTGACCACGGACCTGACGGAGCGGATTCGAGAGGTGGCGAAGACGGACGCCCAGTACATGAAGTTGGTACGAGACGTCCAAGACGGTGTGATTCACCGTTATTGGGTGGAGGATGAGCTACTCCACGCCAAGGGAGGCCGGTTGTTTGTGCCCAAAGGGGGGAAACTTCGGCTTGCCCTTATGAAGGAACATCATGACTCACGGTGGGCAGGGCACCCCGGGAGAGATCGGATGAAGGCTTTATTGGCACGGCACTACTATTGGCCGGATATGGAGGAGGACATTGAGGTATATGTCAAATCCTGCTTTGTGTGCCAACAGGACAAACCAGAACGGAGGCGGGAGGCAGGACTACTTCAGCCGCTCCCGATCCCGGACCGACCATGGGCGTCGGTCTCCATGGATTTCATCTCCGGGTTTCCTAAGGTCAACAACATGACTTCGGTCATGGTGGTGGTTGATCGGTTCACGAAGTACGCCATCTTCATCCCGACGCCCGCAACCTGCCCCGCCGAGCAAGCGGCGGAGTTGTTCCTTCGTCATGTGGTGAAGCACTTTGGTGTGCCACAAGACATCGTCAGTGATCGAGACGCTCGTTTCACGGGGAGATTCTGGACGGCCTTGTTCGGGTTACTCGGGACCGAACTCAAGTTTTCCACGGCCAACCACCCCCAGACGGATGGTCAGACGGAGCGTATTAATGCCTTGTTGGAAGAGTACCTAAGGCATTATATCTCGGCATCACAGAAGAACTGGTTGGATCTTCTTGATACAGCCCAGTTCGCCTACAACATGCACCGTTCTTCATCAACGGGCAAGAGTCCATTTGAGTTGGCTTATGGGTATCAGCCCCTGTCACCTCCCGAGATCGCGAAGCGCCGTGCCGGTGAAGGATGTCCTGCCGCGCACAATTGGGCCTTAGTGAGACAGGAGATGATCGACGGGGCCAAGGATAGCATCGCCAAGGCGACTCGGCGGATGAAGAAGAATGCGGACCAAGGGAGGCGACCCTTGGAATTCCAAGTTGGTGACCGGGTATGGCTGAAGCTGACGCCACAGGTGTGGAAGAAGCTGCATAGGAAGGATGTACACAAGGGACTGATATCTCGGTATGATGGGCCATTCGAGATCATCCAAAGGATAGGGAATGTTGCATACCGGCTCGACCTACCGGAGAGGTTGAAATTGCACCCTACCTTTCACGTCAGTTACTTGAAGCCATGTCACCAAGACAGCGCTCACCCGGAACGGAACCGGACTGAGCGCGCACCACCGACTGTGCGGAAGGAGTTCACTCGGCAGGCAGAGTTGATACTCGACCGCAAGGTGGAAGGACAGAGCAAGAAGAACAGGCGGGTCTTCTTCCTCGTCAAGTGGAAGGGCTTTCCGGATTCGGAGGCCAGTTGGGAAAGGGATACCACCCTTTGGCAGTTTGAGGACTTGATCTCAAACTTCCTTCGTTCCCCTCCGACGAGGACGTCAGACTCTCCCGGTGGGGGAGGTTTGTGACAGGGCTTTTCGGCGTCACACCTTTAGCACGGGTATGACAAGGCCGGGAAGCCGGGGATGGTTACTCCATTCCCTTAGACCGATTTCTTTGCGGTCTTATTTTACTCGATCATGACCGGCACTCATGATCGAGGGCGGAGTGGCGATCCGTCCGACTTATGATCAAGACTTATACGGCGAGGAGATATACCGTACGAACAGACGCGTACGGGCGGAGT
>CM037030.1:3428542-3431042 GCA_020875875.1 Dioscorea alata | reverse complement strand
GGTGGCCCGTCGATGTTGTAATCTGGCCGCGGGACGATCGTAGATGGATTTGTCATCATAAAAAACCCCCAGGGGTGAAGTTTCATCAAAAACGCACGAGTGGATTGGGAGATTACCGGAGTTGGGTGCCGTTGTGCGGCGTCAGCCCGCACAGCTACCGGTCAGGCCTCTCGGTTACGTGCACAGTGACCGGCCCAGAAAAAAGGGGGGTCTCAGAGACCCTTTGTACCCCCGGGGTTGTTTTGGGCGGGATGTTTTGCAGGTTATATAGGGGGAGGGCACTTCTCTCCCCCCATGGGCGCCAAGGCGCGCCGCACCCGGTCACGCCGCGCAGCATGGCACCACCCGCCGCTGGTGGGCGGGTGGGCTGTCCACCACCCCCGGCCACCGCCTCCGGCCACTGCCGCCGCCGGCCGGCGGCCGGCCGGCCGGACTCCGGCGAGCTCCGGCAAGACCCGGCCGGCTCCGGCCGGTCTCCGGCGAGCTCCGGCCGGTCTCCGGCGGGCTCCGGCCGGTCTCCGGTGAGCCCGGCGTGCCTAGCTACCGATAAAACTTGCCCCGGCACGCCTTGTTACCGAGAAAACTTGCCCCGGCGCGCCATGTTACCGACAAAACATGCCCACGCGCGCCTTGTTACCGAGAAAACTCGCCCACGCGCGCCTTGTTACCGAGAAAACTCGCCCCGGCGCGCCATGTTACCGAGAAAACTCGCCCAGGCGCGCCTTGTTACCGAGAAAACATGCCCCCGCGCACCTTGTTACCGAGAAAACTCGCCCCGGCGCGCCATGTTACCGATAGAAATCGCCCCCGCGCGCCTTGTTACCGAGAAAACTCGCCCCCGCGCGCCATGTTACCGAGAGAACTCGCCCCCGCGCGCCTTGTTACCGAGAAAACATGCCCCCGCGCGCCATGTTACCGAGAAAATTTGCCACGGAGGGCCTTGTTACCGACAAAACTTGCCCCGGCGCGCCTTGTTACCGAGAGAACATGCCCCCGCGCACCTTGTTACCGAGAAAACTTGCCCCGGTGCGCCTTGTTACCGAGAAAACTCGCCATGCCGCGCCTTGTTACCGAGAAAACTCGCCATGCCGCGCCTTGTTACCGAGAAAACTCGCCCAGGCGCGCCTTGTTACCGAGAAAACTCGCCCCGGCGCGCCATGTCACCGAGAGAACTCGCCCCCGCGCGCCTTGTTACCGAGAGAACTCGCCCCGGCGCGCCTTGTTACCGAGAGAACTCGCCCCGCCGCGCCTTGTTACCGAGAAAACTCGCCCCGCCGCGCCTTGTTACCGAGAAAACTCGCCCCGCCGCGCCATGTTACCGAGAAAACATGCCCCCGCGCACCTTGTTACCGAAAAAATTTGCCACGGAGGGCCTTGTTACCGAGAAAACTTGCCCCGGCGCGCCATGTTACCGAGAGAACATGCCCCCGCGCACCTTGTTACCGAGAGAATTTTCCCCGGCGCGCCATGATACCGAGAGAACGTGCCCCCGCGCACCTTGATACCGAGAGAACTTGCCCCGGCGCGCCTTGTTACCGAGAAAACTTGCCACGGCGCGCATTGTTACCGAGAAAGCTTGCCCCTGCGCGCCTTGTTACCGAGAAATTCTGCCTTGACCGGGCAATCAAGGCAGGCAGGCCGCCGTGGGGATGGGCGGGATGATGGGTTCTGGAAATGAGCTAGTTTTGCGAAATGAGGTTAAAGGCCCCTTCTAAAAAAAAGGGGGGGTCTCAGAGACCCTTTGTACCCCCGGCGTTGCTTTGGGCGGGATGTTTTGCAGGTATAGTAGGGGGTGGGGATATGTTTGGGTACATGGGCGTTGGGCGGGCGCGCGGCGCGCTCAATAGCTCGGGACATGGCGCGCACGGCCATGGCGCGTCTGGGTGGCTGCCCGTGGGCCGCCCGGACCTAGGCCGGTGACAGGGCAGCGCGGCCGCGCAAGTGGCGGCGCCGCCCGGCCATCGGCCGCCCGGTTTTGCCGGGCCGTGCGCGTTGTGCCTCGGTCCCCGCCGACCACGGTGTGGTGGTTCCGCGCTAACCCGCCCTTGCACAAGGGGCGGGCCCCAACGGTGCCCCGCCGTCCGCGGTGAGGCGCCGGTGTCCCTCTCGGTCGGGTGTGGCGGGGGTTCGCGCGCGCGGCGCCCCCCGTCGCTCGGGACATTGCCCGCACGGCCATGGCGCGTCCGTGTGGCTGCCGGTGAGCCACTCGGACCTTGGCCGGTGGTCGGGCGACGCTGCCGCTCACGCGGTGGTGTCGCCCGTCCCCCGGTCCCCCCGGTTTAGCCGGGCCGTGCGCGTCGTGCCCCTCTGCCCGCCGAGTTGGAGCCGCGCTAACCCGCCCATTGCACTAGGGGCGGGCCCCAACGGTGCCCTGCCGTCCGCGGCGGGGCGCCGGTGTCCCTCTCTCGGTTGGGTGCGGCGGGGGTTCGCGCGCGCGGCGCCCCCCGTCGCTCGGGACATTGCCCGCACGGCCATGGCGCGTCCGTGTGGCTGCCGGTGA
>CM037030.1:3406042-3421042 GCA_020875875.1 Dioscorea alata | reverse complement strand
TTTGATTGTTTGGTTTTAATTCATCATCATGTTGTTCATTCTACAATGGATGGATTCCGTAGAATTGATTTTGAATGATACTTGTTTGGCGGGATGCTAGCTTGTATTAGGTCCTTTGATGAGTTAAAGAGGGTAACATGTATTAATACACCGGAGGTTCCGGGTGTTAATAGCCTCCCGCGCGATTAGGGTTAATTTAGCCGAGAGCGTGCATTAGATTAACCCTAATCAAGACTCCTTGTTCTCATTGACATCGTAGGGGTATTTTTCTGGATAGAGAAACCCGTACTGGATTAGGGCTACACTACGGAGGTTCCGGGGTAGTCGACATCCGAGTCTAGCGGACCGAAACCAAGCTAACCCTAGTTTTATAATTATCTTGGTCATTCGTATTTAGTCTTCTCCCGGGGGAATCCTCGCCCGAGGCCTTCCATAATTATTGGATTCTTCATCTCTATTTTATTCCGGATTGAGTTTTATCTTATTTGCATTCCTTTACTTGTTTTTATTATTTTAATATTGCTTCAACCCTGTTTCGATCGACTAGAAAGTGACTCCCAAAAGGAAGTAATAGTAGATCTCGGGCCCTTGGGAATACGACCCTCCTCGTGAGGTTTATTACTTGACGACCCGTGCACTTGCGGCCGGGGAGTCGCGTGCTAGCTCTGTAGCTAGTCGCGCGCTCGCTCACCAAGTTTTTGGCGCCGTTGCCGGGGAGCATCCGAGAATACTAGGAAAACTTTTGGATCATTGCTCTAGTCTTTTCGCTTTCATTTGTAATTATCCATCTTTTATTGTTTTTGTTTTCGTCATTTTTATATATTCACTAATATCTCTTTTGTCTTTTGTTTTCTCAGGCGTCCTGTGCATGACTCGTGCAAACCCCACTGGGTTTGTAGAGCCGAACGAAGAAATTGAACGCGTCATACACCAACGGTTGAGAGAAACTCAAGTGGGTTCCTCCTCGGGATCAGTTGATGCACCTGAATCAGTTCCTATAGCTATGGCCGAAGAGAGAAGAACTTTGTCTGACTATGAGAGGCCACAGTTTACTGGGGGAGGGTTTAGTGTGCAAGCTCCGGCTGCCAGTGCAAGTAATTTTGATTTGGCTAGACCAATCGGCATGATACAGAATTCAGTGCAGTTCGATGGCTTGGCCGATGAGGACCCGAATGAGCACCTATCCCGATTCCTCCAAATGTGCTCAACTTTCAAAGTCAATGGCCTATCTGATGATGCAGCTAGACTCCGTCTTTTCCCATTCAGTTTGCGGGGCGCCGCTTACAGGTGGCTCACATCACTCGCCCCGGGTTCCATAAAGACATGGGGGGAGATGGTAAACAAGTTTATGGGCCGCTATTTTCCTCCAAGCAAGGCTGCTAGATTAAGGCAAGAGATCTCGGCCTTCAGTCAAAGAGATTCCGAAACCCTCTTTGAAGCTCATGAGAGATTTAAAGACCTCTTGAGAAAATGCCCACATCATGGTTTCGAAGCTTGGATGCGAGTACAGATACTGTATAATGGCTTGAGCTACCAGAATCGTCAACTCATTGATGCCGCAGCCGGTGGATCCTTGAGTAGCAAATACCCCGAAGATGCCGAAGAATTAATTGAGAACATGGCACGAAATGAATCACATTGGGGTTCAAGGGCAAAATTGACTCAAGCTCGAGGGGTTCATGAAATCGATAGTAAATCCGCTCAAGATGCGAAGCTCGAAGCACTAGCGAAGCAAGTGAGCTTGCTTATGTCCGAACGAACCGAGCGTTCGAGCACAAGTGTCAAGCAAGTGATGAATTGTGGAACTTGTGGAGGGGGGCATGATGTTGCTAGTTGCCCCATTTCAGTCCCCGATGTCACCCCACTCGAACATGTTGACTATGTGAATCAGGGGCAAAAATTTCAAGGAAACCCCTATGGTGGAACATACAACCCCGGGTGGAGAAATCACCCAAATTTCAATTGGGGAAATCAAGGCCAACAAAAATTTACGCAACCACCAGGGTTTCAGGCACAATCATCACAAGCACCTCCAACGGAAAGGAAATTCACTACTGAGGATGTCCTAGCTAAATACATGCAAATCACCGATGCAAGGTTGAACACACTTGAGACAACAGTGAGGAATATGCAAGCTTCGATCCAGGGCATCGAAAAACACTTGGGACAGATCGCGGCATCTATGGCGGAAAGGACACCGGGTAGTCTCCCTAGCAACACTGAGACTAACCCACGAGAACATGTGCAAGCTATCACTTTGAGGAGTGGTAGAGAGGTTGAGGTTCGGCCGACTCCTAGGCCAATTGATAACAAGGAAAAGAACGTGGTGAGAGGCACTTCCTCCGTAGGTGGGGATGAAGCTAATGACAACCATGACAATTCAATTGAACCTCAAAACAAAGAAAAAAAATTGCTAGAGCACCAACCGAAGGTCCCCTATCCGGCAAGACTCAATCGGGACAAGGAGGACACTCAATTCAAAAAATTTTTGGAGATGATCAAGCAACTTCACATCAATCTTCCACTTGTAGAAGCCTTTTCTCAAATGCCAAAATATGCCAAGTTTATGAAGGAATTGCTTACAAACAGGAAGAAACTTGAAGAAGCGTCTACAGTGTCTCTAGGGGAGAGCTGTTCGGCAATTCTCCAAAGCAAATTGCCCGAAAAAATCAAAGACCCGGGTGGTCTAATTGTGGAGTGTCATTTCGGGGACTCGCTTGTAGAGAAAGCCCTTGCCGATTCCGGTGCAAGCATAAATGTTATGCCCTACAAGCTTTTCTTAAAACTGGGCCTTCAAGACTTAGAGCCGACGCGGATCACCATACAACTTGCGGACCGAACTGTTAGACGCCCGCGTGGCATTGTGAGCGATGTGATTGTGAAAGTTGGTGGTCTGGTTTTTCCGGCTGATTTTGTCATTCTTGATGTTGATGATGCTACTGAGGTCCCCATCATTCTTGGCCGGCCTTTCCTTGCCACATCCCGTGCCCTGCTGGATATTCAAGATGGGAAAATGACCTTGCGGGCCGG
The DNA here is from genome assembly GCA_020875875.1 of Dioscorea alata. Taxonomy (NCBI): domain Eukaryota; kingdom Viridiplantae; phylum Streptophyta; class Magnoliopsida; order Dioscoreales; family Dioscoreaceae; genus Dioscorea; species Dioscorea alata. The sequence continues at coordinate 3,418,012 of CM037030.1, read as the reverse complement.
GAATGAAGAAGCCACTTTTAAAATTCCCGAGGCAATGAAACACCCCAAGGAGCTTGATGACACTTCTTATGCACTTGATGATACAGAATTACTAGTTCAAGATTGTGTGCATGAGGTCCTTATGATGAACCCCCTTGATGAATTCTTACAAGATGTTGTTCTTGAGGAGGAAGAGGCACCAAAGAAGGCACAAGAAGACCCTCCTCCTATATCCCCGGTCAAGTCACAAGGGCGAAGCAAAGGAGAGCGCTCGTGGAAGCGAGCATGGAAAAAGATAACCCCCAAGGTCAACAAAGCAAGCAAGAATTTTCATGACGAGGTACACACGGCATGCTTCGTCGACCTAGGTATGCACAACATCGATTCCCTCCTCTCCTTAAATTTGCCGGTTGGATCATCATTTGCATCCATTGGGACCTCAGGTAAAACTTCTTCTTTTAAACCACCATGAGTTGAGAAACTTGAACGTCAGGCTCGTGACGCTAAACAAGCGCTTATGGGAGGCAACCCATAAATTTTTACAATTCTGTACTTTTCAATTTTCGTATTTTGGTTATGCTATGTTTGGGTTGTGAGCTCTTCACTTCATTCGTTCTTGGTATGCGTTTATCGTGTATGACATTGTTTCCTCCCCATCTCGGTGAATTCCCATTTGTTTTGTGTTTATATATGTGTATCCTTTGTCCGAGATGAGTTTTGTAACGTTTTTAATGTCGGAGACTTGCTTTGGTTTGAAGAAAGCCATTTTCTGAAAATTTACAGGGCTCTGTGCGGCCACTGTGCGGCCGCACAGAGGCCGCACACCCCTGGCAGAAGGGTGTGCGGCTGGTGTGCGGCCCGCACACCACCCGCACACCCCAGACAGAGAGGTGTGCGGCTGGTGTGCCGCCCGCACACCATCCGCACACTGGCCCCAGTTTTGCTGCTGTAACGCTCTTCTTTCCGGCTTTTCTCCACATTTTCGCGCTTGTTTTGATCATACCACATCCCTCGCATCATTTCAACATTAAAAATATTTTCAAAACTCAATTTATTTGCATACCTTCGAGGTGATTTCTTGGTTTTTAATTTCCTATCCGAATTGGATCTTCGGGGGATTATCGATGGCTTTCGATTTTGATCGCGATCGCGTTGTTTCCACTTCACTCATTTTTTCTAAACTCGTGTTCGCGCATCTTAGCGTGTTGCCATGACTTGATCTTTATTTTTCGAGACGAAGGTCACCGTTGGAGGAGACACAGAAGACCTTGAGCGGCTTCATCAGTCCTTTCACTCCGAGAGCTCACTTTCTCTTTCATTCCTTGTTTCTTTTCTTTATTTTTTTTTGTGTGGTTGATGGATGCTTGACTCGACGTCTTTTCTCCTTGTAGGTAGAACAAGACGTCCATTTTTCTTCCTCTCCACTTCGCTTGTAGCCATGGTGATGGTCACCCCGAGCTCGTGCCTTGCAAAGCTCATTACCAATTTCTCGGGGAAGTTCATGACACCACCCTCTTTATTTTCCATGCATAAATTTTTCTGTACTGCTGATCAATGTACATTGAGGGCAATGTACTGCTTTAAGTGGGGGGTGGCTATGCATGTCTGATCTTCGTTACTTGTGTCGTGAACTTGTATGAAAACTTTTGGTAATTCTTGACTTGTTGCATGATTGTAAACCTAGGATGGCGTACTTAATTGTGATTGTATTATAGCTCGAAATCATGATAAATGCTAAGCTTTTTATGACCCTGCACACTTGAGATTTTCATGTCATTCTAGGCAATTCTCGCACTATTCCCTTAGGTAGAACCCTGGACATCTAGGCGAGGAACCACAGCACTTTCGTGACCCTCTTAGTTGCTAACCCATACTAGTGGTTTCGCGCCTTGACGTGTTAGAATACCTTCTAATAGGGTTTTAAGGACCTTCTTCTTGTTCTTTTTTGCAATACGGTCGAAAAAAAAAAAAAAAAAAAAAAAAGGGGCAAAGTGAATAAAAACGTGGACAGTGCTCCTCTGTCCTAATAGCGAAGTAACCTGGGGTTCTGGCTCCTAACCAGAGTGTTCCTCTCGCCAAAAGCTATAAGGACATGAGCGCGTTTACATGAATGTGCAAAGCTCCAGGTAATGTGGATTTGCAGTTCATGTTAGTCCCGGAAAAGAAAAAAAGATAAACATATTGCGTACAGAAAAATAAATTTCGACTGGTTATTGTTCGAAAATAAGAGGAAGGATCCTTACGACTCTACTAGAAGTATTTCTACCACCTCAAGGCCGTATTCCACTAGGTGGCGTGAATTGCTTCAAGAAGTGGTCCTCGGGGTCCTGTCTACCTTGTTTGGACTACAGGGCTTCGAAATAGGGGATTTGCACACACACAACACGACACGGCCAATGAATGCGTGAATGATCTTGGTGAGAATGCGTTTGAATCGCTCACCCGCAAGTGCACGGGGTCGCCAAGTAATACCCCTCGCGCGAGCACGAGGGGGTCGTATTCCCAAGGGCCCGAGGAGCTATTCTTACTTCCTTATCACAATGTTGTTTAACCTAGCAATCACTCAAAGGAGATAACTACAAATAATCTACGGATGTGTGAAAAGCATACAAATAATAAATACAAATACTGGGGGAAATCAGGGCGAGGAAATGGTCACGGATGAGGATTCCCTCGGGGGCTACTAAAGTGCTAAGGATACCCTAACTAGCATGCACGTGGGTGGTTTGGACCGGAAAACCCTTAAATTAGACCAACCCGATGGTCACGGTGTTTGGTCCCTAATCCGGTACAAGTATTGGAATACGGAATTTCTTCCGCCCAAATCCTTGTACGATTGCAATGGGTTTAATGGATTTCCCCAAGCTAGGGTTGAAACACAATCAAGGACAACCCTAACAATTGGAGGGGTACAAATACCCGATGGTCACGGCGTATTCGTACATGTATTCCCTTCCAAGCTTGGTGAGCCTAACACTAGGGCAATGGTCATGCAACCTAGCATTGTCTAGGAATTGACATATAGAGTTCTCATACATATCAAGGCATTCAAGAACCACCAAACAAGGATCTCAAAACAACACACATGCATAAACTAGAAAGGAATCATCCAAAATACACAAGTTCACCCCCAAGGTTCACCTACATCCGGTGACCTTGGGGTTAGTTGTTCATGATCACAAAACAAGTAAACAAACACATGAAAACAACTAAAAGCATAATGAAAACACCCCCTGAAAAGATCAAGGCCGAATGACGCTTCCAAGGACGCCACCCAAGGAGTGGCTTCCTTTGTCAAACTTCCTCTCAAATGCAAATCGAAGGTGTGGATTCGTCGTCTCGTGCTCTCCCCGTCGTCTCCTCCTCAAGAATTGCCTCCAAAAGCCGGCCTCAAGCTCCCAAAGAAGGTGGTGAAGTCAAGCTTGCTCAAGGTCTCTCCTCCCCTCTAAGAATGAACTCTCAAAACCCTTAAAAACATCATCCAGAACGTCATGCGGCCCCGTATGCGACCCCGCATGCGGGGAGAGAAAATCCCGAGAAAAACCCGAAATCGTATAAGTTGCTACAGTGCCGCTACAGTAAACTGCTACAGTACCGTATGCTACAGTAAAACTGCTACAGTCCGTATACGGCCTCTGCAGTGCCCGCATGCCAGACCGCATGACCTCCAGACATAGCCATTTCGCCAAAGGAGTCGTGCTACAGGATCTGCTACAGTAGTCGCTACAGTACCCCCCCCTCAGCAATAGTGTTTTCATCGCCGATTTCTTCTCAAATTCTATCAATCAGCTCGAAGGGGTCACATCAGTACCTGTAACATGAAAGAAACCAATTCAGACCAAAAACGGGTGTCAACTCATAGAAAAATACGTAATACATACACCCGAATACATGGAAAATACGTATGTTTAGGCGTTTATCAAACATCCCCACACCTAAGCATTTGCTTGTCCCCAAGCAAACACACATGAAGAACAGGGGCACGGTGGTAAACGACTAAACATACGACCTCAAGCTCAACGGTAAAGCACTCCACTAGCACACGTGAAAAGAAATCTAGAAAGTGAGCTGTACAGTGAGTGATCAAGTAATGGCAGCCCTGTTTTATTCAAAGTGCTTCCGTGAGTGTGTGCTGGCTCCCAACCTTAACCTCCACACCCTGGATTACCCCAGGGGTCCATTCACCCCACATATGGTGAGAATGGTATTAGGCAGTTAAAGACCTCTTCAATACTTAGTCAAGAGTCTTTTGAGTTCCTGAATAAAACTCTACACTCAAGCGACTGTGTAACAAGTTCCAGGGGACGCAACAGAGATACTTATTTGTCTATTCACAAATATACACTTTTTTTTTTTTTTTTTTTTTTTTTTTTTTTTTTTTTTTTTTTTTTTTTTTTTTCTGAGTCCGGCTAACATAGGCTGCACAAGAAATCTTTCAGAAGGATGCACATGCTGATTAGGCACAAGAGCCACCCAACCTACTCAATTACAGCCTACATAGACGCATTCATGCTGTGCCAGCAGAGGAATACTGCCATAGACTCCACCTTTTTTTTTTTTTTTTTTTTTTTTTTTTTTTTTTTTTTTTTTACTGTACACACTGTATCTCAGTCCCTTGGACACCTGTCACACAAGTTCACTTAAGGCTACAGAAAACAAAACAGGAACTCACAAGCTCTTAAAAGAATATTGAAGAAAGAATTTAACAGTCCAATACCAAAATCATCATAATGGGTTGGTTGGAGTGTACAAGGTAGGAGCAATCATGATAGAGCATGAAAAAGCACTAAAAATAAAACAGGGCATCATTCAAGCACAGTATAAAAATACAACTCACTTCTATCATTCTTTCAAGCTAGGAAGTACTAAACCCTAAAATCATAGCTATCATCGGTATTCATGCATGCAAAACTAGTAAAGTACCCCATCCCCACACCTAAAGTTGTACATTGCCCTCAATGTACCTGAATCAGCAGAGTAAGGTGCGAGATAAAAATATAAACATAGAAGTACGGGAATGAGGTAAAGAAACTTCCCCAATTGGTTGATGAGATGAACTCCACGTGTGCCTGGACCGAGGGAAAGTTGTGAGGTGCAAGGGGCGTGAATCCTCTACAATGATTAGTCCTGAAAATAGAGAGGAAACATATCACATCCCAAGAAATAAATAGAGAGCCGGACAAGAAAGCACGAATCAAAAACGGGAAAATACAGTTTAGAAGGGTCAGGACCCTTGCTAACTGAAAAGTATAACAATACAAACCAACAAGTCTAGAAATAAAAACCAGTATAAACAACAGAAAGAAAAACTAAAGTGGTGCTGTGGGTCTAGAGATCCGGAGGGAGTGATGGCGCAAAGCACGTGGTGGCTGTGGAGGAGGTGCCGACAGAAGATGAAGCGCCGCGCATGTATGATAAGATCTCGGCCATGCTGCTCTCGATGCGGCCCTGTGATATGGCTAAATCATGCACTGATGCTGTCAACGCCTCCTGAGAGGTCCCAAGGGTCTGCAACTGCTGACGGACCTCGATGCGGAACTCCGCGAAACTCTCCTCAAGTGATGGTCGACTCCCGCTAGGTGCTGCATCGGGTACAGGGGCGGACTCTGAATCAGACTCTGATCCTGACTCAGAATCCCGAGAGGTGTCGGGGTCATGGGAACTCGTGCCTCCACTGCGCGGGAGGCGGTAAGTGTCTCCCGACCTCTCAACTATCCCAATATGAAGCAAGATCGACAGACTAAGTGGTGCCACGGTGCTCACAATGCTCATGCCCTGGGCGAGCTCAATCAGTCCTAGGCCCCTGATGATGCGTGTAATATACGGCCCGGCAAATATAGCCCCAAGGCGAGTAGAAGTCCCCTGATGCTCAATAAGTCCGGCAAACAGATGGCCCATGTGGATGGGGTACCGCTGAAGAATACTGTACATAATAAGTAGATCGGTACGAGAAACCACCCCAGTAGAATCAGCGCGACCGCTCACACTTCTGGATAGTAGGGCCTGTAAGTACCTGTGAACGGGGTCGGCCATCAAAGAAGCCTTCTTCGAAGATGACGAGCTAGCAATAGACCTCCAAAGGGAACTAGGGGACACCGAGCGTGGGAAGTCACGAGGTAAAGCCCTGAGCTCTGAATCGGCGAGGGACTCATAAGTGTGAAACCCAAGGTAAATGGCCAACTGGTCGTCGGTGATCTTGTGCCGCTTACCAAAGGCTCTGAAAGTAATGGTGCTAGCCTGGCGCAAATGGGGAGCATGCCCGGAGACCTCAAATGTGCTCAACACCTCCAAAGTCAACTCCCGATAAGTGGGCTCATCGATCTCAAGAATATCATCCCATCCATCACGGGAGATGAGGCCTCGAACGGTATCATCAATGTCCAATGTCTTCAAAGCCTCCCAATCGATAACTCGCACCGTGCCAAACCTCCTTTTCGACAAACACGCAAATCTTGCCTTGTGGGCATCATTCTTGAATGTAGGCTCGCAAACGGGTGGTGGAGAGCTCCTCCTAACGCGCTTGGAAGCCATGTGTTTGATTGGCATCCCTACAAGACAAGAGAACCATCATCAAGCAAAAAAAACTTGAGAAAATTGGTTAATGAAGAACAAAGGCTGATTTTTGGCTAGTGCTACAGTAATTTCGGGGAAATTTTGGTAGAGTTTCTTCTTGTAAAAGTGACAATCTAAATGTACAAAGCTTGAAATTCAAGAGAAATAATTACAAGAAGCATTCACCATGAAAAGCATCATGTTTTCCCATCAATTCAACCATAAAAAACCAAAGAATGAGTGATAGGAGCACAAACCTTGAACTAGGGCACCAATGAGAAGATGAAGTGAAAATCGGCTTAAACCTTGATAAAACCTTGAAAATCTTCCAAAAACTTGTTTGCTAGGTTGAAGAGAGTGTTTGGATGCAAAAAGAATGAAGGAAAATGGTGGAGAAATGAAGGAGAAAGGAAGAGAAGTTTGATGAAAAATGGATGAATAGTGCTGAAATGAGGTGAATAAGAGGGAGAAGTGGGCTGGGTGACCATGCGGCCTGCTATGCGGCCGCATGGTTGCCCGCATGGCTCTCGGGAAAAACTATGCGGCCTGCTATGCGGCCGCATAGCAGGCCGCATACCTCTCTGGAAAATTCATGCGGCCTGCTATGCGGCCGCATAGCAGGCCGCATACCTCTCTGGAATTTGTATGCGGCCCCTCATGCGGCCGCATGGTAGGCCGCATAAGGTCCAGGAAATTTTTAGCTCAAGTACTCAACCTAGCACCCAAAAATCACATGAAAACAAAGCCGATAACACTCAAAAATCATTAAAAACATGGAGAATGAGGCACCAACACTCAAGGAAAAATATAAAGATCATGAAATCTATGGTGCAACAAGATGAAATAAATTATGGAATTCGGCTAAACAACAACCACAAGCACAAAAATCAACAAGACTCAAACTCACAAGCACCACACAACAAATACGAAAAACACACAAACACAACAATGACAACTAAGAAGAAAAATAAATGCAATGAATTTAAAGACTTGGGTTGCCTCCCAAGAAGCGCTTTTTTAACGTCTTTAGCTCGACATGGTTTACCTCAACTCAAGGTGGAACAAAGGGGTGAGAAATACCTCCATTTTTTGATGAAGAGTTGTTACCCGGAAAGTTCAACGAGAGGCATGAAAAAATCTTGAATTTCCCCCGATCATCAAAGAACAAATGGTCAACCTCCTCGGGTGACATTGTAGAAACATTCACCCCCCGCTTTTGCTTCTCTTTTTTCTTCCGCCACAACTTTTTCAAGGCTCTCTTCTCATTGGAATTTGGTGAAGATTTGACCTCTACTTGTGCTAGTTGTTGCAATGGTGGAGGGAGAAGCTCATCATCCACAACATCATCCCCGAGGTCTTCAAAGTACTCCTCCAATGGGTTCAAAGCGAGGACTTCCTGCACACAGTCGGAGATAATCACATCAGTTGTATCCGTGAAATAAAGAGTGTCATCGTGATCAAGTGTACGTTTCATAGCTTCGGGGAGGGTGAAGACCACTTGTTCGTCTCCAACCCTCAAAGTCATCTTCCCTCCTTTTACATCAATTAGTGCACCGGCGGTGTTAAGAAATGGACGCCCGAGGATCAATGGAACTTCTACATCATCGTCCACGTCAAGAATTACAAAATCCACCGGGATGATCAACTTATCCACCCGAACTAGAACATCTTCAACAATTCCCCGGGGTCTTCGCACCGAACGATCCGCAAGTTGCAAAGTCATTCGTGTGGATCTTAAATTATTTAACCCCAACCTCAAGAACAAGTTGTATGGCATTACGTTTATGCTAGCCCCCGAGTCGGCCAAGGCACTTTCTTGCACTCCATCCCCGATCACACAAGGGATGATGAAACTACCCGGATCATTGAGTTTCTTGGGCAATTTCTTTTGGATAACGGCCGAACAATTTCCCGATAAAGTCACCGTCTCTAAGTCTTCAAGCTTCTTCTTATTCGTGAGGAGGTCCTTCATAAATTTAGCATATTTTGGCATTTGTGAGAGGGCCTCCACCAAGGGAATGTTAATGTGGAGTTGCTTGAAGATATTCAAGAATTTCTTGAATTGCGCGTCTTCTTTATCTTGTTTGAGCCTAGAAGGATATGGTACCACAGGTTTATACTCGGGCTCCTTCCTAGTTGAAGAACTTGGAACATTTCCCTTGTGCATCCCCTCAATCTCAACAGTTGCATCATTATCTAACTTAGGGTCTTCCCGGTCGGCTACCCTATCGTTGGAGGTACTTGGACCATCCCCGGTCCTTACCTCCAACTGCTTCCCACTCCTGAGCGTCACTGCCTTCAAGTGTTCTCTCGGGTTGCATTCAGTGTTGCTTGGCATGCTACCCAAGGGACGATCTGACTGTGCCCTAGCAAGCTGTCCCACCTGGGTCTCAAGAGACTGAATGGAGGCTTGGACATTTCTCAGTACAGTACCAAATTCATCCAATTTCTTGTCCACATTTTGGAACTTGGCCTCTGTAGTGATCATGAATCGTGCCAATACATCCTCAGTCGAGTATTTCTTCTCTTGAACCTGCTGGGGTTGAAACTGGGAGCCCTGAGGTGGTGGAGGCCTCTGTTGGAATTGGCCTTGATTCCAGGACATGTTTGGGGGATTCCTCCACCCCGAATTATAACTGTTGCTGTACTGGTTCCCCGGTCCCCTAGGTCCTCCGCCAACATAATCCACTGATTCCACGGGTGCAGAAGGGGCAATAAATATGGGGCACTGCGAAGTTGCATGCCCAGCACCGCAAGTATCACAGGACAACACCGCCTTAGGGGAAGAACTGGACCCCAACATGAACTGCTCAAACTTCTGTGTCAATGCACTGACTGCCGCGTTGTTATCTGTGACATTCTTCGATAAGGCCTCAACCTTTGCAGTCAATGCGGTGGTCTCATTCACTTCGAACAGGCCGGCCACCCTTGGTCCCTTCTGTCGAGTGCTCCAGTGGCACTCATTGTTCGCCATGCTGTCAATCAATTTCTCAGCTTCTTCAGGGAGTTTGTCACTCAAAGAGCCACCTGCTGCGGCATCTATGAGTTGCCTTGTACCGTAATTCAAGCCATTACAGAGCATCTGTACTCGCATCCAAGCAGGGAAGCCATGATGAGGGCACCTACGTAACAAGTCTTTAAATCGCTCATGTGCTTCAAATAGGGTTTCAGAATCCCCCTGCCTGAAAGAGGAAATCTCTTGTCTCAATCTTGCGGCCTTGCTCGGCGGGAAATACCGAGCCAAGAATTTCTCGACCATTTCCTTCCAGGTGGTGATGGACCCGGGAGCTAAGGAAGTGAGCCATCTGTATGCTGCTCCCCTCAAACTGAATGGAAACAATCGCAATCTAATAGCATCATCTGATACTGAATTGATCTTGAAGGTAGAGCAGATCTGCAGGAATCGGGAAAGATGGGCATGCGGGTCTTCATCAGGAAGTCCATCAAACTGAACTGAGTTTTGTATCATCGCAATTGTGCTCGCCTTGATCTCAAAGTTATTCGCCGGGACGGTGGGTACTTGTACACTGAATTCCTCCCCGGTAAATTGTGGTCTCTCGAAATCGGATAAGGTCCTCCTCGGTTCGGCCATAACTGATGGTTCACTAGACTCGACCCGAACCTCTTGTTGTCTCGAACTTTCGGTAACCTCTCTCAGACGTTGGTGCAAAGTGCGTTCGATCTCGTTGTCGGGCTCAACTAGAATTGCTTGGCCCGCCCGTGTCATAAGAGGGGTACCTTGCAAAAATAGCTAATGTCAACACAAGCAAAAGAAGTAATGATGAAATATAAACAAGGATGGTAAAAACGAACAAAAGTAAAAATGGTCAAATCAACACGTTTTAAGTTTTCCGAATATTCCTCGTGGGTCCCCGGCAACGGCGCCAAAAACTTGGTGAGAATGCGTTTGAATCGCTCACCCGCAAGTGCACGGGGTCGCCAAGTAATACCCCTCGCGCGAGCACGAGGGGGTCGTATTCCCAAGGGCCCGAGGAGCTATTCTTACTTCCTTATCACAATGTTGTTTAACCTAGCAATCACTCAAAGGAGATAACTACAAATAATCTACGGATGTGTGAAAAGCATACAAATAATAAATACAAATACTGGGGGAAATCAGGGCGAGGAAATGGTCACGGATGAGGATTCCCTCGGGGGCTACTAAAGTGCTAAGGATACCCTAACTAGCATGCACGTGGGTGGTTTGGACCGGAAAACCCTTAAATTAGACCAACCCGATGGTCACGGTGTTTGGTCCCTAATCCGGTACAAGTATTGGAATACGGAATTTCTTCCGCCCAAATCCTTGTACGATTGCAATGGGTTTAATGGATTTCCCCAAGCTAGGGTTGAAACACAATCAAGGACAACCCTAACAATTGGAGGGGTACAAATACCCGATGGTCACGGCGTATTCGTACATGTATTCCCTTCCAAGCTTGGTGAGCCTAACACTAGGGCAATGGTCATGCAACCTAGCATTGTCTAGGAATTGACATATAGAGTTCTCATACATATCAAGGCATTCAAGAACCACCAAACAAGGATCTCAAAACAACACACATGCATAAACTAGAAAGGAATCATCCAAAATACACAAGTTCACCCCCAAGGTTCACCTACATCCGGTGACCTTGGGGTTAGTTGTTCATGATCACAAAACAAGTAAACAAACACATGAAAACAACTAAAAGCATAATGAAAACACCCCCTGAAAAGATCAAGGCCGAATGACGCTTCCAAGGACGCCACCCAAGGAGTGGCTTCCTTTGTCAAACTCCCTCTCAAATGCAAATCGAAGGTGTGGATTCGTCGTCTCGTGCTCTCCCCGTCGTCTCCTCCTCAAGAATTGCCTCCAAAAGCCGGCCTCAAGCTCCCAAAGAAGGTGGTGAAGTCAAGCTTGCTCAAGGTCTCTCCTCCCCTCTAAGAATGAACTCTCAAAACCCTTAAAAACATCATCCAGAACGTCATGCGGCCCCGTATGCGACCCCGCATGCGGGGAGAGAAAATCCCGAGAAAAACCCGAAATCGTATAAGTTGCTACAGTGCCGCTACAGTAAACTGCTACAGTGCCGTATGCTACAGTAAAACTGCTACAGTCCGTATACGGCCTCTGCAGTGCCCGCATGCCAGACCGCATGACCTCCAGACATAGCCATTTCGCCAAAGGAGTCGTGCTACAGGATCTGCTACAGTAGTCGCTACAGTACCCCCCCCTCAGCAATAGTGTTTTCATCGCCGATTTCTTCTCAAATTCTATCAATCAGCTCGAAGGGGTCACATCAGTACCTGTAACATGAAAGAAACCAATTCAGACCAAAAACGGGTGTCAACTCATAGAAAAATACGTAATACATACACCCGAATACATGGAAAATACGTATGTTTAGGCGTTTATCAGATCTCAAGTGGTCTTTGCTTAGTATTTTGAGTTTCGCT
>CM037030.1:3330000-3380000 GCA_020875875.1 Dioscorea alata | reverse complement strand
CTTGGATCCTTGCCTCCTTGATGGTGAAGCTTCTCCCCTTCAAAATGATGTTCTTGCCTCCTTCCTTGGCTCCAAATCGTCATCTCTTCAAAGATTTCTTCGTTTCTTTCCTTTAGATGCCGGCCAAGAAGTCCCCTTTGTGTGCCCTAAAAACCTCTATATATACTCCCGCAGGATCCCGGGGTGGATAGATCCATCCCGGGGTGGATAGATAGGCAAAAATAGGGCAAAACCTGTCTCATGTGGGGGTGCATCCCGGGGTGGATGAATGGATCCCGGGGTGGATAGGGGGCCGTGAGGGCTAGTTGAAAACTACTGTCTTTTGATGCTCACGGCCCCTTATACGGCCCCGTATGCTGCAGTACTCCAGCACCCTGATTCTTCATCCTTTTTTCGCCCAAATCGTATTATCATGTTCCTCATGGCTCCTCCATGCCCTACAACATAAATAATGCTCAATTAAGCATAAAACAGGCATCCATTCATATAAAAACACATGCTAAGTGAACAAAATATGTATGTTAAAACACATACATTTAGACACTTATCAAACATCCCCACACCTAAGCGTTTGCTTGTCCCCAAGCAAACAAATCATGAAAAACAAAGGGAATGATAAGTGGCTAAATGTACATCTCCGGCTCAAACAAATACGAGATTATACAAGTATAGAAAAATGATATACAGATGTTGAGTTACAGTCAATACGTACAACAAACAGATCCTGTCTCACCTCTTATATGTCTGTACAGTGTAAGTGAATCTTCCATCTCATTTGCCCTGACATGGTCTAGCCCTATGACTTCAATCAGTACAGCTCTATATGCTAATCACTCCACAAGTACAGAGTACTAAGTCTTAGAAAGCTAAGTGCCACTCCAATGAACAATTAAGATCCTTCTAATTCTACAACTTGAAACCAAATCCCATTTCTACTCACAAACTCAAGTAGGCAGTCTAAGTGATCACTAGGGTTATTTTTATTTATATGTATAAACACTTTTTTTTTTTTTCGAGTCCGCCTAACGTAGACCGCACAAAAATCTTTCTGGAGGATGCACATGCTGGTTAGGCACAAGAGTCACCCAACTACTCGATTACAGTCTACATAGACGCATTCATGCTCCATTAGCAGAGGAATACTGACATAGACTCTTTTTTTTTTTTTTTTTTTTTTTTTTTTTTTTTTTTTTTATACATACCCTAGATCACACCTTTAGACTGCACTACAAGTAACAAACCTAGGATTAGCTCAACAAGATTTAGAAGTTCTTAAGAGTTCATTGAAAGATAGAACTTAGTAGTCTAAGGCTAAGTACTCAAAATTGTGTGTTAGGCATACAAGAGAGTTAAGAAAGTCAAGCAGGCTATTCCCAGGGCATCAACAAAAGACTCAGTGCACAGAACAATACTAGAGGTGAAACAGGATTCAATAGAGCACAACAAAAAATGTAACTCCCATCAATCATTAATTCATACTTGAAGAATCTCACAAGAAAGTAACAAGCCATCATTGATGACACTAGCATGTAAAGTTGACCTAATACATGAAGATACACCCATCCCCACACTTAGTGTTGTACATTGCCCTCAATGTACACTAATCATGAAAATAGAGGCAATATACACAATAATTACAAAGGAGGAGGGTGAAAACGAACTTCCCCGGTTTATTTGGTAAGAATGGCGAAGTGTGACCCGACAAAAGTGTACGGCGAGCTTTACATGTCGGGTCCGGCTCCCACAAAATGTGGAGATGCTCACCAAATTCCCTTCAATGCCCTGCAAAGCGCAAGGGCAAAACCATCATTCCAAAAAAATAAAACAAGAAAGATTAATACTAGGGAGCGGTCAAACACACAACTAAATAAAAGCAAACAGAGTTCTATAAAGTGTTGTTCAGGGTATAACCCTTCCCAACTTATTCAAAACAAACAAACACACGTGCAGAAAATAAAGAAAACAACAATAAAAGAAACAACATGCTGCTAAAAGAGAAATAAGTGTCCATGCTCAAGGATGAAACGGCTCATCGATAACAGGTGGGACAGGTGTGTCGGCCCAGGATGCGGTGCCAGTCCGTGAAGATGAACCGCGAGCAGAGATGGTAAACTGGCGAAAGTCCTCGGTGAGCAGGCGCTGACCCTCTATGATCTGGTACAGCTGTCCACGCATCTCACGCTGCTCGTGACGGATGGCCTGAATATCACCCTCCATTCCTCGCAACCTAGCTTCGAAGCCCGATGATGATGTGGTGCCAGGAGTGGGAGTGGGCGTGTCATCAGGATCGGAGTCAGTGTCTGCTGGCAAACTGGACTCCCCGGCCGATGACTGTCGGGAAAGTCGGTAGCGGGCACCTCTCTTTTCAACTAGACCAACAGCAAGCAAGACATTCGCGCCAATGGCCGCAGCACCACCCACAATCGTCATATCACGAGCGCGGTCCAACAATTTCATACCGCGAATCAACCTGGTGATGTACGGACCCAAGAAAATAGCACCTAACCGCGCGCACTGTGCGTGATGAATAAATGCTTCCGCCACAAGATGCCCAAGGTGAAGGGGGCACTGCTCAAAAATCCCAAACAAAATCAGTAGATCAGAGTTGGACACCACTCCAGTACTATCCTTTCGGCCCCCTATGGAGCGAGTAATCAGGGCATGCACATATCTCATGATAGGATCAGCAATCCGGGATGCCTTGCGAGTGTTTTTAGTGTCGCCTGAGGCTATGGTGGCCCAATATTGATTCGCATTCACATGCAGTGGGAAATCGACTCGGATTTGGCCGATCGGAATGGAGTTCATGTATTCCTCGTCATAGACCCCCAAGTAACTTGCAAATTCGACGTGAGTCAACTCGCGAAGTCTTCCAAAAGCTTGGAAGCGAATAGTCCCCTGTTTCTGACAAATGATGCGTCGCCGGTCTTGTTGTGCCTCAAAGGTGCTCAAAACCTCCAAAGTGAGCTGTCGGTATGTTGGTTCGTCGATAGTAAATAAATTCACCCAACCATTTTGAGATAGAACCTCCCTCACTTGGTCGGCAATTCCAATCTCTTCCAAAAAATTCCAATCAATATGTCGGACGGTGCCAAAGGGTTTAGTCTTCAATATTTCGTAATGTGCCATGTGAAGGGGGTGCGAGAATGTAGGTTCCTCGGGAATTTGTGTTGAAGCTCTTGGACGTTTTGAAGCAACCCTCTTGATGTTTGGCATCCCTACAACACATAAGATCTTCATCAAGCCTAAACCAATCCAATACAACACCAAAAAATAACACAAGAAGCAAGAAACAAATGAAAAATGGCCATGAATAGGGTCCATACGGCCGTATAGGGGGCCGTATGGACACTATTCATGGTGTAGCATTTCATTAGCATCATGAAAATCGAAAAATTTTTACAAGAATTCAATGGAAATTGAACAAACAACAATCACACCACCAACACATGATAAAAGCATGAATTTATCCACCAAAAAGCTCCATGAACTCAAGAGAAAATGAGAAAGGGAAATCTAGGGCACCAAAAAGCTTACCGGTGAATCCTTGGTGGAACTTGCTTGAAACTCTTGGTAAATCACTAGATCGAGGTCTCAAAATGTCTAGGAGGTGATCTAGAACGAAAAATGGAGAGATTTGGTTGAGAAATGATGGAAAAAGGGGTGGAGAAATGATGGAGATGAAGGGAGAATGGAGAAGAAGACTTAAAGGGCCAAAGAATGGGGGAGGTTTAAAATGCTAGGCCGAGCCTCACGGCCCCTCTCACGGCCGTGAGGGGGGCCGTGAAGGCTAGTACAAACCCCCAGCCCACATGAAAAATTCCCTTGCCAAGCTCTCACGGCCCCCCATACGGCCGTGAGGGGGGCCGTGAGCTCTAGTGTATTTTCACTGGAGATTAGCTCACGGCCTCCCTCACGGCTCCTTCAGGGCCGTGAGGACCTGGGGAAGCTTGTTTTGGGTCTCAACGCAATCTCAAACTCTCCGGGAAAGTAATAACATGATCCAAAACACCTCCTACTCGGAAGAAATACGCAAAAGACTCGAATAAACTCATGAATTGACAATATAGCAAGTAGGCATAACAAGGAAAAATATAAAACAACACACATGATGAGAGCAAAGATTTTGAGGATGGACTTATTCAAATTCACAACAGATAAGGAAACTAGCACAATGCAAAGTAGATATGAACAACTAAAATATGAAAATTGAATTTAAAAACCCCCGAACACTTGGGTTGCCTCCCAAGAAGCGCTTGTTTAACGTCACGAGCCTGACGTACCTTCTTTCTTACCTCAAGGGGGTTCAAAAAGCTTTCGGTTACCCCCGGTCCCCGTTGAATCGTTATTGTTGAAGTAACATTTCAGTCTCTGTCCATTCACCTTGAAAGTACCTTTTTCTGGGTGAGTGACCTCCACTGCTCCATGCGGGAAGACTTGAGTAACAGTGTATGGGCCCGACCAACGCGATTTTAGCTTTCCGGGAAACAGTCTCAACCTAGAATTGAAAAGTAACACTTGGTCTCCTTCTTGAAATTGTTTTGGATGTTTGATGTGCCGGTCATGGTACTCCTTCACTTTTTCTTTGTAGAGCTTTGAATTCTCATATGCATTAAAACGCCATTCATCCAACTCATTCAGTTGTAGCTTCCTCTTGCTTCCTGCAAGAGTAAAATCAAGATTTAGAAATTTAATTGCCCAATAAGCTTTGTGTTCAAGTTCAACTGGTAAGTGGCATGCTTTCCCATAAACTAGCCTATAAGGGGTAGCCCCTATAGGAGTTTTGTATGCAGTTCTGTAGGCCCAGAGAGCGTCATCCAAGTGTTCCGCCCAGTCTCTCCGGTTTTGACTCACCATTTTCTCAAGTATTCGCTTTAAGTCTCGATTGGACACTTCTACCTGCCCACTAGTTTGTGGATGATAGGGTGTCGCCATCTTGTGGTGTACACCATATCGCTTCAAGATTTTTGTGAATTGGGCATTGCAGAAGTGTGTGCCTCTGTCACTGATGATTGCGCGTGGTGTGCCAAACCTGGAGAACAGTTTCTTCAAAAATTTTACCACCACCCTAGCATCACTTGTTTGCAAGGCTTGTGCTTCCACCCATTTGGATACATAGTCTACTGCCACAAGGATGAACTTAAACCCATGGGAGCTAGGAAATGGTCCCATAAAGTCAATCCCCCAGACGTCAAAGACTTCACAAGCTTGATTCCAATTCTGGGGCATCTCATCTCTACGAGATATGTTGCCAACCCGTTGACAACGATCGCAAGATTGTATGAATTTTTGGGTATCTTGAAATAATGATGGCCAATAGAAACCTGCATCAAGGATCTTCTTTGCAGTCCGGTTCGCATTGTAGTGGCCTCCAGTAGGCCCTGAATGACAATGTTTCAAGATGCTAAGGCCCTCCGGTCGGGATACACATCTTCGAGCAACTTGATCGGCACAAGTTCGGAATAAGTAGGGGTCTTCCCATATGTAGTGCTTGGCGTCCGAAAAAAATTTCTTTCGTTGTTGATAGGTGAACCATTTTGGGATAACCCCTCCAACCAAATAGTTGGCAAAATCGGCAAACCAAGGCGGCTCATTTTCCTCCATAACTTGAATGCTGTACAAGTGCTCTTCAGGGAATGAATCATTGATCTCTCTCTCAGTCATAGTTTCCCTACTGGGGTTCTCTAAGCGGGATAAGTGATCGGCTGTGAGATTTTCTGCTCCACGCTTATCCTTGATTTCTAGATCAAACTCCTGAAGGAGCAACACCCATCTAATCAGCCTTGGCTTGGCGTCAGACTTACTGAGCAGGTATCTCAAGGCTGAATGATCAGTGTACACTACAACTCTGGACAGAACTAGGTAGGAACGGAATTTATCAAATGCGAACACCACGGCAAGTAGTTCTTTTTCAGTTGTGGTGTAATTCTCCTGAGCTCCAGTTAAGGTTTTGCTCGCATAATAGATGGGGTGGAAATGTTTGTCTCGGCGTTGCCCAAGAACCGCACCCACTGCAAAATCACTTGCATCACACATCAGTTCAAATGGGGAATCCCAATCCGGAGCTACCACAATAGGAGCTTGAACTAGCATCTTCTTGAGTGTAAGAAATGCTTTCATGCAGTCATCGCCAAACTCAAATGGGACATCTTTTTCCAACAACTTTGTCAAAGGTCTAGCAATTTTTGAGAAATCTTTGATGAATCTTCTATAGAAGCCTGCATGTCCCAGAAAACTTCTAATGGCTTTCACTGAATTTGGGGGAGGTAGCTTTTCTATGACAGAGATCTTCGCCTTATCTACCTCAATCCCATCCTTTGAGATTTTGTGACCCAAGACTATCCCTTCTTGTACCATGAAGTGGCATTTCTCCCAACTTAGCACAAGATTAGTTTCCTCACATCTAACGAGAACCCGCTCAAGATTTTTGAGGCAACAATCAAATGTGTCTCCGAAGACGGAAAAGTCATCCATAAACACCTCCATGAAGTCTTCCACCATGTCTTCAAAAATTGCCATCATGCACCTCTGAAAAGTAGCAGGGGCATTGCAAAGTCCAAAAGGCATTCGGCGATAGGCAAACGTCCCATAAGGACATGTGAATGTGGTCTTTTCCTGATCTTCCGGTGCAATGGGGATTTGAAAGTACCCAGAAAACCCATCCAAGAAGCAGTAGTAGGAGTGCCCTGCTAGCCGCTCCAGCATCTGGTCAATGAATGGCAGCGGGAAATGGTCTTTCCGAGTGGCATCATTCAATTTTCTGTAGTCAATGCAGACACGCCACCCAGTGGTAGTTCGGGTTGGAATCAACTCATTTTTCTCATTGGTGATCACGGTCATCCCTCCTTTCTTAGGGACCACTTGCACTGGACTAACCCACTCACTGTCAGATATTGGGTAGATGATGCCTGCATCAAGGAGCTTTATGACCTCGGCCTTGATCACTTCTTTCATATTTGGATTGAGTCTTCTTTGAGGCAGTACTGAGGGTCTGTGATTTTCTTCCATCAGAATTTTGTGAGTGCAAAAAGATGGATTTATTCCCTTTATGTCGGCTATCTTCCACGCAATTGCTTTCTTATGTTTCTTTAACACATTCACTAAACTCCTTTTCTGTTCAACTGTTAGATTCGCAGCAATGATAACTGGAAGTTGTGTTCCTTCTCCAAGAAAAGCATAGTCGAGGTGTTCAGGCAACTCTTTCAGCTCTAGTTCAGGTGCTTCTTCTGTTGACGGTCTTAAGCTTTTATTTCCCAGTCCATCATGCTGAACTGCATCCTCCTGTTCTTCTGACTCCGAACCCTCATCCGAGCTATCATTTATGCCAAACACATGTTGCATAATGCTTTCTTGTGTATCTCTCTGATCCTCTACAAATTTGACCATCCGACTTGGCCGGGATTCATCTATTCCTTTCAATTTTCGAAGCAGCAACTCAGTAGAGAAGTCACCATCCTCATTTTGTGAAACCACCCCGTTGTTCATGTATTCTGTGAATAGTGCCTTCAATGTGTCACCCTTGTTTTCTAGGGTTGAGCCTTCCCATGGCCTAAATCTGCAGAAAGAATTATCCTGAATGTGTGACAAATGATGTTTAGGTGGTAACCACTCCCGCCAAATCTCATTCAAAATTGATTCATTTCCTTGTGTATAGTTTAAGTTTGCCATGCACGGTGCCTTGCAAGATCAAGAAAGATAAAATAAGTTAAGCTCACAAGAAACAAAAACAAAAAGAAATAGAAGAAACAATAAATAAATAAATGAATGGCTAGAGCAATAGGCTAGAAGTTTCTCAGAATTCCTTAGACTTCCCCGGCAACGGCGCCAAAAACTTGATAGAATCGATCCGCAAGCGCACGGGTCGCCAAGTAATACCTCGCACAAAAGCACGAGGGTCGTATTCCACGGGGTTAAGGAGCTACTCTTACTCCTCCATCGCCTATTATCTAACCTAACAACACAAGCATGGATGTTTGTTCTACTAAAGCAAAGAGATAAATACGATATGATTAAACAAATTTAAAAGCATACAATGTGGTTGCAAGTGCTACAATGAAGAGTAAAGGCCTATGGATGTGGATCCCCTTGAGGGGTCATCATGATACATGGATGAAGGATGAAAGGTAGCTTGGTTGATTTAGACCGAAGGATCTCAAGATTAGATCAACCCCAATTTCTCGGCGATTGAACCCTAATCCCATACGGATATTGGTTGGAATCTCTTCCTAACCAACATCCCTACGATTGCATTAAGTATAAGGAGATCCCAAAATAAGGATACACTAAACCCTAGTCTATCCTTAAAGCTCGGAGGGCTATCGACACCCAATTTCTCGGTGTGCCAATACAAGTAACCCCTTTTAATTCATTAATGACCTAATACACGTGAGTAGGTCACGTCTACGTGTATAATTCAAGAAAGAACTACGGATCTCTCCATGTGGTAGTTCTAGACATGAGGCACAATGAACTAAATCTTAAACCAAACCAAGCTTGCAATTAAGTAAAGATCATCCAAAATACATGATAAACCCCCCAAGGTTCACCAACATCCGGTGGCCTTGGGGGTCTAGTGTGCCATCAAGCAAGTAACAACAAAAATACAAAGTAAATCACTTAAAAAGCTCATAAATGACACTCCCTAGATGAAATGATGAAGGAGGAGGTGGAGGTCCGGCCAAATGACGCTTTCCTCCGTCCAAGAGATGCCGAATGACGCTTCCCCTTGTCTTGGATCCTTGCCTCCTTGATGGTGAAGCTTCTCCCCTTCAAAATGATGTTCTTGCCTCCTTCCTTGGCTCCAAATCGTCGTCTCTTCAAAGATTTCTTCGTTTCTTTCCTTTAGATGCCGGCCAAGAAGTCCCCTTTGTATGCCCTAAAAACCTCTATATATACTCCCGCAGGATCCCGGGGTGGATAGATCCATCCCGGGGTGGATAGATAGGCAAAAATAGGGCAAAACCTGTCTCATGTGGGGGTGCATCCCGGGGTGGATGAATGGATCCCGGGGTGGATAGGGGGCCGTGAGAGCTAGTTGAAAACTACTGTCTTTTGATGCTCACGGCCCCTTATACGGCCCCGTATGCTGCAGTACTCCAGCACCCTGATTCTTCATCCTTTTTTCGCCCAAATCGTATTATCATGTTCCTCATGGCTCCTCCATGCCCTACAACATAAATAATGCTCAATTAAGCATAAAACGGGCATCCATTCATATAAAAACACATGCTAAGTGAACAAAATATGTATGTTAAAACACATACATTTAGACACTTATCACCTTCCCCTTGTCCCGACTTGATACCGGAGCAACCCGGTAGTCCACCAACGCCTCAGCATGCGCGATGGCTGTCGGCAGGTCCTTCGCACCTTGCCGACGTAGCTCCTCCTGAGCCCACTGTTTCAACCCCCTCATGAAGTTGAACAGTTTGTCCTCCTCGGACATGTCGGTGATGTCGAGCATAAGAGCTATGAACTCCCTCACATACTCCCGAACGGTGCCTGTATGCCCCAGCTGGCTTAAGGCAACCCTGGCAGCCCAACTTGCATCGCCAGGAAGAAACTGGTCCCGCAGCTCCTTCTTCAGCTCCTCCCAGGAACTGAGGTTCTCCCGTCCCGCTCGTGCATCATCGACTTGGCGGCTCCGCCACCATAGCTTGGCATCCCCGGACAAGTACATTCCCACCAAGGGTACTTGCTCCCGTTTCGGGATCTTGGACGCTATGAGATATTGGTCCATATCCCATAGGAAATTCTCCAGTTCCTTGGCATCGCGAACGCCACTGAAAGATGAAGGTTCAGGGAACTTTACCGTCGTACCCCGCCCAGTCGTCCCACTGGGTACTCCAGCCTCCTTCAGTGCGCTGAGCTCCTCCGAGAGCTCCTGGATCTTTGCCGCTAGCACCTCCACCAAACTCCTCGTCTCCACGTTCTGCATGTGTTGGTCCTCTAACCTAACACATACAGATCACGAGGGTGCTGCTTCCTTCTCGAAGCTTCCCAGCACATCATCGAACCGCCCCAGCGCTTGTTCGATGCGTTCGGTGCGCTCCTCCAAACGATCCAGCCGATCCATCGTTCCTCCTGCCATCAAGAGGGTTCCTTCAGTCTTGAAGTTGCTTTCCTAGTGGTAGTCTGCCACCACCAGCACCCGATCTTGCTTGAGTATGAGCTCCTAGCTCTGATACCAACTGTCACGGGGCAAATCCTCTGATTCAGCACCGTGCGGCGACTGACTACGCCTCTGCGCGCACCAGCCCAGCCTAAGTCCAAGAATCGCACCTTAGCGCGCACCTGCAAGCAAGATACAAGCAACCACACCCACAAGACAAGGAAAACAAGAAAGAAAACCCGGAGCTAAGAGAGAAAAACTTAAACTCTCTTGAAAGAAGTCAAGGTTACACCACAAGCCTCGACAACACCGGCCAAGCCCTTCACCCTACTCCATTCGGATGAAGGTAGCCCAAAGCCTCACCCTCCCTAAGACTAAGGACCAAAAGGATGCCCCAATGACCCACCAAGGATCACCGGATCTAGAGTCCCTAAGGAGAAGTCCGTCTCTCCCAAGGCCACAGCCCCTAGATGATCAAGGGTCCAAGATAACCTCGGATGCCCAAGATAGCCTAAAGATCACACCCGGATCTTCACGATCTCTCCCAAAGAGATGGCTTTCTTCTTTACTTGATCTTCATCCCCTTTTATAGGCAAACCAGGTCCAAGTAACCTTCCTTGGATAAGCACTAGCTGGACACCTCAGCTGCGTCCGTACAGGTGGCTTAACTCGCCCATGTGCCGAGCCCTGCCCGGCCTGCCCGAGTCATGCGCTGTCCTGCCCGGCCCTGCCCGAGCTGCCCTGTCGGGTTGCTAGCGTCAGCCCTTTGCTCAGCATGTGCTCAGCGCTTCCGTCACCTGGTCTTACCGAGAGCCCCCGGCCCTGCCGCGCGCATGCCTCTCAGTAAGTGCCCATCTCCATGTGTTGTCTTAGCCTATGGCTGGGCGAGAGCCCTCTCACGCCCACCTGATCAAGCGGCCGACCGTACATGTCGGTGCTTATGCTTGACTGGCTGATTGGCCCATACTTAGCCAATCTTCAGCCCCTCGGCCTTCCTTCGATCAATCACCCTCGGTCAAGATCCTCGGCCACGCGCATCACTCCCTGCGCGCTGCTAATCCAGCACTGCCGGCACGGATCCTCGATCATGTGCGACTCCCACGCACCGCTTGGATGATTGCACGGACATCACTTGCTTTGGACTTGGATATTGGCCTAACTTGGCCTCTTCGGCCATCTTCCCTCGGTAAGGCACCGACCTTACCGAGCACGCGACAAAGTCCCGTGACAGTAGGCCCCTATCCTACCATCGAAAGTTGATAGGGCAGAAATTTGAATGATGCGTCGCCGGCACGAGGGCCGTGCGATCCGTCGAGTTATCATGAATCATCAGAACGGCGGGGCGAGCCCGCGTCGGCCTTTTATCTAATAAATGCATCCCTTCCGGAAGTCGGGGAATGTTGCACGTATTAGCTCTAGAATTACTACGGTTATCCGAGTAGCAGGTACCATCAAACAAACTATAACTGATTTAATGAGCCATTCGCAGTTTCACAGTCTGAATTAGTTCATACTTGCACATGCATGGCTTAATCTTTGAGACAAGCATATGACTACTGGCAGGATCAACCAGGTAGCACCGTCAAGGGCGACGGCCGGAGGGCGTCTCCGAGGCGCGCCCCCGTCGCGGCCACACACCGCACCCCGGGCCACTGGGACCGCGGGGTGAGCGAGGGTCGCTCGGGGGGACGGCGCCGGCGGACGCGCGACGGCCGCGTCTTGCGTGTGTCGCGGGAGATCGGGGACGACGGAGAGGGACGGCGCCCACCCCGCGTCCAATCAAAATGGGCATCGAATCCGAGAGCGCTGCCAGCAAACCAGCCGCGCGTCGACGGTGGGCGGGCCAACCGTCGAGGGCGGTCGGGGAACGAGCAACACTGCCGCCGGAAGGCCGAGCCGCCCGGCGCTGACTGAACGTTGTATCGACGGGGCCGGTGTTCCCGCTGGGCGGCGGGTAACGGCACACAAGCAACAGGCCTCGCCCAGGGGTCGGGCGCGGACGGAGGACCAAATGAGGGGGCGGCGCCCCGGCGGTCAGACGCAGAACGGCGTCGTGCCCGTCGGGGACAGCCAGTCCGAGACCACTCACGCGCCGACACGGTCACCCGACGCGCGCGCCTCACCGCCCTGCCGCAGCGCCCCGCGTCAAAACCCCCGCTAGGGGGAAGACAATGGGCGGCGACGCGGGTCGGCACCAAGGCGCGGCACGAAGGCTCCGCCGAGCGCGTTCATGAGGGAATATGATGCCAAGCTTGCGCGCCTGGGGCCGGGCAAAGCCACGCAGCCTTGCGGAGCGCAAGCGTGGGAGAGCACACAGAGGGGGACGGGACGGGATGGCCACACTTGCGCGCCTAGGTGAACGGAGCCACAGAGCCCTCAAAGAACGGGCCGGGCTGATCCGCAATTGCCTTGCGGTACGCAAGCGGGCACAAAACCGAGGAACGCGACAGGACAGCCACACTCGCGCGCCTAGGTGAACGGAGCCACATAGCCCTAAAGAAATGGGCCGGGCTGATCCGCAATTGCCTTGCGGTACGCAAGCGGGCAGAAAAACTGAGAGGGACACCGGCGCCCCGCCGCGGACGGCAGGGCACCGTTGGGGGCCCGCCCCTGGTGCAATGGGCGGGTTAGCGCGGCACCAACTGGGCGGGCAGCGGGGCACGACGCGCAGCGGGGGAGGGGCGACACCACCGCGAGAGCGGCAGCGTCGCCCGACCACCGGCCAAGGTCTGAGTGGCTCACCGGCAGCCACACGGACGCGCCATGGCCGTGCGGGCAATGTCCCGAGTGACCGGGGGCGCCGCGTGCGCGAACCCCCGCCACACCCAACCGAGAGGGACACCGGCGCCTCACCGCGGACGGCGGGGCACCGTTGGGGCCCGCCCCTTGTGCAAGGGCGGGTTAGCGCGGAACCACCACACCGTGGTCGGCGGGGACCGAGGCACAACGCGCACGGCCCGGCAAAACTGGGCGGCCGATGGCCGGGCGGCGCCGCCACTTGCGCGGTCGCACAGCCCTGTCACCGGCCTAGGTCCGAGCGGCCCACGGGCAGCCACCCAGACGCGCCATGGCCGTGCGCGCCATGTCTCGAGCTATTGAGCGCGCCGCGCGCCCGCCCAACGCCCATGTACCCAAACATATCCCCACCCCCTACTATACCTGCAAAACATCCCGCCCAAAGTAACGCCGGGGGTACAAAGGGTCTCTAAGACCCCCCCCCCCCTTTTTTTTTAGAAGGGGCCTTTAACCTCATTTCGCAAAACTAGCTCTTTTCCAGAACCCATCATCCCGCCCATCCCCACGGCGGCCTGCCTGCCTTGATTGCCCGGTCAAGGCAGAATTTCTCGGTAACAAGGCGCGCAGGGGCAAGCTTTCTCGGTAACAATGCGCGCCGTGGCAAGTTTTCTCGGTAACAAGGCGCGCCGGGGCAAGTTCTCTCGGTATCAAGGTGCGCGGGGGCACGTTCTCTCGGTAACATGGCGCGCCGGGGCAAATTCTCTCGGTAACAAGGTGCGCGGGGGCATGTTCTCTTGGTAACATGGCGTGCCGGGGCAAGTTTTCTCGGTAACAAGGCCCTCCGTCACAAATTTTCTCGGTAACAAGGTGCGCGGGGGCATGTTTTCTCGGAACATGGCGCGCCGGGGCGAGTTTTCTCGGTAACAAGGCGCGGCGGGGCAAGTTCTCTCGGTAACAAGGCGCGCGGGGGCGAGTTCTCTCGGTAACATGGCGCGCCGGGCCGAGTTTTCTCGGTAACAAGGTGCGCCTGGGCGAGTTTTCTCGGTAACAAGGCGCGGCATGGCGAGTTTTCTCGGTAACAAGGCGCGGCATGGCGAGTTCTCTCGGTAACATGGCGCGCCGGGGCAACTTTTCTCGGTAACAAGGCCCTCCGTGGTAAATTTTCTCGGTAACAAGGTGCGCGGGGGCATGTTTTCTCGGTACATGGCGCGCCGGGGCGAGTTTTCTCGGTAACAAGGCGCGGCGGGGCGAGTTTTATCAGTAACAAGGCGCGGCGGGGCAAGTTCTCTCGGTAACAAGGCGCGCGGGGGCGAGTTCTCTCGGTAACATGGCGCGCCGGGGCGAGTTTTCTCGGTAACAAGGTGCGCCTGGGCGAGTTTTCTCGGTAACAAGGCGCGGCATGGCGAGTTTTCTCGGTAACAAGGCGCGGCATGGCGAGTTTTCTCGGTAACAAGGCGCACCGGGGCAAGTTTTCTCGGTAACAAGGTGCGCGGGGGCATGTTCTCTCGGTAACATGGCGCGCCGGGGCAAGTTTTGTCGGTAACAAGGCCCTCCGTGGCAAATTTTCTCGGTAACATGGCGCGCGGGGGCATGTTTTCTCGGTAACAAGGCGCGCGGGGGCGAGTTCTCTCGGTAACATGGCGCGCCGGGGCGAGTTTTCTCGGTAACAAGGCGCGCGGGGGCGAGTTCCATCGGTAACATGGCGCGCCGGGGCGAGTTTTCTCGGTAACGAGGTGCGCGGGGGCATGTTTTCTCGGTAACAAGGCGCGCCTGGGCGAGTTTTCTCGGTAACAAGGCGCGCCGGGGCGAGTTTTCTCGGTAACAAGGTGCGCGTGGGCGAGTTTTCTCGGTAACAAGGCGCGCGTGGGCATGTTTTGTCGGTAACATGGCGCGCCGGGGCAAGTTTTCTCGGTAACAAGGCGCGCCGGGGCAAGTTTTATCGGTAGCTAGGCACGCCGGGCTCACCGGAGACCGGCCGGAGCTTGCCGGAGATCTGCCGGAGCTCGCCGGTGTCCGGCCGGCCGGCGGCGGCAGTGGCCGGAGGCGGTGGCCGGGGGTGGTGGACAGCCCACCCGCCCACCAGCGGCGGGTGGTGCCATGCGGCGCGGCGTCACGCGCCGCGCGGCACGTCGCGGCGTGACGGTGCGCGCGCCTTGCCGCCCATGGGGGGAGAGAAGAGCCCTCCCCCTATATAACCTGCAAAACATCCCGCCCAAAACAACCCCGGGGGTACAAAGGGTCTCTGAGACCCCCCTTTCTTCTGGGCCGGTCACTGTGCACGTAACCGAGAGGCCTGACCGGTAGCTGTGCGGGCTGACGCCGCACAACGGCACCCAACTCCGGTAATCTCCCAATCCACTCGTGCGTTTTTGATGAAACTTCACCCCTGGGGGTTTTTTATGATGACAAATCCATCTACGATGGTCCCGCGGCCAGATTCCAACACCGCCTACACTTGACGAAAACACATGAAACTTGGCCCGAGGGGGTTTCAAGTGATGCCGAGTGATGGGGCGGGGGCGCTGGGCCGGGATGCCACCGTCACCCGGGACGCCCCGCCGGCGCCGCCGGTCGATCACTTGATCACACGAGCGCGCTCCGACGGAATCGGTGATCCACTCGTGCAAACTCCTTGAAACTTGGCCCGTGGGGGTTTCAAGTGATGCCGAGTGATGGGGCGATGGCGCCGGGCCGGGGTGCCGCCGTCGCCCGGGACGTCCCGCCGGCGCCGCCGGTCGATCACTTGATCACACGAGCGCGCTTCGACGGAATCGGAGATCCCCTCGTGCAAACTCCTTGAAACTTGGCCCGTGGGGGTTTCAAGTGATGCCGAGTAATGGGGCGGGGGCGCCGGGCCGGGATGCCGCCGTCGCCCGGGACGCCCGGCCGGCGCCGCCGGTCGATCACTTGATCACACGAGCGCGCTCCGTCGGAATCGGTGATCCCCTCGTGCAAACTCCTTGAAACTTGGCCCGAGGGGGTTTCGAGTGATGCCGAGTGATGGGGCGGGGCGCCGGGCCGGGATGCCGCCGTCGCCCGGGACGCCCCGCCGGCGCCGCCGGTCGATCAATTAATCACACGAGCGCGCTCCGACGGAATCGGTGATCCACTCGTGCAAACTCCTTGAAACTTGGCCCGTGGGGGTTTCAAGTGATGCCGAGTGATGGGGCGGGGGCGCCGGGCCGGGGTGCCGCCGTCGCCGCCGGTCGATCACTTGATCACACGAACGCGCTCCGACGGAATCGGTGATCCCCTCGTGCAAACTCCTTGAAACTTGGCCCGTGGGGTTTTCAAGTGATGCCGAGTGATGGGGCGGGGGCGCCAGGTCGGGATGCCGCCGTCGCCCGGGACGCCCCGCCGGCGCCGCCGGTCGATCACTTGATCACACGAGCGCGCTCCGACGGAATCGGTGATCCACTCGTGCAAACTGCTTGAAACTTGGCCCGAGGGGGTTTCAAGTGATGCCGAGTGATGGGCGTGGGCGCCGGGCCGGGGTGCCGCCGTCGCCCGGGACGTCCCGCCGGCGCCGCCGGTTGATCACTTGATCACACGAGCGCGCTCCGACGGAATCGGTGATCCCCTCGTGCAAACTCCTTGAAACTTGGCCAAAGAGGGTTTCAAGTGATGCCGAGTGATGGGGCGGGGGCGCCGGGCAGGGATGCCGTCGTCGCCCGGGACGCCCCGCCGGCGCCGCCGGTCGATCACTTGATCACACGAGCGCGCTCCTACGGAATCGGTGATCCACTCGTGCAAACTCCTTGAAACTTGGCCCGTGGGGGTTTCAAGTGATGCCGAGTGATGGGGCGGGGGCGATGGGCCGGGGTGCCGCCGTCGCCCGGGACGTCCCGCCGGCGCCGCCGGTCGATCACTTGATCACACGAGCGCGCTCCGACGTAATCGGTGATCCCCTCGTGCAAACTCCTTGAAACTTGGCCCGTGGGTGTTTCAAGTGATGCCGAGTGATGGGGCGGGGGCGCCGGGCCGGGGTGCCGCTGTCGCACGGGACGTCCCGCCGGCGCTGCCGGTCGATCACTTGATCACACGAGCGCGCTCCGACGGAATCGGTGATCCACTCGTGCAAACTCCTTGAAACTTGGCCCGTGGGGGTTTCAAGTGATGTCGAGTGATGGGGCGGGGGCGTCGGGCCGGGGTGCCGCCGTCGCCCGGGAGGTCCCGCCGGCGCCGTCGGTCGATCACTTGATCACACGAGCGCGCTCCGACGGAATCGGTGATCCCCTCGTGCAAACTCCTTGAAACTTGGCCCGTGGGGGTTTCAAGTGATGCCGAGTGATGGGGCGGGGGCGCCGGGTCGGGATGCCGCCGTCGCCTGGGGCGCCCCGACGGCGCCGCCGGTCGATCACCTGATCACACGAGCGCGCTCCGACGAAATCGGTGATCCACTCGTGCAAACCCCTTGAAACTTGGCCCGTGGGGGTTTCAAGTTATGTCGAGTGATGGGGCGGGGGCGCCGGGCCGGGGTGCCGCCGTCGCCCGGGACGTCCCGCCGGCGCCGCCGGTCGATCACTTGATCACACGAGCGCGCTCCGACGGAATCGGTGATCCCCTCGTGCAAACTCCTTGAAACTTCGCCCGAGGAGGTTTCAAGTGATGCCGAGTGATGGGGCTGGGGCGCCGGGCCGGGAAAGCCGCTGTCGCCCGGGACGCCCCGGCGGCGCCGCCGGTCGATCACTTGATCACACGAGCGCGCTCCGACGGAATCGGTAATCCACTCGTGCAAACCCCTTGAAACTTGGCCCGTGGGGGTTTCAAGTGATGCCGAGTGATGGGGCAGGGGCTCCGGGCCGGGGTGCCGCCGTCGCCGCCGGTCGATCACTTGATCACACGAGCGCGCTCCGACGGAATCGGTGATCCACTCGTGCAAACTCCTTGAAACTTGGCCCGTGGGGGTTTCAAGTGATGCCGAGTGATGGGGCGGGGGCGTCGGGTCGGGATGGCGCCGTCGCCCGGGGCGCCCCGCCGGCGCCGCCGGTCGATCACTTGATCACACGAGCGCGCTCCGACGGAATCGGTGATCCACTCGTGCAAACTCCTTGAAACTTGGCCAGTGGGTGTTTCAAGTGATGCCGAGTGATGGGGCGGAGGCGCCGGGTTGGGATGCCGCCGTCGCCCAGGACGCCCCACCGGCGCCGCCGGTCGATCACTTGATCACACGAGCGCGCTCCGACGGAATCGGTGATCCCCTCGTGCAAACTCCTTGAAACTTGGCCCGTGGGGGTTTCAAATGATGCCGAGTGATGGGCCGGGGGCGCCGGGCCGGGAAAACCGCCGTCGCCCGGGACGCCGCGGCGGCGCCGCCGGTCGATCACTTGATCACACGAGCGCGCTCCGACGGAATCGGTGATCCACTCTTGCAAATCCCTTGAAACTTGGCCCGTGGGGGTTTCAAGTGATGTCGAGTGATGGGGCGGGGGCGCCGGGCCGGGGTGCCGCCGTCGCCCGGGAGGTCCCGCCGGCGCCGCCGGTCGATCACTTGATCACACGAGCGCGCTCCGACGGAATCAGTGATCCCCTCGTGCAAACTCCTTGAAACTTGGCCCGTGGGGGTTTCAAATGATGCCGAGTGATGGGGCGGGGGCGCAGGGTCGGGATGCCGCCGTCACCCGGGGCGCCCCGCCGGCGCCGCCGGTCGATCACTTGATCACACGAGCGCGCTCCGACGGAATCGGTGATCCACTTGTGCAAACTCCTTGAAACTTGGCCCGTGGGGGTTTCAAGTGATGCCGAGTGATGGGGCGGGGGCGATTGGCCGGGGTGCCGCCGTCGCCCGGGACGTCCCACAAGCGCCGCCGGTCGAGCACTTGATCACACGAGCGCGCTCCGACGGAATCGGTGATCCCCTCGTGCAAACTCCTTGAAACATGGCCCGTGGGGTTTTCAAGTGATGCCGAGTGATGGGGCGGGGGCGCCGGGTCGGGATGCCGCCGTCGCCCAGGACGCCCCGCCGGCGCCGCCGGTCGATCACTTGATCACACGAGCGCGCTCCGACGGAATCGGTGATCCACTCGTACAAACCCCTTGAAACTGGGCCCTTGGGGGTTTCAAGTGATGTCGAGTGATGGGGCGGGGGCGCCGGGCCGGGGTGCCGCCGTCGCCCAGGACGTCCCGCCGGCGCCGCCGGTCGATCACTTGATCACACGAGCGCGCTCCGACGGAATCGGTGATCCCCTCGTGCAAACTCCTTGAACTTCGCCCGAGGGGGTTTCAAGTGATGTCGAGTGATGGGGCGGGGGCGCCGGGCCGGGAAAACCGCTGTCGCGCGGGACGACCCGGCGGCGCCGCCGGTCGATCACTTGATCACACGAGCGCGCTCTGACGGAATCGGTGATCCACTCGTGCAAACCCCTTGAAACTTGGAACGTGGGGGTTTCAAGTGATGCCGAGTGATGGGGCAGGGGCACCGGGCCGGGGTGCAGCCGTCGCCCGGGACGTCCCGCCGGCGCCGCCGGTCGATCACTTGATCACACGAGCGCGCTCCGACGGAATCGGTGATCCCCTCGTGCAAACTCCTTGAAACATGGCCCGTGGGGGTTTCAAGTGATGCCGAGTGATGGGGCGGGGGCGCCGGGTCGGGATGCCGCCGTTGCCCGGGACGTCCCGCCGGCGCCGCCGGTCGATCACTTGATCACACGAGCGCGCTCCGACGGAATCGGTGATCCCCTAGTGCAAACTCCTTGAAACATGGCCCGTGGTGGTTTCAAGTGATGCCGAGTGATGGGGCGGGGGCGCCGGGTCGGCATGCCGCCGTCGCCCGGGACGCCCCGCCGGCGCCGCCGGTCGATCACTTGATCACACGAGCGCGCTCCGACGGAATCGGTGATCCCCTCGTGCAAACTCCTTGAAACTTCGCCCGAGGGGGTTTCAAGTGATGCCGAGTGATGGGGCGGGGGCGCCGGGCCGGGAAAACCGCCGTCGCCCGGGACGCCCCGGCGGCGCCGCCGGTCGATCACTTGATCACACGAGCGCTCTCCGACGGAATCGGTGATCCAGTCGTGCAAACCCCTTGAAACTTGGCCCGTGGGGGTTTCAAGTGATGTCGAGTGATGGGGCGGGGGTGCCGGGCCGGGGTGCCGCCGTCGCCCGGGACGTCCCGCCGGCGCCGCCGGTCGATCACTTGATCACACGAGCGCGCTCTGACGGAATCGGTGATCCCCTCGTGCAAACTCCTTGAAACTTCGCCCGAGGGGGTTTCAAGTGATGCCGAGTGATGGGGCGGGGGCGCCTGGCCGGGATGCCTCCGTCGCCTGGGACGCCCCGCCGGCGCCGCCGGTCGATCACTTGATCACACGAGCGCGCTCCGGCGGGATCGGTGATCCCGTCGTGCAAACTCCTTGAAACTTTTCCCGAGGGGGTTTCAAGTGATGTCGAGCGATGGGGCGGGGGCACCGGGCCGGGATGCCGCCGTCGCCCGGGACTCCCTGCCGGCGCCGCCGGTCGATCACTTGATCACACGAGCGCGCTCCGACGGCATCGGTGATCCCGTCGTGCAAACTCCTTGAAACTTGGCCCGTGGGGGTTTCAAGTGATGCCGAGTGATGGGGTGGGGGCGCCGGGCCGGGATGCCGCCGTCGCCCGGGACGCCCCGCCGGCGCCGCCGGTCGATCAGTTGATCACACGAGCGTTCTCCGACGGGATCGGTGATCCCGTTGTGCAAACTCCTTGAAACTTTTCCCGAGGGGTTTCAAGTGATGCCGAGCGATGGGGCGGGGGCGCCAGTCCGGGATGCTGCCGTCGCCCGGGACGCCCCGCCGGCGCCGCCGGTCGATCACCTGATCACACGAGCGCGCTCCGACGGAATCGGTGATCCACTCGTGCAAACCCCTTGAAACTTGGCCCGTGGGGGTTTCAAGTTATGTCGAGTGATGGGGCGGGGGCGCCGGGCCGGGGTGCCGCCGTCGCCCGGGACGTCCCGCCGGCGCCGCCGGTCGATCACTTGATCACACGAGCGCGCTCCGACGGAATCGGTGATCCCCTCGTGCAAACTCCTTGAAACTTCGCCCGAGGGGGTTTCAAGTGATGCCGAGTGATGGGGCGGGGGCGCCGGGCCGGGAAAACCGCTGTCGCCCGGGACGCCCCGGCGGCGCCGCCGGTCGATCACTTGATCACACGAGCGCGCTCCGACGGAATCGGTGATCCATTCGTGCAAACCCCTTGAAACTTGGCCCGTGGGGGTTTCAAGTGATGCCGAGTAATGGGGCAGGGGCTCCGGGCCGGGGTGCCGCCGTCGCGCGGGACGTCCCGCCGGCGCCGCCGGTCGATCACACGAGCGCGCTCCGACGGAATCGGTGATCCCCTCGTGCAAACTCCTTGAAACTTGGCCCGTGGGGGTTTCAAGTGATGCCGAGTGATGGGGCGGGGGCGCCGGGTCGGGATGCCGCCGTCGCCCGGGGCGCCCCGCCGGCGCCGCCGGTCGATCACCTGATCACACGAGCGCGCTCCGACGGAATCGGTGATCCACTCGTGCAAACTCCTTGAAACTTGGCCCGTGGGGGTTTCAAGTGATGCCGAGTGATGGGGCGGGGGCGATGGGCCGGGGTGCCGCCGTCGCCGCCGGTCGAGCACTTGATCACACGAGCGCGCTCCGACGGAATCAGTGATCCCCTCTTGCAAACTCCTTGAAACATGGCCCGTGGGGGTTTCAAGTGATGCCGAGTGATGGGGCGGGGCCGCCGGGTCGGGATGCCGCCGTCGCCCGGGACGCCCCGCCGGCGCCGCCGGTGGATCACTTGATCGCACGAGCGCGCTCCGACGGAATCGGTGATCCCCTCGTGCAAACTCCTTGAAACTTCGCCCGAGGGGGTTTCAAGTGATGCCGAGTGATGGGGCGGGGGCGATGGGCCGGGGTGCCGCCGTCGCCCGGGACGTCCCGCCGGCGCCGCCGGTCGATCACTTGATCACACGAGCGCGCACCTACGGAATCGGTGATCCCCTCGTGCAAACTCCTTGAACTTCGCCCGAGGGGGTTTCAAGTGATGCCGAGTGATGGGGCGGGGGCGTCGGGCCGGGAAAACCGCTGTCGCCCGGGACGCCCCGGCGGCGCCGCCGGTCGATCACTTGATCACACGAGCACGCTCCGACGGAATCGGTGATCCACTCGTGCAAACCCCTTGAAACTTGGCCCGTGGGGGTTTCAAGTGATGCCGAGTGATGGGGCAGGGGCACCGGGCCGGGGTGCAGCCGTCGCCCGGGACGTCCCGCCGGCGCCGCCGGTCGAGCACTTGATCACACGAGCGCGTTCCGACGGAATCAGTGATCCCCTCGTGCAAACTCCTTGAAACATGGCCCGTGGGGGTTTCAAGTGATGCCGAGTGATGGGGCGGGGGCGCCGGGTCGGGATGCCGCCGTCGCCCGGGACGCCCCGCCGGCGCCGCCGGTCTATCACTTGATCACACGAGCGCGCTCCGACGGAATCGGTGATCCCCTAGTGCAAACTCCTTGAAACATGGCCCGTGGTGGTTTCAAGTGATGCCGAGTGATGGGGCGGGGGCGCCGGGTCGGGATGCCGCCGTCGCCCACGACGCCCCGCCGGCGCCGCCGGTCGATCGCTTGATCACACGAGTGCTCTCCGACGGAATCGGTGATCCCCTCGTGCAAACTCCTTGAAACTTCGCCCGAGGGGGTTTCAAGTGATGCCGAGTGATGGGGCGGGGGCGCCGGGCCGGGAAAACCGCCGTCGCCCGGGACGCCCCGGCGGCACAGACGGTCGATCACTTGATCACACGAGCGCGCTCCGACGGAATCGGTGATCCACTCGTGCAAACCCCTTGAAACTTGACCCGTGGGGGTTTCAAGTGATGCCAAGTGATGGGGCGGGGGTGCCGGGCCGGGGTGCCGCCGTCGCCCGGGACGTCCCGCCGGCGGCGCCGGTCGATCACTTGATCACACGAGCGCGCTCCGACGGAATCGGTGATCTCCTCGTGCAAACTCCTTGAAACTTCGCCCGAGGGGGTTTCAAGTGATGCCGAGTGATGGGGCGAGGGCGCCGGACCGGGAAAACCGCCGTCGCCCGGGACGCCCTGGCGGCGCCGCCGGTCGATCACTTGATCACACGAGCGCGCTCCGACGGAATCGGTGATCCACTCGTGCAAACCCCTTGAAACTTGACCCGTGGGGGTTTCAAGTGATGCCGAGTGATGGGGCGGGGGTGCCGGGCCGGGGTGCCGCCGTCGCCCGGGACGTCCCGCCGGCGCCGCCGGTCGATCACTTGATCACACGAGCGCGCTCCGACAGAATCGGTGATCCACTCGTGCAAACCCCTTGAAACTTGGCCCGTGGGGGTTTCAAGTGATGCCGAGTGATGGGGCAATGGCTCCGGGCCGGGGTGCCGCCGTCGCCCGGACGTCCCGCCGGCGCCGCCGGTCGATCACTTGATCACACGAGCGCGCTCCGACGGAATCGGTGATCCCCTCGTGCAAACTCCTTGAAACTTGGCCCGTGGGGGTTTCAAGTGATGCCGAGTGATGGGGCGGGGGCGCCGGGTCGGGATGCCGCCGTCGCCCGGGGCGCCCCGCCGGCGCCGCCGGTCGATCACTTGATCACACGAGCGCGCTCCGACGGAATCGGTGATCCACTCGTGCAAACTCCTTGAAACTTGGCCCGTGGGGGTTTCAAGTGATGCCGAGTGATGGGGCGGGGGCGATTGGCCGGGGTGCCGCCGTCGCCCGGGACGTCCCGCAGGCGTCGCCGGTCGAGCACTTGATCACACGAGCGCGCTCCGACGGAATCGGTGATCCCCCGTGCAAACTCCTTGAAACATGGCCCGTGGGGGTTTCAAGTGATGCCGAGTGATGGGGCGGGGGAGCAGGGTCGGGATGCCGCCGTCGCCCGGGACGCCCCGCCGGCGCCGCCGGTCGATCACTTGATCACACGAGCGCGCTCCGACATAATCGGTGATCCCCTCGTGCAAACTCCTTGAAACTTCGCCCGAGGGGGTTTCAAGTGATGCCGAGTGATGGGGCGGGGGCGCCGGGCCGGGAAAACCGCCGTCGCCCGGGACGCCCTGGCGGCGCTGCCGGTCGATCACTTGATCACACGAGCGCGCTCCGACGGAATCGGTGATCCACTCGTGCAAACCCTTGAAACTTGACCCGTGGGGGTTTCAAGTGATGCCGAGTGATGGGGCGGGGGTGCCGGGCCGGGGTGCCGCCGTCGCCCGGGACGTCCCGCCGGCGCCGCCGGTCGATCACTTGATCACACGAGCGCGCTCCGATGGAATCGGTGATCCACTCGTGCAAACCCCTTGAAACTTGGCCCGTGGGGGTTTCAAGTGATGCCGAGTGATGGGCCAATGGCTCCGGGCCGGGGTGCCGCCGTCGCCCGGACGTCCCGCCGGCGCCGCCGGTCGATCACTTGATCACACGAGCGCGCTCCGACGGAATCGGTGATCCCCTCGTGCAAATTCCTTGAAACTTGGCCCGTGGGGGTTTCAAGTGATGCCGAGTGATGGGGCGGGGGCGCCGGGTCGGGATGCCGCCGGCGCCGCCGGTCGATCACTTGATCACACGAGCGCGCTCCGACGGAATCGGTGATCCACTCGTGCAAACTCCTTGAAACTTGGCCCGTGGGGGTTTCAAGTGATGCCGAGTGATGGGGCGGGGGCGATTGGCCGGGGTGCCGCCGTCGCCCGGGACGTCCCGCAGGCGCCGCCGGTCGAGCACTTGATCACACGAGCGCGCTCCGACGGAATCGGTGATCCCCCGTGCAAACTCCTTGAAACATGGCCCGTGGGGGTTTCAAGTGATGCCGAGTGATGGGGCGGGGGAGCAGGGTCGGGATGCCGCCGTCGCCCGGGACGCCCCGCCGGCGCCGCCGGTCGATCACTTGATCTCACGAGCGCGCTCCGACATAATCGGTGATCCCCTCGTGCAAACTCCTTGAAACTTCGCTCGAGGGGGTTTCAAGTGATGCCGAGTGATGGGGCGGGGGCGCCGGGCAGGGAAAACCGCTGTCGCCCGTGGCGCCCCGGCGCCGCCGCCGGTCGATCACTAGATCACACGAGCGCGCTCCGACGGAATCGGTGATCCACTCGTGCAAACCCCTTGAAACTTGGCCCGTGGCGGTTTCAAGTGATGTTGAGTGATGGGGCGGGGCCGCCGGGCCGGGGTGCCGCCGTCGCCCGGGACGTCCCGCCGGCGCCGCCGGTCGATCACTTGATCACACGAGCGCGCTCCGACGGAATCGGTGATCCACTCGTGCAAACCCCTTGAAACTTGGCCCGTGGGGGTTTCAAGTGATGCCGAGTGATGGGGCAATGGCTCCGGGCCGGGGTGCCGCTGTCGCCCGGGACGTCCCGCCTGCGCCGCCGGTCGAGCACTTGATCACACGAGCGCGCTCCGACGGAATCAGTGATCCCCTCGTGCAAACTCCTTGAAACATGGCCCGTGGGGGTTTCAAGTGATGCCGAGTGATGAGGTGGGGGCGCCGGGCCGGGATGCCGCGGTCGCCCGGGACGCCCCGCCGGCGCCGCCGGTCGATCACTTGATCACACGAGCGCGCTCCGACGGAATCGGTGATCCCCTCATGCAAACTCCTTGAAACATGGCCCGTGGGGGTTTCAAGTGATGCCGAGTGATGGGGCGGGTGCGCCGGGCCTGGATGCCGCCGTCGCCCGGGACGCCCCGCCGGCGCCGCCGGTCGATCACTTGATCACACGAGCTGGCTCCGACGGAATCGGTGATCCACTCGTGCAAACTCGTTGAAACTTGGGCCGTGGGGGTTTCAAGTGATGCCGAGTGATGGGGCAGGGGCGCCGGGCCGGGATGCCGCTGTCGCCCGGGACGCCCCGCCGGCGCCGCCGGTCGATCACTTGATCACACGATTGCGCTCCGACGGCATCGGTGATCCCGTCGTGCAAACTCCTTGAAACTTGGCCCGTGGGGGTTTCAAGAGATGCCGAGTGATCGGGCGGGGGCGCCGGGCCGTGATGCCGCCGTCGCCCGGGACGCCTCGCCGGCGCCGCCGGTCGATCAGTTGATCACACGAGCGTTCTCCGACGGGATCGGTGATCCCGTTGTGCAAACTCATTGAAACTTTTCCCGAGGGGTTTCAAGTGATGCCGAGCGATGGGGCGGGGGCGCCAGTCCGGGATGCTGCCGTCGCCCGGGACGCCCCGCCGGCGCCGCCGGTCGATAACTTGATCACACGAGCGCGCTCCGACGGGATCGGTGATCCCGTCGTGCAAACTCCTTGAAACTTGGCCCGTGTGCGTTTCAAGTGATGCCGAGTGATGGGGCGGGGGCGCCGGGCCAGGATGCCGCCGTCGCCCGGGACGCCCCGCCGGCGCCGCCGGTCGATCACTTGATCACACGAGCGCGCTCCGACGGAATCGGTGATCCCCTCGTGCAAACTCCTTGAAACTTGGCCCGTGCGGGTTTCAAGTGATGCCGAGTGATGGGGCGGGGGCGCCGTGCCGGGATGCCGCCGTCGCCCGGGACGCCCCGCCGGCGCCGCCGGTCGATCACTTGATCACACGAGCGCGCTCCGACGGCATCGGTGATCCCGTCGTGCAAACTCCTTGAAACTTTTCCCGAGGGGGTTTCAAGTGATGCCGAGCGATGGGGCGGGGGTGCCGGGCCGGGATGCCGCCTTCGCCCTGGACGCCCCGCCGGCTCAGCCGGTCAATCACTTGATCACACGAGCGCGCTCCGACGGAATCGGTGATCCCCTCGTGCAAACTCCTTGAAACTTGGCCCGTGTGGGTTTCAAGTGATGCCGAGTGATGGGTCGGGGGCGCCGGGCCGGGATGCCGCCGTCGCCTGGGACGCCCCACCAGCGCCGCCGGTCGATCACTTGATCACACGAGCGCACTCCGACGGAATCGGTGATCCCCTCGTGCAAACTCCTTGAAACTTCGCCCGAGGGGGTTTCAAGTGATGCCGAGTGATGGGGCGGGGGCGCCTGGCCGGGATGCCGCCGTCGCCCGGGACGCCCCGCCGGCGCCGCCGGTCGATCACTTGATCACACGAGCGCGCTCCGGCGGGATCGGTGATCCCGTCGTGCAAACTCCTTGAAACTTTTCCCGAGGGGGTTTCAAGTGATGTCGAGCGATGGGGCGGGGGCACCGGGCCGGGATGCCGCCGTCGCCCGGGACTCCCTGCCGGCGCCGCCGGTCGATCACTTGATCACACGAGCGCGCTCCGACGGCATCGGTGATCCCGTCGTGCAAACTCCTTGAAACTTGGCCCGTGGGGGTTTCAAGTGATGCCGAGTGATGGGGCGGGGGTGCCGGGCCGGGATGCCGCCGTCGCCCGGGACGCCCCGCCGGCGCCGCCGGTCGATCAGTTGATCACACGAGCGTTCTCCGACGGGATCGGTGATCCCGTTGTGCAAACTCATTGAAACTTTTCCCGAGGGGTTTCAAGTGATGCCGAGCGATGGGGCGGGGGAGCCAGTCCGGGATGCTGCCGTCGCCCGGGACGCCCCGCCGGCGCCGCCGGTCGATAACTTGATCACACGAGCGCGCTCCGACGGGATCGGTGATCCCGTCGTGCAAACTCCTTGAAACTTGGCCCGTGTGGGTTTCAAGTGATGCCGAGTGATGGGGCGGGGGCGTTGGGCCGGGGTGCCGCCGTCGCCCGGGACGTCCCGCCGGCGCCGCCGGTCGATCACTTGATCACACGAGCGCGCTCCGACGTAATCGGTGATCCCCTCGTGCAAACTCCTTGAAACTTGGCCCGTGGGTGTTTCAAGTGATGCCGAGTGATGGGGCGGGGGCGCCGGGCCGGGGTGCCGCAGTCGCCCTGGACGTCCCGCCGACGCCGCCGGTCGATCACTTGATCACACGAGCGCGTTCCGACGGAATCGGTGATCCCCTCGTGCAAACTCCTTGAAACTTGGCCCGTGGGGGTTTCAAGTGATGCCGAGTGATGGGGCGGGGGCGCCGGGTCGGGATGCCGCCGTCGCCCGGGTCGCCCCGACGGCGCCGCCGGTCGATCACCTGATCACACGAGCGCGCTCCGACGGAATCGGTGATCCACTCGTGCAAACCCCTTGAAACTTGGCCCGTGGGGGTTTCAAGTTATGTCGAGTGATGGGGCGGGGGCGCCGGGCCGGGGTGCCGCCGTCGCCCGGGACGTCCCGCCGGCGCCGCCAGTCGATCACTTGATCACACGAGCGCGCTCCGACGGAATCGGTGATCCCCTCGTGCAAACTCCTTGAAACTTCGCCCGAGGGGGTTTCAAGTGATGCCGAGTGATGGGGCGGGGGCGCCGGGCCGGGAAAACCGCTGTCGCCCGGGACGCCCCGGCGGCGCCGCCGGTCGATCACTTGATCACACGAGCGCGCTCCGACGGAATCGGTGATCCACTCGTGCAAACCCCTTGAAACTTGGCCCGTGGGGGTTTCAAGTTATGCCGAGTGATGGGGCAGGGGCTCCGGGCCCCGGGCCGGGGTGCCGCCGTCGCCCGGGACGTCCCGCCGGCGCCGCCGGTCGATCACTTGATCACACGAGCGCGCTCCGACGGAATCGGTGATCCACTCGTGCAAACTCTTTGAAACTTGGCCCGTGGGGGTTTCAAGTGATGCCGAGTGATGGGGCGGGGGCGCCGGGTCGGGATGCCGCCGTCGCCCAGGGCGCCCCGCCGGCGCCGCCGGTCGATCACTTGATCACACGAGCGCGCTCCGAAGTAATCGGTGATCCACTCGTGCAAACTCCTTGAAACTTGGCCCATGGGTGTTTCAAGTGATGCCGAGTGATGGGGCGGGGGCGCCGGGTCGGGATGCCGCCGTCGCCCGGGACGCCCCACCGGCGCCGCCGGTCGATCACTTGATCACACGAGCGCGCTCCGACGGAATCGGTGATCCCCTCGTGCAAACTCCTTGAAACATCGCCCGAGGGGGTTTCAAGTGATGCCGAGTGATGGGGCGGGGGCGCCGGGCCGGGAAAACCGCCGTCGCCCGGGACGCCGCGGCGGCGCCGCCGGTCGATCACTTGATCACACGAGCGCGCTCCGACGGAATCGGTGATCCACTCGTGCAAACTCCTTGAAACTTCGCCCGTGGGGGTTTCAAGTGATGTCGAGTGATGGGGCGGGGGCGCCGGGCCGGGGTGCCGCCGTCGCCCGGGAGGTCCCGCCGCCGCCGCCGGTCGATCACTTGATCACACGAGCGCGCTCCGACGAAATCAGTGATCCCCTCGTGCAAACTCCTTGAAACTTGGCCCGTGGGGGTTTCAAGTGATGCCGAGTGATGGGGCGGGGGCGCCGGGTCGGGATGCCGCCGTCGCCCGGGGCGCCCCGCCGGCGCCGCCGGTCGATTACCTGATCACACGAGCGCGCTCCGACGGAATCGGTGATCCACTCGTGTAAACTCCTTGAAACTTGGCCCGTGGGGGTTTCAAGTGATGCCGAGTGATGGGGCGGGGGCGATGGGCCGGGGTGCCGCCGTCGCCCGGGACGTCCCGCCGGCGCCGCCGATCGAGCACTTGATCACACGAGCGCGCTCCGACGGAATCAGTGATCCCCTCTTGCAAACTCCTTGAAACATGGCCCGTGGGGGTTTCAAGTGATGCCGAGTGATGGGGCGGGGCCGCCGGGTCGGGATGCCGCCGTCGCCCGGGACGCCCCGCCGGCGCCGCCGGTGGATCACTTGATCACACGAGCGCGCTCCGTCGCAATTGGTGATCCCCTCGTGCAAACTCCTTGAAACTTCGCCCGAGGGGGTTTCAAGTGATGCCGAGTGATGGGGCGGGGGCGCCGGGCAGGGAAAACCGCCGTCGCCCTGGACGCCCCGGCGGCGCCGCCGGTCGATCACTTGATCACACGAGCGCGCTCCGACGGAATCGGTGATCCACTCGTGCAAACCCCTTGAAACTTGGCCCTTGGGGGTTTCAAGTGATGTCGAGTGATGGGGCGGGGGCGCCGGGCCGGGGTGCCGCCGTCGCCCGGGACGTCCCGCCGGCGCCGCCGGTCGATCACTTGATCACACGAGCGCGCTCCGACGGAATCGGTGATCCCCTCGTGCAACCTCCTTGAACTTCGCCCGAGGGGGTTTCAAGTGATGCCGAGTGATGGGGCTGGGGCGCCGGGCCGGGAAAACCGCTGTCGCCCGGGACGCCCCGGCGGCGCCGCCGGCCGATCACTTGATCACACGAGCGCGCTCCGACGGAATCGGTGATCCACTCGTGCAAACCCCTTGAAACTTGGCCCGTGGGGGTTTCAAGTGATGCCGAGTGATGGGGCAGGGGCACCGGGCCGGGGTGCAGCCGTCGCCCGGGACGTCCCGCCGGCGCCGCCGGTCGATCACTTGATCACACGAGCGCGCTCCGACGGAATCGGTGATCCCCTCGTGCAAACTCCTTGAAACATGGCCCGTGGGGGTTTCAAGTGATGCCGAGTGATGGGGCGGGGGCGCCGGGTCGGGATGCCGCCGTCGCCCGGGACGCCCCGCCGGCGCCGCCGGTCGATCACTTGATCACACGAGCGCGCTCCGGCGGGATCGGTGATCCCGTCGTGCAAACTCCTTGAAACTTTTCCCGAGGTGGTTTCAAGTGATGTCGAGCGATGGGGCGGGGGCACCGGGCCGGGATGCCGCCGTCGCCCGGGACTCCCTGCCGGCGCCGCCGGTCGATCACTTGATCACACGAGCGCGCTCCGACGGCATCGGTGATCCCGTCGTGCAAACTCCTTGAAACTTGGCCCGTGGGGGTTTCAAGTGATGCCGAGTGATGGGGCGGGGGTGCCGGGCCGGGATGCCGCCGTCGCCCGGGACGCCCCGCCGGCGCCGCCGGTCGATCAGTTGATCACACGAGCGTTCTCCGACGGGATCGGTGATCCCGTTGTGCAAACTCATTGAAACTTTTCCCGAGGGGTTTCAAGTGATGCCGAGCGATGGGGCGGGGGAGCCAGTCCGGGATGCTGCCGTCGCCCGGGACGCCCCGCCGGCGCCGCCGGTCGATAACTTGATCACACGAGCGCGCTCCGACGGGATCGGTGATCCCGTCGTGCAAACTCCTTGAAACTTGGCCCGTGTGGGTTTCAAGTGATGCCGAGTGATGGGGCGGGGGCGTTGGGCCGGGGTGCCGCCGTCGCCGCCGGTCGATCACTTGATCACACGAGCGCGCTCCGACGTAATCGGTGATCCCCTCGTGCAAACTCCTTGAAACTTGGCCCGTGGGTGTTTCAAGTGATGCCGAGTGATGGGGCGGGGGCGCCGGGCCGGGGTGCCGCCGTCGCCCGGGACGTCCCGCCGGCGCCGCCGGTCGATCGCTTGATCACACGAGCGCACTCCGACGGAATCGGTGATCCACTCGTGCAAACCCCTTAAAACTTCGCCCGTGGGGGTTTCAAGTGATGTCGAGTGATGGGGCGGGGGCGCCGGGCCGGGGTGCCGCCGTCGCCCGGGAGGTCCCGCCGGCGCCGCCGGTCGATCACTTGATCACACGAGCGCGCTCCGACGGAATCGGTGATCCCCTCGTGCAAACTCCTTGAAACTTGGCCCGTGGGGGTTTCAAGTGATGCCGAGTGATGGGGCGGGGGCGCCGGGTCGGGATGCCGCCGTCGCCCGGGGCGCCCCGACGGCGCCGCCGGTCGATCACCTGATCACACGAGCGCGCTCCGACGGAATCGGTGATCCACTCGTGCAAACCCCTTGAAACTTGGCCCGTGGGGGTTTCAAGTTATGTCGAGTGATGGGGCGGGGGCGCCGGGCCGGGGTGCCGCCGTCGCCCGGGACGTCCCGCCGGCGCCGCCGGTCGATCACTTGATCACACGAGCGCGCTCCGACGGAATCGGTGATCCCCTCGTGCAAACTCCTTGAAACTTCGCCCGAGGGGGT
The DNA here is from genome assembly GCA_020875875.1 of Dioscorea alata. NCBI lineage: Eukaryota > Viridiplantae > Streptophyta > Magnoliopsida > Dioscoreales > Dioscoreaceae > Dioscorea > Dioscorea alata. Next base: position 3,348,364 of record CM037030.1, on the reverse strand, counting down.
TTCAAGTGATGCCGAGCGATGGGGCGGGGGCGCCGGGCCGGGATGCCGCCGTCGCCCGGGACGCCCCGCCGGCCCCGCCGGTCGATCACTTGATCACACGAGCGCGCTCCGACGGAATCGGTGATCCCCTCATGCAAACTCCTTGAAAGTTGGCCCGTGGGGGTTTCAAGTGATGCCGAGTGATGGGGCGGGGGCGCCGGGCCGGGGTGCCGCCGTCGCCCGGGACATCCCGCCGGCGCCGCCGGTCGATCACTTGATCACACGAGCGCGCTCCGACGGAATCGGTGATCCACTCGTGCAAACTCTTTGAAACTTGGCCCGTGGGGGTTTCAAGTGATGCCGAGTGATGGGGCGGGGGCGCCGGGTCGGGATGCCGCCGTCGCCCAGGGCGCCCCGCCGGCGCCGCCGGTCGATCACTTGATCACACGAGCGCGTTCCGAAGTAATCGGTGATACACTCGTGCAAACTCCTTGAAACTTGGCCCATGGGTGTTTCAAGTGATGCCGAGTGATGGGGCGGGGGCGCCGGGTCGGGATGCCGCCGTCGCCCGGGACGCCCCACCGGCGCCGCCGGTCGATCACTTGATCACACGAGCGCGCTCCGACGGAATCGGTGATCCCCTCGTGCAAACTCCTTGAAACTTCGCCCGTGGGGGTTTCAAGTGATGTCGAGTGATGGGGCGGGGGCGCCGGGCCGGGGTGCCGCCGTCGCCCGGGAGGTCCCGCCGGCGCCGCCGGTCGATCACTTGATCACACGAGCGCGCTCCGACGGAATCAGTGATCCCCTCGTGCAAACTCCTTGAAACTTGGCCCGTGGGGGTTTCAAGTGATGCCGAGTGATGGGGCGGGGGCGCCGGGTCGGGATGCCGCCGTCGCCCGGGGCGCCCCGCCGGCGCCGCCGGTCGATCACCTGATCACACGAGCGCGCTCCGACGGAATCGGTGATCCACTCGTGTAAACTCCTTGAAACTAGGCCCGTGGGGGTTTCAAGTGATGCCGAGTGATGGGGCGGGGGCGATGGGCCGGGGTGCCGCCGTCGCCCGGGACGTCCCGCCGGCGCCGCCGGTCGAGCACTTGATCACACGAGCGCGCTCCGACGGAATCAGTGATCCCCTCTTGCAAAGTCCTTGAAACATGGCCCGTGGGGGTTTCAAGTGATGCCGAGTGATGGGGAGGGGCCGCCCTGTCGGGATGCCGCCGTCGCCCGGGACGCCCCACCGGCGCCGCCGGTCGATCACTTGATCACACGAGCGCGCTCCGACGGAATCGGTGATCCCCTCGTGCAAACTCCTTGAAACTTCGCCCGAGGGGGTTTCAAGTGATGCCGAGTGATGGGGCGGGGGCGCCGGGCCGGGAAAACCGCCGTCGCCCTGGACGCCCCGGCGGCACCGCCGGTCGATCACTTGATCACACGAGCGCGCTCCGACGGAATCGGTGATCCACTCGTGCAAACCCCTTGAAACTTGGCCCATGGGGGTTTCAAGTGATGTCGAGTGATGGGGCGGGGGCGCCTGGCCGGGATGCCGCCGTCGCCCGGGACGCCCCGCCGGCGCCGCCGGTCGATCACTTGATCACACGAGCGCACTCCGGCGGGATCGGTGATCCCGTCGTGCAAACTCCTTGAAACTTTTCCCGAGGGGGTTTCAAGTGATGTCGAGCGATGGGGCGGGGGCACCGGGCCGGGATGCCGCCGTCGCCCGGGACTCCCTGCCGGCGCCGCCGGTCGATCACTTGATCACACGAGCGCGCTCCGACGGCATCGGTGATCCCGTCGTGCAAACTCCTTGAAACTTGGCCCGTGGGGGTTTCAAGTGATGCCGAGTGATGGGGCGGGGGTGCCGGGCCGGGATGCCGCCGTCGCCCGGGACGCCCCGCCGGCGCCGCCGGTCGATCAGTTGATCACACGAGCGTTCTCCGACGGGATCGGTGATCCCGTTGTGCAAACTCATTGAAACTTTTCCCGAGGGGTTTCAAGTGATGCCGAGCGATGGGGCGGGGGAGCCAGTCCGGGATGCTGCCGTCGCCCGGGACGCCCCGCCGGCGCCGCCGGTCGATAACTTGATCACACGAGCGCGCTCCGACGGGATCGGTGATCCCGTCGTGCAAACTCCTTGAAACTTGGCCCGTGTGGGTTTCAAGTGATGCCGAGTGATGGGGCGGGGGCGTTGGGCCGGGGTGCCGCCGTCGCCCGGGACGTCCCGCCGGCGCCGCCGGTCGATCACTTGATCACACGAGCGCGCTCCGACGTAATCGGTGATCCCCTCGTGCAAACTCCTTGAAACTTGGCCCGTGGGTGTTTCAAGTGATGCCGAGTGATGGGGCGGGGGCGCCGGGCCGGGGTGCCGCCGTCGCCCTGGACGTCCCGCCGACGCCGCCGGTCGATCACTTGATCACACGAGCGCGCTCCGACGGAATCGGTGATCCCCTCGTGCAAACTCCTTGAAACTTGGCCCGTGGGGGTTTCAAGTGATGCCGAGTGATGGGGCGGGGGCGCCGGGTCGGGATGCCGCCGTCGCCCGGGTCGCCCCGACGGCGCCGCCGGTCGATCACCTGATCACACGAGCGCGCTCCGACGGAATCGGTGATCCACTCGTGCAAACCCCTTGAAACTTGGCCCGTGGGGGTTTCAAGTTATGTCGAGTGATGGGGCGGGGGCGCCGTGCCGGGGTGCCGCCGTCGCCCGGGACGTCCCGCCGGCGCCGCCAGTCGATCACTTGATCACACGAGCGCGCTCCGACGGAATCGCTGATCCCCTCGTGCAAACTCCTTGAAACTTCGCCCGAGGGGGTTTCAAGTGATGCCGAGTGATGGGGCGGGGGCGCCGGGCCGGGAAAACCGCTGTCGCCCGGGACGCCCCGGCGGCGCCGCCGGTCGATCACTTGATCACACGAGCGCGCTCCGACGGAATCGGTGATCCACTCGTGCAAACCCCTTGAAACTTGGCCCGTGGGGGTTTCAAGTTATGCCGAGTGATGGGGCAGGGGCTCCGGGCCGGGGTGCCGCCGTCGCCCGGGACGTCCCGCCGGCGCCGCCGGTCGATCACTTGATCACACGAGCGCGCTCCGACGGAATCGGTGATCCACTCGTGCAAACTCTTTGAAACTTGGCCCGTGGGGGTTTCAAGTGATGCCGAGTGATGGGGCGGGGGCGCCGGGTCGGGATGCCGCCGTCGCCCAGGGCGCCCCGCCGGCGCCGCCGGTCGATCACTTGATCACACGAGCGCGCTCCGAAGTAATCGGTGATCCACTCGTGCAAACTCCTTGAAACTTGGCCCATGGGTGTTTCAAGTGATGCCGAGTGATGGGGCGGGGGCGCCGGGTCGGGATGCCGCCGTCGCCCGGGACGCCCCACCGGCGCCGCCGGTCGATCACTTGATCACACGAGCGCGCTCCGACGGAATCGGTGATCCCCTCGTGCAAACTCCTTGAAACTTCGCCCGAGGGGGTTTCAAGTGATGCCGAGTGATGGGGCGGGGGCGCCGGGCCGGGAAAACCGCCGTCGCCCGGGACGCCGCGGCGGCGCCGCCGGTCGATCACTTGATCACACGAGCGCGCTCCGACGGAATCGGTGATCCACTCGTGCAAACCCCTTGAAACTTGGCCCGTGGGGGTTTCAAGTGATGTCGAGTGATGGGGCGGGGGCGCCGGGCCGGGGTGCCGCCGTCGCCCGGGAGGTCCCGCCGCCGCCGCCGGTCGATCACTTGATCACACGAGCGCGCTCCGACGGAATCAGTGATCCCCTCGTGCAAACTCCTTGAAACTTGGCCCGTGGTGGTTTCAAGTGATGCCGAGTGATGGGGCGGGGGCGCCGGGTCGGGATGCCGCCGTCGCCCGGGGCGCCCCGCCGGCGCCGCCGGTCGATTACCTGATCACACGAGCGCGCTCCGACGGAATCGGTGATCCACTCGTGTAAACTCCTTGAAACTTGGCCCGTGGGGGTTTCAAGTGATGCCGAGTGATGGGGCGGGGGCGATGGGCCGGGGTGCCGCCGTCGCCCGGGACGTCCCGCCGGCGCCGCCGATCGAGCACTTGATCACACGAGCGCGCTCCGACGGAATCAGTGATCCCCTCTTGCAAACTCCTTGAAACATGGCCCGTGGGGGTTTCAAGTGATGCCGAGTGATGGGGCGGGGCCGCCGGGTCGGGATGCCGCCGTCGCCCGGGACGCCCCGCCGGCGCCGCCGGTGGATCACTTGATCACACGTGCGCGCTCCGTCGCAATTGGTGATCCCCTCGTGCAAACTCCTTGAAACTTCGCCCGAGGGGGTTTCAAGTGATGCCGAGTGATGGGGCGGGGGCGCCGGGCCGGGAAAACCGCCGTCGCCCTGGACGCCCCGGCGGCGCCGCCGGTCGATCACTTGATCACACGAGCGCGCTCCGACGGAATCGGTGATCCACTCGTGCAAACCCCTTGAAACTTGGCCCTTGGGGGTTTCAAGTGATGTCGAGTGATGGGGCGGGGGCGCCGGGCCGGGGTGCCGCCGTCGCCCGGGATGTCCCGCCGGCGCCGCCGGTCGATCACTTGATCACACGAGCGCGCTCCGACGGAATCGGTGATCCCCTCGTGCAACCTCCTTGAACTTCGCCCGAGGGGGTTTCAAGTGATGCCGAGTGATGGGGCTGGGGCGCCGGGCCGGGAAAACCGCTGTCGCCCGGGACGCCCCGGCGGCGCCGCCGGTCGATCACTTGATCACACGAGCGCGCTCCGACGGAATCGGTGATCCACTCGTGCAAACCCCTTGAAACTTGGCCCGTGGGGGTTTCAAGTGATGCCGAGTGATGGGGCAGGGGCACCGGGCCGGGGTGCAGCCGTCGCCCGGGACGTCCCGCCGGCGCCGCCGGTCGATCACTTGATCACACGAGCGCGCTCCGACGGAATCGGTGATCCCCTCGTGCAAACTCCTTGAAACATGGCCCGTGGGGGTTTCAAGTGATGCCGAGTGATGGGGCGGGGGCGCCGGGTCGGGATGCCGCCGTCGCCCGGGACGCCCCGCCGGCGCCGCCGGTCGATCACTTGATCACACGAGCGCGCTCCGGCGGGATCGGTGATCCCGTCGTGCAAACTCCTTGAAACTTTTCCCGAGGGGGTTTCAAGTGATGTCGAGCGATGGGGCGGGGGCACCGGGCCGGGATGCCGCCGTCGCCCGGGACTCCCTGCCGGTGCCGCCGGTCGATCACTTGATCACACGAGCGCGCTCCGACGGCATCGGTGATCCCGTCGTGCAAACTCCTTGAAACTTGGCCCGTGGGGGTTTCAAGTGATGCCGAGTGATGGGGCGGGGGTGCCGGGCCGGGATGCCGCCGTCGCCCGGGACGCCCCGCCGGCGCCGCCGGTCGATCAGTTGATCACACGAGCGTTCTCCGACGGGATCGGTGATCCCGTTGTGCAAACTCATTGAAACTTTTCCCGAGGGGTTTCAAGTGATGCCGAGCGATGGGGCGGGGGAGCCAGTCCAGGATGCTGCCGTCGCCCGGGACGCCCCGCCGGCGCCGCCGGTCGATAACTTGATCACACGAGCGCGCTCCGACGGGATCGGTGATCCCGTCGTGCAAACTCCTTGAAACTTGGCCCGTGTGGGTTTCAAGTGATGCCGAGTGATGGGGCGGGGGCGTTGGGCCGGGGTGCCGCCGTCGCCGCCGGTCGATCACTTGATCACACGAGCGCGCTCCGACGTAATCGGTGATCCCCTCGTGCAAACTCCTTGAAACTTGGCCCGTGGGTGTTTCAAGTGATGCCGAGTGATGGGGCGGGGGCGCCGGGCCGGGGTGCCGCCGTCGCCCGGGACGTCCCGCCGGCGCCGCCGGTCGATCACTTGATCACACGAGCGCACTCCGACGGAATCGGTGATCCACTCGTGCAAACCCCTTAAAACTTCGCCCGTGGGGGTTTCAAGTGATGTCGAGTGATGGGGCGGGGGCGCCGGGCCGGGGTGCCGCCGTCGCCCGGGAGGTCCCGCCGGCGCCGCCGGTCGATCACTTGATCACACGAGCGCGCTCCGACGGAATCGGTGATCCCCTCGTGCAAACTCCTTGAAACTTGGCCCGTGGGGGTTTCAAGTGATGCCGAGTGATGGGGCGGGGGCGCCGGGTCGGGATGCCGCCGTCGCCCGGGGCGCCCCGACGGCGCCGCCGGTCGATCACCTGATCACACGAGCGCGCTCCGACGGAATCGGTGATCCACTCGTGCAAACCCCTTGAAACTTGGCCCATGGGGGTTTCAAGTTATGTCGAGTGATGGGGCGGGGGCGCCGGGCCGGGGTGCCGCCGTCGCCCGGGACGTCCCGCCGGCGCCGCCGGTCGATCACTTGATCACACGAGCGCGCTCCGACGGAATCGGTGATCCCCTCGTGCAAACTCCTTGAAACTTCGCCCGAGGGGGTTTCAAGTGATGCCGAGCGATGGGGCGGGGGCGCCGGGCCGGGATGCCGCCGTCGCCCGGGACGCCCCGCCGGCCCCGCCGGTCGATCACTTGATCACACGAGCGCGCTCCGACGGAATCGGTGATCCCCTCATGCAAACTCCTTGAAAGTTGGCCCGTGGGGGTTTCAAGTGATGCCGAGTGATGGGGCGGGGGCGCCGGGCCGGGGTGCCGCCGTCGCCCGGGACATCCCGCCGGCGCCGCCGGTCGATCACTTGATCACACGAGCGCGCTCCGACGGAATCGGTGATCCACTCGTGCAAACTCTTTGAAACTTGGCCCGTGGGGGTTTCAAGTGATGCCGAGTGATGGGGCGGGGGCGCCGGGTCGGGATGCCGCCGTCGCCCAGGGCGCCCCGCCGGCGCCGCCGGTCGATCACTTGATCACACGAGCGCGCTCCGAAGTAATCGGTGATACACTCGTGCAAACTCTTTGAAACTTGGCCCATGGGTGTTTCAAGTGATGCCGAGTGATGGGGCGGGGGCGCCGGGTCGGGATGCCGCCGTCGCCCGGGACGCCCCACCGGCGCCGCCGGTCGATCACTTGATCACACGAGCGCGCTCCGACGGAATCGGTGATCCCCTCGTGCAAACTCCTTGAAACTTCGCCCGTGGGGGTTTCAAGTGATGTCGAGTGATGGGGCGGGGGCGCCGGGCCGGGGTGCCGCCGTCGCCCGGGAGGTCCCGCTGGCGCCGCCGGTCGATCACTTGATCACACGAGCGCGCTCCGACGGAATCAGTGATCCCCTCGTGCAAACTCCTTGAAACTTGGCCCGTGGGGGTTTCAAGTGATGCCGAGTGATGGGGCGGGGGCGCCGGGTCGGGATGCCGCCGTCGCCCGGGGCGCCCCGCCGGCGCCGCCGGTCGATCACCTGATCACACGAGCGCGCTCCGACGGAATCGGTGATCCACTCGTGTAAACTCCTTGAAACTTGGCCCGTGGGGGTTTCAAGTGATGCCGAGTGATGGGGCGGGGGCGATGGGCCGGGGTGCCGCCGTCGCCCGGGACGTCCCGCCGGCGCCGCCGGTCGAGCACTTGATCACACGATCGCGCTCCGACGGAATCAGTGATCCCCTCTTGCAAAGTCCTTGAAACATGGCCCGTGGGGGTTTCAAGTGATGCCGAGTGATGGGGCGGGGCCGCCGGGTCGGGATGCCGCCGTCGCCCGGGACGCCCCACCGGCGCCGCCGGTCGATCACTTGATCACACGAGCGCGCTCCGACGGAATCGGTGATCCCCTCGTGCAAACTCCTTGAAACTTCGCCCGAGGGGGTTTCAAGTGATGCCGAGTGATGGGGCGGGGGCGCCGGGCCGGGAAAACCGCCGTCGCCCTGGACGCCCCGGCGGCGCCGCCGGTCGATCACTTGATCACACGAGCGCGCTCCGACGGAATCGGTGATCCACTCGTGCAAACCCCTTGAAACTTGGCCCTTGGGGGTTTCAAGTGATGTCGAGTGATGGGGCGGGGGCGCCTGGCCGGGATGCCGCCGTCGCCCGGGACGCCCCGCCGGCGCCGCCGGTCGATCACTTGATCACACGAGCGCGCTCCGGCGGGATCGGTGATCCCGTCGTGCAAACTCCTTGAAACTTTTCCCGAGGGGGTTTCAAGTGATGTCGAGCGATGGGGCGGGGGCACCGGGCCGGGATGCCGCCGTCGCCCGGGACTCCCTGCCGGCGCCGCCGGTCGATCACTTGATCACACGAGCGCGCTCCGACGGCATCGGTGATCCCGTCGTGCAAACTCCTTGAAACTTGGCCCGTGGGGGTTTCAAGTGATGCCGAGTGATGGGGCGGGGGTGCCGGGCCGGGATGCCGCCGTCGCCCGGGACGCCCCGCCGGCGCCGCCGGTCGATCAGTTGATCACACGAGCGTTCTCCGACGGGATCGGTGATCCCGTTGTGCAAACTCATTGAAACTTTTCCCGAGGGGTTTCAAGTGATGCCGAGCGATGGGGCGGGGGAGCCAGTCCGGGATGCTGCCGTCGCCCGGGACGCCCCGCCGGCGCCGCCGGTCGATAACTTGATCACACGAGCGCGCTCCGACGGGATCGGTGATCCCGTCGTGCAAACTCCTTGAAACTTGGCCCGTGTGGGTTTCAAGTGATGCCGAGTGATGGGGCGGGGGCGTTGGGCCGGGGTGCCGCCGTCGCCCGGGACGTCCCGCCGGCGCCGCCGGTCGATCACTTGATCACACGAGCGCGCTCCGACGTAATCGGTGATCCCCTCGTGCAAACTCCTTGAAACTTGGCCCGTGGGTGTTTCAAGTGATGCCGAGTGATGGGGCGGGGGCGCCGGGCCGGGGTGCCGCCGTCGCCCTGGACGTCCCGCCGACGCCGCCGGTCGATCACTTGATCACACGAGCGCGCTCCGACGGAATCGGTGATCCCCTCGTGCAAACTCCTTGAAACTTGGCCCGTGGGGGTTTCAAGTGATGCCGAGTGATGGGGCGGGGGCGCCGGGTCGGGATGCCGCCGTCGCCCGGGTCGCCCCGACGGCGCCGCCGGTCGATCACCTGATCACACGAGCGCGCTCCGACGGAATCGGTGATCCACTCGTGCAAACCCCTTGAAACTTGGCCCGTGGGGGTTTCAAGTTATGTCGAGTGATGGGGCGGGGGCGCCGTGCCGGGGTGCCGCCGTCGCCCGCGACGTCCCGCCGGCGCCGCCAGTCGATCACTTGATCACACGAGCGCGCTCCGACGGAATCGCTGATCCCCTCGTGCAAACTCCTTGAAACTTCGCCCGAGGGGGTTTCAAGTGATGCCGAGTGATGGGGCGGGGGCGCCGGGCCGGGAAAACCGCTGTCGCCCGGGACGCCCCGGCGGCGCCGCCGGTCGATCACTTGATCACACGAGCGCGCTCCGACGGAATCGGTGATCCACTCGTGCAAACCCCTTGAAACTTGGCCCGTGGGGGTTTCAAGTTATGCCGAGTGATGGGGCAGGGGCTCCGGGCCGGGGTGCCGCCGTCGCCCGGGACGTCCCGCCGGCGCCGCCGGTCGATCACTTGATCACACGAGCGCGCTCCGACGGAATCGGTGATCCACTCGTGCAAACTCTTTGAAACTTGGCCCGTGGGGGTTTCAAGTGATGCCGAGTGATGGGGCGGGGGCGCCGGGTCGGGATGCCGCCGTCGCCCAGGGCGCCCCGCCGGCGCCGCCGGTCGATCACTTGATCACACGAGCGCGCTCCGAAGTAATCGGTGATCCACTCGTGCAAACTCCTTGAAACTTGGCCCATGGGTGTTTCAAGTGATGCCGAGTGATGGGGCGGGGGCGCCGGGTCGGGATGCCGCCGTCGCCCGGGACGCCCCACCGGCGCCGCCGGTCGATCACTTGATCACACGAGCGCGCTCCGACGGAATCGGTGATCCCCTCGTGCAAACTCCTTGAAACTTCGCCCGAGGGGGTTTCAAGTGATGCCGAGTGATGGGGCGGGGGCGCCGGGCCGGGAAAACCGCCGTCGCCCGGGACGCCGCGGCGGCGCCGCCGGTCGATCACTTGATCACACGAGCGCGCTCCGACGGAATCGGTGATCCACTCGTGCAAACCCCTTGAAACTTGGCCCGTGGGGGTTTCAAGTGATGTCGAGTGATGGGGCGGGGGCGCCGGGCCGGGGTGCCGCCGTCGCCCGGGAGGTCCCGCCGCCGCCGCCGGTCGATCACTTGATCACACGAGCGCGCTCCGACGGAATCAGTGATCCCCTCGTGCAAACTCCTTGAAACTTGGCCCGTGGTGGTTTCAAGTGATGCCGAGTGATGGGGCGGGGGCGCCGGGTCGGGATGCCGCCGTCGCCCGGGGCGCCCCGCCGGCGCCGCCGGTCGATTACCTGATCACACGAGCGCGCTCCGACGGAATCGGTGATCCACTCGTGTAAACTCCTTGAAACTTGGCCCGTGGGGGTTTCAAGTGATGCCGAGTGATGGGGCGGGGGCGATGGGCCGGGGTGCCGCCGTCGCCCGGGACGTCCCGCCGGCGCCGCCGATCGAGCACTTGATCACACGAGCGCGCTCCGACGGAATCAGTGATCCCCTCTTGCAAACTCCTTGAAACATGGCCCGTGGGGGTTTCAAGTGATGCCGAGTGATGGGGTGGGGCCGCCGGGTCGGGATGCCGCCGTCGCCCGGGACGCCCCGCCGGCGCCGCCGGTGGATCACTTGATCACACGAGCGCGCTCCGTCGCAATTGGTGATCCCCTCGTGCAAACTCCTTGAAACTTCGCCCGAGGGGGTTTCAAGTGATGCCGAGTGATGGGGCGGGGGCGCCGGGCCGGGAAAACCGCCGTCGCCCTGGACGCCCCGGCGGCGCCGCCGGTCGATCACTTGATCACACGAGCGCGCTCCGACGGAATCGGTGATCCACTCGTGCAAACCCCTTGAAACTTGGCCCTTGGGGGTTTCAAGTGATGTCGAGTGATGGGGCGGGGGCGCCGGGCCGGGGTGCCGCCGTCGCCCGGGACGTCCCGCCGGCGCCGCCGGTCGATCACTTGATCACACGAGCGCGCTCCGACGGAATCGGTGATCCCCTCGTGCAACCTCCTTGAACTTCGCCCGAGGGGGTTTCAAGTGATGCCGAGTGATGGGGCTGGGGCGCCGGGCCGGGAAAACCGCTGTCGCCCGGGACGCCCCGGCGGCGCCGCCGGTCGATCACTTGATCACACGAGCGCGCTCCGACGGAATCGGTGATCCACTCGTGCAAACCCCTTGAAACTTGGCCCGTGGGGGTTTCAAGTGATGCCGAGTGATGGGGCAGGGGCACCGGGCCGGGGTGCAGCCGTCGCCCGGGACGTCCCGCCGGCGCCGCCGGTCGATCACTTGATCACACAAGCGCGCTCCGACGGAATCGGTGATCCCCTCGTGCAAACTCCTTGAAACATGGCCCGTGGGGGTTTCAAGTGATGCCGAGTGATGGGGCGGGGGCGCCGGGTCGGGATGCCGCCGTCGCCCGGGACGCCCCGCCGGCGCCGCCGGTCGATCACTTGATCACACGAGCGCGCTCCGGCGGGATCGGTGATCCCGTCGTGCAAACTCCTTGAAACTTTTCCCGAGGGGGTTTCAAGTGATGTCGAGCGATGGGGCGGGGGCACCGGGCCGGGATGCCGCCGTCGCCCGGGACTCCCTGCCGGCGCCGCCGGTCGATCACTTGATCACACGAGCGCGCTCCGACGGCATCGGTGATCCCGTCGTGCAAACTCCTTGAAACTTGGCCCGTGGGGGTTTCAAGTGATGCCGAGTGATGGGGCGGGAGTGCCGGGCCGGGATGCCGCCGTCGCCCGGGACGCCCCGCCGGCGCCGCCGGTCGATCAGTTGATCACACGAGCGTTCTCCGACGGGATCGGTGATCCCGTTGTGCAAACTCATTGAAACTTTTCCCGAGGGGTTTCAAGTGATGCCGAGCGATGGGGCGGGGGAGCCAGTCCGGGATGCTGCCGTCGCTCGGGACGCCCCGCCGGCGCCGCCGGTCGATAACTTGATCACACGAGCGCGCTCCGACGGGATCGGTGATCCCGTCGTGCAAACTCCTTGAAACTTGGCCCGTGTGGGTTTCAAGTGATGCCGAGTGATGGGGCGGGGGCGTTGGGCCGGGGTGCCGCCGTCGCCGCCGGTCGATCACTTGATCACACGAGCGCGCTCCGACGTAATCGGTGATCCCCTCGTGCAAACTCCTTGAAACTTGGCCCGTGGGTGTTTCAAGTGATGCCGAGTGATGGGGCGGGGGCGCCGGGCCGGGGTGCCGCCGTCGCCCGGGACGTCCCGCCGGCGCCGCCGGTCGATCACTTGATCACACGAGCGCACTCCGACGGAATCGGTGATCCACTCGTGCAAACCCCTTAAAACTTCGCCCGTGGGGGTTTCAAGTGATGTCGAGTGATGGGGCGGGGGCGCCGGGCCGGGGTGCCGCCGTCGCCCGGGAGGTCCCGCCGGCGCCGCCGGTCGATCACTTGATCACACGAGCGCGCTCCGACGGAATCGGTGATCCCCTCGTGCAAACTCCTTGAAACTTGGCCCGTGGGGGTTTCAAGTGATGCCGAGTGATGGGGCGGGGGCGCCGGGTCAGGATGCCGCCGTCGCCCGGGGCGCCCCGACGGCGCCGCCGGTCGATCACCTGATCACACGATCGCGCTCCGACGGAATCGGTGATCCACTCGTGCAAACCCCTTGAAACTTGGCCCGTGGGGGTTTCAAGTTATGTCGAGTGATGGGGCGGGGGCGCCGGGCCGGGGTGCCGCCGTCGCCCGGGACGTCCCGCCGGCGCCGCCGGTCGATCACTTGATCACACGAGCGCGCTCCGACGGAATCAGTGATCCCCTCGTGCAAACTCCTTGAAACTTGGCCCGTGGGGGTTTCAAGTGATGCCGAGTGATGGGGCGGGGGCGCCGGGTCGGGATGCCGCCGTCGCCCGGGGCGCCCCGCCGGCGCCGCCGGTCGATCACCTGATCACACGAGCGCGCTCCGACGGAATCGGTGATCCACTCGTGTAAACTCCTTGAAACTTGGCCCGTGGGGGTTTCAAGTGATGCCGAATGATGGGGCGGGGGCGATGGGCCGGGGTGCCGCCGTCGCCCGGGACGTCCCGCCGGCGCCGCCGGTCGAGCACTTGATCACACGAGCGCGCTCCGACGGAATCAGTGATCCCCTCTTGCAAAGTCCTTGAAACATGGCCCGTGGGGGTTTCAAGTGATGCCGAGTGATGGGGCGGGGCCGCCGGGTCGGGATGCCGCCGTCGCCCGGGACGCCCCACCGGCGCCGCCGGTCGATCACTTGATCACACGAGTGCGCTCCGACGGAATCGGTGATCCCCTCGTGCAAACTCCTTGAAACTTCGCCCGAGGGGGTTTCAAGTGATGCCGAGTGATGGGGCGGGGGCGCCGGGCCGGGAAAACCGCCGTCGCCCTGGACGCCCCGGCGGCGCCGCCGGTCGATCACTTGATCACACGAGCGCGCTCCGACGGAATCGGTGATCCACTCGTGCAAACCCCTTGAAACTTGGCCCTTGGGGGTTTCAAGTGATGTCGAGTGATGGGGCGGGGGCGCCGGGCCGGGGTGCCGCCGTCGCCCGGGACGTCCCGCCGGCGCCGCCGGTCGATCACTTGATCACACGAGCGCGCTCCGACGGAATCGGTGATCCCCTCGTGCAAACTCCTTGAACTTCGCCCGAGGGGGTTTCAAGTGATGCCGAGTGATGGGGCGGGGCCGCCGGGCCGGGAAAACCGCTGTCGCCCGGGACGCCCCGGCGGCGCCGCCGGTCGATCACTTGATCACACGAGCGCGCTCCGACGGAATCGGTGATCCACTCGTGCAAACCCCTTGAAACTTGGCCCGTGGGGGTTTCAAGTGATGCCGAGTGATGGGGCAGGGGCACCGGGCCGGGGTGCAGCCGTCGCCCGGGACGTCCCGCCGGCGCCGCCGGTCGATCACTTGATCACACGAGCGCGCTCCGACGGAATCGGTGATCCCCTCGTGCAAACTCCTTGAAACATGGCCCGTGGGGGTTTCAAGTGATGCCGAGTGATGGGGCGGGGGCGCCGGGTCGGGATGCCGCCGTCGCCCGGGACGCCCCGCCGGCGCCGCCGGTCGATCACTTGATCACACGAGCGCGCTCCGACGGAATCGGTGATCCCCTAGTGCAAACTCCTTGAAACATGGCCCGTGGTGGTTTCAAGTGATGCCGAGTGATGGGGCGGGGGCGCCGGGTCGGGATGCCGCCGTCGCCCGGGACGCCCCGCCGGCGCCGCCGGTCGATCACTTGATCACACGAGCGCGCTCCGACGGAATCGGTGATCCCCTCGTGCAAACTCCTTGAAACTTCGCCCGAGGGGGTTTCAAGTGATGCCGAGTGATGGGGCGGGGGCGCCGGGTCGGGAAAACCGCCGTCGCCCTGGACGCCCCGGCGGCGCCGCCGGTCGATCACTTGATCACACGAGCGCACTCCGACGGAATCGGTGATCCACTCGTGCAAACCCCTTGAAACTTGGCCCTTGGGGGTTTCAAGTGATGTCGAGTGATGGGGCGGGGGCGCCGGGCCGGGGTGCCGCCGTCGCCCGGGACGTGCCGCCGGCGCCGCCGGTCGATCACTTGATCACAAGAGCGCGCTCCGACGGAATCGGTGATCCCCTCGTGCAAACTCCTTGAACTTCGCCCGAGGGGGTTTCAAGTGATGCCGAGTGATGGGGCGGGGCCGCCGGGCCGGGAAAACCGCTGTCGCCCGGGACGCCCCGGCGGCGCCGCCGGTCGATCACTTGATCACACGAGCGCGCTCCGACGGAATCGGTGATCCACTCGTGCAAACCCCTTGAAACTTGGCCCGTGGGGGTTTCAAGTGATGCCGAGTGATGGGGCAGGGGCACCGGGCCGGGGTGCAGCCGTCGCCCGGGACTTCCCGCCGGCGCCGCCGGTCGATCACTTGATCACACGAGCGCGCTCCGACGGAATCGGTGATCCCCTCGTGCAAACTCCTTGAAACATGGCCCGTGGGGGTTTCAAGTGATGCCGAGTGATGGGGCGGGGGCGCCGGGTCGGGATGCCGCCGTCGCCCGGGACGCCCCGCCGGCGCCGCCGGTCGATCACTTGATCACACGAGCGCGCTCCGACGGAATCGGTGATCCCCTAGTGCAAACTCCTTGAAACATGGCCCGTGGTGGTTTCAAGTGATGCCGAGTGATGGGGCGGGGGCGCCGGGTCGGGATGCCGCCGTCGCCCGGGACGCCCCGCCGGCGCCGCCGGTCGATCACTTGATCACACGAGCGCGCTCCGACGGAATCGGTGATCCCCTCGTGCAAACTCCTTGAAACTTCGCCCGAGGGGGTTTCAAGTGATGCCGAGTGATGGGGCGGGGGCGCCGGGCCAGGATGCCGCCGTCGACCGGGACGCCCCGCCGGCGCCGCCGGTCGATCACTTGATCACACGAGCGCGCTCCGACGGAATCGGTGATCCCCTCGTGCAAACTCCTTGAAACTTGGCCCGTGGGGGTTTCAAGTGATGCCGAGTGATGGGGCGGGGGCGCCGGGCCAGGATGCCGCCGTCGACCGGGACGCCCCGCCGGCGCCGCCGGTCGATCACTTGATCACACGAGCGCGCTCCGACGGAATCGGTGATCCCCTCGTGCAAACTCCTTGAAACATGGCCCGTGGGGGTTTCAAGTGATGCCGAGTGATGGGGCGGGGGCGCCGGGTCGGGATGCCGCCGTCGCCCGGGACGCACCGCCGGCGCCGCCGGTCGAGCACTTGATCACACGAGCGCGCTCCGACGGAATCGGTGATCCCCCGTGCAAACTCCTTGAAACATGGCCCGTGGGGGTTTCAAGTGATGCCGAGTGATGGGGCGGGGGCGCCGGGTCGGGATGCCGCCGTCGCCCGGGACGCCCCGCCGGCGCCGCCGGTCGATCACTTGATCACACGAGCGCGCTCCGACATAATCGGCGATCCCCTCGTGCAAACTCCTTGAAACTTCGCCCGAGGGGGTTTCAAGTGATGCCGAGTGATGGGGCGGGGGCGCCGGGCCGGGAAAACCGCTGTCGCCCGGGGCGCCCCGGCGGCGCCGCCGGTCGATCACTAGATCACACGAGCGCGCTCCGACGGAATCGGTGATCCACTCGTGCAAACCCCTTGAAACTTGGCCCGTGGCGGTTTCAAGTGATGTCGAGTGATGGGGCGGGGCAGCCGGGCCGGGGTGCCGCCGTCGCCCGGGACGTCCCGCCGGCGCCGCGGTCGATCACTTGATCACACAAGCGCGCTCCGACGGAATCGGTGATCCCCTCATGCAAACTCCTTGAAACTTGGCCCGTGGGGGTTTCAAGTGATGCCGAGTGATTGGGCGGGGGCGATGGGCCGGGGTGCCGCCGTCGCCCGGGACGTCCCGCCGGCGTCGCCGGTCGAGCACTTGATCACACGAGCGCGCTCCGACGGAATCAGTGATCCCCTCGTGCAAACTCCTTGAAACATGGCCCGTGGGGGTTTCAAGTGATGCCGAGTGATGAGGTGGGGGTGCCGGGCCTTGATGCCGCGGTCGCCCGGGACTCCCCGCCGGCGCCGCCGGTCGATCACTTGATCACACGAGCGCGCTCCGATGGAATCGGTGATCCCCTCATGCAAACTCCTTGAAACATGGCCCGTGGGGGTTTCAAGTGATGCCGAGTGATGGGGCGGGTGCGCCGGGCGGGGATGCCGCCGTCGCCCGGGACGCCCTGCCGGCGCCGCCGGTCGATCACTTGATCACACGAGCGCGCTCCGACGGAATCGGTGATCCACTCGTGCAAACTCGTTGAAACTTGGGCCGTGGGGGTTTCAAGTGATGCCGAGTGATGGGGCGGGAGCGCCGGGCCGGGATGCCGCCGTCGCCCGGGACGCCCCGCCGGCGCCGCCGGTCGATCACTTGATCACACGAGCGCGCTCCGACGGCATCGGTGATCCCGTCGTGCAAACTCCTTGAAACTTGGCCCGTGGGGGTTTCAAGAGATGCCGAGTGATCGGGCGGGGGCGCCGGGCCGTGATGCCGCCGTCGCCCGGGACGCCCCGCCGGCGCCGCCGGTCGATCAGTTGATCACACGAGCGTTCTCCGACGGGATCGGTGATCCCGTTGTGCAAACTCATTGAAACTTTTCCCGAGGGGTTTCAAGTGATGCCGAGCGATGGGGCGGGACCGCCAGTCCGGGATGCTGCAGTCGCCCGGGACGCCCCGCCGGCGCCGCCGGTCGATAACTTGATCACACGAGCGCGCTCCGACGGGATCGGTGATCCCGTCGTGCAAACTCCTTGAAACTTGGCCCGTGTGGGGTTCAAGTGATGCCGAGTGATGGGGCGGGGGCGCCGGGCCAGGATGCCGCCGTCGCCCGGGACGCCCCGCCGGCGCCGCCGGTCGATCACTTGATCACACGAGCGCGCTCCGACGGGATCGGTGATCCCGTCGTGCAAACTCCTTGAAACTTTTCCCGAGGGGGTTTCAAGTGATGCCGAGCGATGGGGCGGGGGTGCCGGGCCGGGATGCCGCCGTCGCCCTGGACGCCCTGCCGGCGCAGCCGGTCAATCACTTGATCACACGAGCGCGCTCCGACGGAATCGGTGATCCCCTCGTGCAAACTCCTTGAAACTTGGCCCGTGTGGGTTTCAAGTGATGCCGAGTGATGGGTCGGGGGCGCCGGGCCGGGATGCCGCCGTCGCCTGGGACGCCCCACCAGCGCCGCCGGTCGATCACTTGATCACACGAGCGCGCTCCGACGGAATCGGTGATCCCCTCGTGCAAACTCCTTGTAACTTGGCCCGTGGGGGTTTCAAGTGATGCCGAGCGATGGGGCAAGGGCGCCGGGCCGGGATGCCGCCGTCGCCCGGGACGCCCCGCAGGCGCCGCCGGTCGATCACTTGATCACACGAGCGCGCTCCGACGGGATCGGTGATCCCGTCGTGCAAACTCCTTGAAACGTGGCCAGTGGGGGTTTCAAATGATGCTGAGCGATGGGGCGGGGGCGCCGGGCCGGGATGCCACCGTCGCCCGGGACGCCCCGCCGGCTCCGCCGGTCGATCACTTGATCACACGAGCGCGCTCCGACGGGATCGGTGATCCCGTCGTGCAAACTCCTTGAAACTTGGCCCGTGGTAGTTTCAAGTGATGCCGAGCGATGGGGCGGGGGCGCCGGGCCGGGATGCCGCCGTCACCCGGGACGCCCCGCCGGCGCCGCCGGTCGATCACTTGATCACAGGAGCGCGCTCCGACGGGATCGGTGATCCCGTCGTGCAAACTCCTTGAAACGTTTCCCGATGGGGTTTCAAGTGATGCCGAGCGATGGATCGGGGGCGCCAGGCCGGGATACCGCCGTCGCCTAGGACGCCCACCGGCGCCGCCGGTCAATCACTTGATCACACGAGCGCGCTCCGACGGGATCGGTTATCCCGTCGTGCAAACTCCTTGAAACTTTTCCCGAGGGAGTTTCAAGTGATGCCGAGTGATGGGGCGGGGGCGC
>CM037030.1:3322500-3325000 GCA_020875875.1 Dioscorea alata | reverse complement strand
TCCAAAGTAAAACTAAGAACAACGATAAACTTGTCCTTAAAAACTTCAAGATTGAGTTTCCAAAAGATTCCAAGAGTAAGTTGTGCAATATAAGATAATCGAGCAAAAATTCATAAAATTCAAGTAGAAACTAGAGCATGATAGGATACAATGTTAAAAATTCTCCTAAACTATAAGAATACAACCGTTGCAACTAAGGTGAACCGCCATAGGCTACATGAGCAAAAGCAATTGAACGCACAAGTAAAAGTGTGTGCAATGTGAACCCCCCCCCCCACACTTAAGATGTACATTGTCCTCAATGTACACATGCAAGCACAATAAAAAGTATAACAATCAAAACATAATGTGTGGAGGTGGGCAATTGAAACAATACTCCCCTGAACTCCTAGTGGTATGTTTGATGGAGCTATGTTTATTAAGGGTTGAGTCTCAACGGGTTGTGGAGGGTACACGGTCCCATGACCGTGCCTATGACTAGTACTCAAATTCCTTGCATCCAAGACCATCTACACGTACACAAGGGGGATCAGTGAAGCTCAATAAAAGTAAAATAAAACAAAAGAAAAATAAAGCTAAAAACGCCTCAAGCGTCGGTGTCGTCCGTTCTTCGATCTCCGGTGCTGCTGTCGGTGCTAATACTGGTGGATCTGGTGCTGAAAAAGAAAAGATTGACGAAGAAAAGGAGAAAATATGCTTACCGACGAAGTGAAAAAAAAAAACTTCGAATATGGTCGGAAAACAACTTAAAAACTCCTTAAATGGACAAAGAGATGGTTGGGAAGATGGGAGGAAACATCCCTTGAGTGTGGAGACATTTAGAATTGAAAAGGCAAAAATAGATTTTAAAAGAAATCACAGCCTTTCTGTGTTCTGCGCATCTACACGGCCGTGTGGAAATTCCACACGGCCGTGTGCCTTCACTGGTAGGGTTCACAGGGGCAGTCACACCCCCCTGTGTTTCCTCTGTTTGCTTCTCAGAACATCCACACGGCCGTGTGCCCAACCTGGCCAACACACGGCCGACCACAGGGGCACCCACACACCCCTGTGGACTCTCTGGATCCCAAGAAAATCATCTAAGTGTTCCACACGGCCGTGTGCCATGCAGACGCTCACCCACATGGGCACTCACACGTCCCCTGTGAGCCTCTAGATGAAGTTCTTGTTCTGCAGAACATCCACACGCCCGTGTGGAATTTCCACACGGCCGTGTGCTATAAACATGGGCACTCATAGGGGCACTCACACTGCCCCTGTGTCTCTCGGGATGGAGAGTTGCAGCTCTGCAAAGATCCACACGGCCGTGTAGAATTTCCACACGGCCGTGTGCCGTCATATGGTCGTTCACAGGGGCAATCACACGCCCCTGTGTCTTCTCTGGATGAGTTCTGAACTGTGACACACGCCCGTGTGGAAATTCCACACGACCGTGTGTCTTCTCTGGATGACTTAGAAAAATTTGCAAGCTTTGCAGAAAATTTCAGAAACTCATTCATAGCACTTAGAGCCTGTATAAACGATAAAAACACGACCAGAGATCTATGAAAACACACTCAAACGACCCAAAACTTCGACAATCACAATTAGGCACACTAAAACACCAATAATCCATGAGAAAATCACAGCACATGCATAATAAAATCAAAACACCGAAACTAGGCAATTATTCATACTAAAACTAAACTAAGCCTAGAAAAGCATTAAAAACTTGGGTTGCCTCCCAAGAAGCGCTTGTTTAACGTCACTAAGCTTGACGTACCTCTTTCTTACCTCAAGGCGGCTTGAAAAGAGTGTGTTCCTCCCGACAAGAAATTGCATAGCTACTTCCTTTAAACCAAAGATCTACTTGTCTGGGTGAAGTATTTGTTGGAGGGTCCAACCATCTTACTTTTGGCCTCCAAGGAAACAATTTGGGTTGGGAATTATCCAAGCTTAGCATAGGTGGGTCATTTGATGGTTTAAATATCCTCCCCACATCTTTTTCCCATCCCAAAATCCCTTTCTTGCTTTTTGTGAGTTGATCAATCCCAAAGAAGGATGCTTGCTCCATTACCTTAGGGTTTGCTTCTTCTTGTGTATTTTCATCTTGAAAGGAACATGACACTAGCAAATCCCCTTGAAAATTTTCTTCCTCACAAGCACACTGTTCTTTCAAGCAATCCAAATTCTCAACAAGATGTTCTTCCTCTTTCTTTTCAATTTCTACAGCAACGTACTCGGTATGTCTCATTTCTTTATTGTTGTTCACTACCACATCAAATCTACAAGGGTCTTGCGTTACTTGCTCAAATATTTCATGTTCCATGGAGAGTGTGTCAAGTATCCATCCTAATTGATGTTCAAGGTTGTTGTAGGAGGCTTTATGACACTTTCGTGTGGCTTCCATACTTTGGCAAGAGGCATCAGATGCTTCAATAAAATTGTCTAGCACTTTTTTCCACGGAGGTGCATCCTCTTCGAGTCTCTCATCCTTTTGAAATTGCTCTTGAGGTGCTTC
>CM037030.1:3315000-3317500 GCA_020875875.1 Dioscorea alata | reverse complement strand
GTGATCCCCTCGTGCAAACTACTTGAAACTTGGCCCGTGGGGGTTTCAAGTGATGCCGAGTGATGGGGCAGGGGTGCCGGGCCGGGATGCCGCCGTCGCCAGGGACGCCCCGCCGGCGCCGCCGGTCGATCACTTGATCACACGAGCGCGCTCCGACGGAATCGGTGATCCCCTCGTGCAAACTCATTGAAACTTGGCTCGTGGGGGTTTCAAGTGATGCCGAGTGATGGGTCGGGGGCGCCGCGACGGGATGCCGCCGGCGCCGCCGGTCGATCACTTGATCACACGAGCGCGCTTCGACGGAATCGGTGATTCCCTCGTGCAAACTCCTTGAAACATGGCCCGTGGGGGTTTCAAGTGATGCCGAGTGATGGGGCGGGGGCGCCGGGCCGGGATGCCGCCGTCGCCCGGGATGCCCCGTCAGTCGATTACTTGATCATACGAGCGCGCTCCGACGGAATCGGTGATCCCCCCGTGCAAACTCCTTGAAACTTGGCCCGTGGGGGTTTCAAGTGATGCCGAGTGATGGGGCGGGGGCGCCGGGCCGGGATGCCGCCGGCGCCGCCGGTCGATCACTTGATCACACGAGCGCGCTCTGACGGAATCGGTGATCCCGTCGTGCAAACTCCTTGAAACTTGGCCCGTGGGGGTTTCAAGTGATGCCGAGTGATGGGGCGGGGGCGCCGGGCCGGGATGCCGCCGTCGCCCGGGACGCCCTGCCGGTCGATCACTTGATCACACGAGTGCGCTCCGACGGAATCGGTGATCCCCCGGTGCAAACTCCTTGAAACTTGGCCCGTGGGGGTTTCAAGTGATGCCGAGTGATGGGGCGGGGGCGCAAGACCGGGATGCCGTCGTCGCCCGGGACGCCCTGCCGGCGCCGCCGGTCGATCACTTGTGGTGAGAATGCGTTTGAATCGCTCACCCGCAAGTGCAAGGGGTCGCCAAGTAATACCCCGCGCGCGAGCACGAGGGGGTCGTATTCCTAAGGGCCCGAGGAGCTATTCTTACTTCCTTATCACAATGTTGTTTAACCTAGCAATCACTCAAAGGAGATAACTACAAATAATCTACGGATTTATGAAAAGCATACAAATAATAAATACAAATACTGAGGGAAATCAGGGCGAGGGAATGGTCACGGATGAGGATTCCCTCGGGGGCTACTAAAGTGCTAAGGATACCCTAACTAGCATGCACGTGGGTGGTTTGGACCGGGAAACCCTAAATTAGACCAACCCGATGGTCACTGTGTTTGGTCCCTAATCCGGTACAAGTATTGGAATACGGAATTTCTTCCGCCCAAATCCTTGTACGATTGCAATGGGTTTAATGGATTTCCCCAAGCTAGGGTTGAAACACAATCAAAGACAACCCTAACAATTGGAGGGGTACAAATACCCGATGGTCACGGCGTATTCGTACATGTATTCCATTCCAAGCTTGGTGAGCCTAATACTAGGGCAATGGTCATGCAACGTAGCATTGTCTAGGAATTGACATATAGAGTTCTCATACATATCAAGGCATTCAAGAACCACCAAACAAGGATCTCAAACCAACACACATGCATAAACTAGAAAGGAATCATCCAAAATACACAAGTTCACCCCCAAGGTTCACCTACATCTGGTGACCTTGGGGTTTAGTTGCTCATGATCACAAAGTATGCAAATAAATACATGGAAACAACCAAAAGCATAATAAGAACACTCCCTCAAAGGATCAAGGCCGAATGACGCTTCCAAGGACGCCACCCAAGGAGTGGCTTCCCTTGTCAAACTTCCTCTAAAATCCAAATCGAAGGTGTGGAGTCGTCGTCTCGTGCTCTCCCCGTCGTCCTCTCCTCAAGAATCGCCTCCAAAAGCCGGCCTCAAGCTCCCAAAGAAGGTGGTGAAATCAAGCTTGCTCAAGGTCTAGGGCTCTCCCCCAAAATGACTTCCCAAAACCCTTAAAAACATCATCCAGAGCGTCATGCGGCCCCGTATGCGGCCCCGTATGCGACCCCGCATGCGGGGAGAGAAAATCCCGAGAAAAGCCGAAATCGTGTAAGTTGCTACAGTGCCGCTACAGTAAAAACTGCTACAGTAATACGTAATACATACACCCGAATACATGGAAAATACGTATGTTTATGCGTTTATCAACTTGATCACACGAGCGCGCTACGACGGAATCGGTGATCCCGTCGTGCAAAATCCTTGAAACTTGGCCCGTGGGGGTTTCAAGTGATGCCGAGTGATTAGGCGGGGGCGCCGGGCCGGGACGCCGCCGTCGCCTGGGACGCCCCGCCGGCGCCGCTGGTCGATCACTTGATCACACGAGCGCGCTCCGACGGAATCGGTGATCCCCTCGTGCAAACTCCTTGAAACTTGGCCCGTGGGGGTTTCAAGTGATGCCGAGTGATTGGCGGGGGCGCCGGGCCGGGACGCCCCGCCGGCGCGGCCGGTCGATCACTTGATCACACGAGCGCGCTCCGACGTCATCGGTGATCCCCTCG
>CM037030.1:3305000-3310000 GCA_020875875.1 Dioscorea alata | reverse complement strand
AATCTAGAAAGTGAGCTGTACAGTGAGTGATCGAGTAATGGTAGCCCTGTTTTATTCAAAGTGCTTCCGTGAGTGTGTGCTGGCTCCCAACCTTAACCTCTACACCCTGGATTACCCCAGGGGTCCATTCACCCCACATATGGTGAGAGTGGTATTAGGCAGTTAAAGACCTCTTCAATACTCAGTTAAAAGTCTTTTGAGTTCCTAAATAAGACTCTAGCACTTAAGCGACTGTGTAACAAGTGCCAGGGGACACAACAGATTTACTTATTTACCTATTCACAAATATAGAAAATATTTCTTTCTTTTTTTCTTTTTTTTTTTTTTTCTGAGTCCGGCTAACATAGACTGCACAGGAAATCTTTCAGAAGGATGCACATGCTGATTAGGCACAAGAGCCACCCAACCTACTCAATTACAGCCTACATAGACGCATTCATGCTGTGCCAGCAGAGGAATACTGCCATAGACTCCACTTTTTTTTTTTTCGACTGTACACACTGTATCTCAGTTCCTTGGAAACCTGTCACACAAGTTCACTTAAGGCTACAGAAAACAAGAAAAAGGAACTCAAAAGCTCTTAAAAGAATATTGAAGAAAGAATTTAATAGTCCAATACCAAACTCATCATAATGGGTTGGTTAGAGTGTTCAAGGTAAGAGCAATCATGATAAAACATGAAAAAGCACTAAAAATAAAACAGGGCATCATTCAAGCACAGTATAAGAATACAGCTCACTTCTATAATTCTTTCAAGCTAGAAAGTGCTAAACACTAAAATCATAGCTATCATCGGTGTTCATGCATGCAAAACAAGTAAAGTACCCCATCCCCACACCTAAAGTTGTACATTGCCCTCAATGTACATAAATCAGCAGAGTAGGGTGCGATACATGCCAGAAAAAATAAAGGAATGAGGTAAAGAAACTTCCCCAAATGGTTGATGAAAGGAACATCCAAATGTGCACGAACTGGGGAAAGCCGAGGGGTACAAGGGCGTGGAGCTTCTAGAGTGATAAGTCCTGAAAAGAGAGAGAAAGCAAATCACACCCCAAGGAACAAATAGAGAGCAGGACAAGTAAGCACGAATCAAAAACGGGAAAGTACAGTTTAGGAGGGTGAGGACCCTCACTAACTGAAAAGTACAACAATACAAACCAACAAGTCTAGAAATAAAAACCAGTACAAACAACAAAAAAACTAAAGCGGTGCTGCGAGTCTAGGAATCTGGCGGGAGTGATGGCGCAAGGCACGTGGTAGCTGTGGAGGAGGTGCCGACAAAAGATGAAGCGCCGCGCATGTATGATAAGATCTCGGCCATGCTGCTCTCGATGCGGCCCTGTGATGTGGCTAAATCACGCACTGATGCTGTCAACGCCTCCTAAGAGGTCCCAAGGATCTGCAACTACTGACGGACCTCGATGCGGAACTCCGCGAAACTCTCCTCAAGTGATGGTCGACTCCCGCTAGGTGCTGTGTCGGGTACAGGGGCAGACTCTGAATAAGACTCGGATCCTGACTCAGAATCCCGAGAGGTGTCGGGGCCATGGGAACTCGTGCCGCCACTGCGCGGGAGGCGGTAAGTGTCTCCCGACCTCTCAACTATCCCAATATGAAGCAGGATCGACAAACTAAGTGGTGCGACGGTGCTCACAACGCTCATGCCCTGGGTAAGCTCAATCAGTCCAAGGCCTCTGATAATGCGTGTAATGTACGGCCCGGCAAATATAGCTCCAAGACGAGTAGAAGTCCCCTGATGCTCAATAAGTCCGGCGAACAGATGGCCCAAGTGGATGGGGTACCGCTGAAGAATACTGTACATCATAAGCAGATCGGTACGGGAAACCACCCCAGTAGAATCAGCGTGACCGTTCACACTTCTGGATAGTAGGGCCTACAAGTACCTGTGAACGGGGTCTGCCATCAAAGAAGCCTTCTTCGATGATGATGAGCTAGCAATAGACCTCCAAAGGGAACTAGGGGACACCGAGCGTGGGAAGTCACGAGGTAAACTCCTGAGCTCCGAATCGGCGAGGGACTCATAATTGCGAAACCCAAGGTATATGGCCAACTGGTCATCGGTGATCCTATGCCGCTTACCAAAGGCTCTAAAAGTAATGGTGCTAGCTTGGCGCATAAGAGGAGCGTGCCCGGAGACCTCAAACGTGCTCAACACCTCCAAGGTCAACTCCCGATAAGTGGGCTCATCGATCTCAAGAATGTCATCCCATCCACCACAGGAGATGAGGCCTCGAAAGGTATCGTCAATGTCCAATGTCTTCAAGGCCTCCCAATCGATCACACGCACTGTGCCAAACCTCCTCTTCGACAAGAAAGCGAACCTTGCCTTGTGGGCATCGTTCTTGAATGTAGGCTCGCAAACGGGTGGTGGAGAGCTTCTCCTAACTCGCTTGGAAGCCACGTGTTTGATCGGCATCCCTACAAGACAAGAGAACCATCATCAAGCCAAAAAAACTTGAGAAAATTGGTTAATGAAGAACAAAGGCTGATTTTTGGCTAGTGCTACAGTAATTTCGGGGAAATTTTGGTAGAGTTTCTTCTTGTAAAAGTGATGATCTAAATGTACAAAGCTTGGAATTCAAGAGAAATAATTACAAGAAGAATTCACCATGTAAAACATCATGTATTCCCATCATTTCAACCATCAAAATCCATAGAATGAGTGATAAGAAAACAAACCTTGAACTAGGGCACCAATGAGAAGATGAAGTGAAAATCGGCTTAATCCTTGATAAAACCTTGAAAAACTTCCAAAAAGTTGCTTGCTAGGATGAAGAGAGTGTTTGGATGCAAAAAGAATGAAGAAAAATGGTGGAGAGATGAAGGAGAAAAGAAGAGAAGTTTGATGAAAATTGAGTGAATAGTGAGGGGGTGGAGTGAAGAGAGGTAGAAGAAGAAATCGGGTGACCATGCGGCCCCCTATGCGGCCGCATGGTACCCCGCAGAGCTCTCGGGAAATTTCATGCGGCCTGCTATGCGGCCGCATAGCAGGCCGCACAAGCCTCTTGAAATTTTGTGCGGCCCCTTGTGCGGCTGCATGACAGGCCGCACAAGGCCCAGGAATTTTTCAGCTCAAGAACTCAACCTAGCACTCAAAAATCACATGAAAACAAAGCCGAAAACACTCAAAAATCATTGAAAACATGGAGAATGAGGCACCAACACTCAAGGAAAAATACAAAGATCATGAAATCTATGGTGCAACAAGATGAAATAAATTATGGAATTCGGCTAAACAACAACCACAAGCACAAAAATCAACAAGACTCAAACTCATAAGCACCACCACAAAAAAAATACGAAAAACACCCAAACACACAAGCAAAGAATAAAAAGAAAGAATGATTGCAATGAATTGAAAGACTTGGGTTGCCTCCCAAGAAGCGCTTTTTTAATGTCTTTAGCTCGACATGACTTACCTTAATTCAAGGTGGGACAAAGGGGTGAGAAGTACCTCCAATTTTCGATGAAGAATTGTTACCCGGAAAGTTCAATGAGAGGCATGAAAAAATTTTGAATTTCCCCCGGTCATCGAAGAACAAGTGGTCAACCTCCTCGGGTGACATTGTAGAAACATTCACCCCCCGCTTTTGCTTCTCTTTTTTCTTCCTCCACAATTTTTTCAAGGTTCTCTTCTCATTGGAATGTGGTGAAGATTTAACCTCTACTTGTGCTAGTTGTTGCAATGGTGGAGGGGGAGGCTCATCATCCGCAACATCATCCCCGAAATCTTCAAAGTACTCCTCCAATGGGTTCAAAGCAATGACTTCCTGCACACAGTCGGAGATAATCACATCAGTTGTATCCATGAAATAGAGAGTATCATCGTGATCAAGTGTACGTTTCATAGCTTCGGGGAGGGGTGAAGACCACTTGTTCATCTCCGACCCTCAAAGTCATTTTTCCTCCTTTTACATCAATTAGTGCGCCGGCGGTGTTAAGGAATGGATGACCAAGGATCAACGGAACCTCCACATCGTCATCCACATCCAGAATTACAAAGTCAACTGGGATGATCAACTTATCTACCCGAACTAGAACATCTTCAACAATTCCCCGGGGTCTTCGCACTGAACGATCCGCAAGTTGCAAAGTCATTCGTGTGGGTCTCAAATTATCTAACCCCAACCTCAAGAACAAGTTATACGGCATAACATTAATGCTAGCTCCCGAGTCGGCCAAGGCACTTTCTTGCATTCCATCCCCGATCACACAAGGGATAATGAAACTACCCGGATCATTGAGTTTATTAGGTAATTTCTTTTGGATAATGGCCGAGCAATTTCCAGATAGAGTCACCGTCTCCAAGTCTTCAAGCTTTCTCTTATTGGTGAGGAGGTCCTTCATGAATTTAGCATATTTCGGCATTTGTGAAAGTGCCTCCACCAAGGGGATGTTTATGTGAAGCTGCTTGAAAATGTTCAAGAATTTCTTGAATTGAGCGTCCTCTTTATCTTGTTTGAGCCTAGAAGGATATGGTACCACAGGTTTATACTCAGGCTCCTTCCTAGTCAAAGAACTTGGAACATTTCCATTGTGCTTCCCCTCCATGTCATCAATTTCATCATTACTTGGCTTAGGGTCTTCCCGGTCGGCTATCCTATCGTTGGAGGTACTTGGACCATCCCTGGTCCTTACTTCCAACTGCTTCCCACTTCTTAGTGTCACCGCCTTTAAGTGTTCCCTCGGGTTGCACTCAGTGTTGCTCGGCATGATACCCAGGGGGCGATCTGACTGTGCCCTAGCGAGTTGTCCCACCTGGGTCTCGAGAGACTGAATGGAGGCTTGGATATTCCTTAGTACAGTACCAAATTCATCCAACCTCTTGTCTACATTCTGGAACTTGGCCTCCGTGGTGATCATGAATCGTGCCAATACATCCTCAGTCGAGTATTTCTTTTCTTGGACCTGCTGGGGTTGAAATTGGGTGCCTTGGGGTGGTGGAGGTCTCTGCTGAGACTGTCCTTGGTTCCAAGACA
>CM037030.1:3282500-3297500 GCA_020875875.1 Dioscorea alata | reverse complement strand
AGCCAGTCCGAGACCACTCACGCGCCGACACGGTCACCCGACGCGCGCATCTCACCGCCCTGCCGCAGCGCCCCGCGTCAAAACCCCCGCTAGGGGGAAGACAATGGGCGGCGACGCGGGTCGGTACCGAGGCGCGGCACGAAGGCTCCGCCGAGTGCGTTCATGAGGGAATATGATGCCAAGCTTGCGCGCCTGGAGCCGGGCAAAGCCACGCAGCCTTGCGGAACGCAAGCGTGGGAGAGCACACAAAGGGGGACGGGACAGGACGGCCACACTTGCGCGCCTAGGTGAACAGAGCCACAGAGCCATCACAGAACGGGCCGGGATGATCCGCAATTGCCTTGCGGTACGCAAGCGGGCACAAAACCGAGGAACGGGACAGGACAGCCACACTCGCGCGCCTAAGTGAACGGGGCCACATAGCCCTAAAGAAACGGGCCGGGCTGATCCGCAATTGCCTTGCGGTACGCAAGCGGGCAGAAAAACCGAGAGAGGGACACCGGCGGCCCGCCGCGGACGGCAGGGCACCGTTGGGGCCCGCCCCTGGTGCAATGGGCGGGTTAGAGCGGCTCCAACTCGGCGGGCAGCGGGGCACGACGCGCACGGTCTGGCTAAACCGGGGGGACCGGGGGACGGGCGACACCACCGCGAGAGCGGCAGCGTCGCCCGACCACCGGCCAAGGTCCGAGTGGCTCACCTGCAGCCACCCAGACGCGCCATGGCCGTGCGGACAATGTCCCGAGCGACGGGGGGCGCCGCGCGCGCGAACCCCCGGCGCACCCAACCGAGAGAGGGACACCGGCGCCCCGCCGCGGACGGCAGGGCACCGTTGGGGCCCGCCCCTGGTGCAATGGGCGGGTTAGCACGGCTCCAACTCGGCGGGCAACGGGGCACGACGCACACGGCCTGGCTAAACCGGGGGGACCGGGGGACGGGCGACACCACCGCGAGAGAGGCAGCGTCGCCCGACCACCAGCCAAGGTCCGAGTGGCTCACCGGTAGCCACCCGGACGCGCCATGGCCGTGCGGGCAATGTCCCGAGCAACGGGTGGCGCCGCGCGCGCGAACCCCCGCCGCACCCAATCGAGAGAGGGACATTGCCATTGTTTTTATTCTTTCTTTTGATTATATGCTTTGATTTCATAGGTTTTTAAAAATTTTGGGTTTAATTGATTAGGGTATATTCTGCAGGTTTTTAAAAAAAAGAGTTTTTGTTTAATTGCTTAAAGTATATATATATATATATATATATATATCCAGTGGTGTTATGGCGTCCATTAGTTCACATTTAATTAATTATTTATTTATTTAATTTTTTTTTTTTTTTGTATTTGTGGAATTCTGGCAACCGGTTATGCTAAATTTATATATATAAATATTTTTTTTCATTTTCATTGATATGAAGTGTGCTGGCGTCCATTCCATATATATATATATATATGTTTATTTATATATTAAAATGGTTTCTGCAGCCACTTTATATATGTATATATATATATATATATGTTAGAATGGTTTCTGCAGCCATTTGATTTATTTATGCGTGCTCTGTATTTAATTTATATATATATAGGAGTTCTGGCGCCATAGTTAGTATAAGTTTTATTTGTGTATTTATTTATTTGATTTGGGTGTGTATATATATGTTTGGATGTATAGTGGGATTTAATTTTCAATGTTGGTGTCCACTTATTGTGTATTTATATTAAATTATCGACATTTTGAGTATGGTGTTTATGAGGGTAGGAAATTGATTTCTTGTGTACCTTTGTGTGATTTTATTATATATTTGTGAGATTTTAAACCTATTAAACTAGTATTAGAGATTTTAGTACTCATGTCTAAGCTCTGTAACTTAACTTTATCATAGTTGTCCATAAGACTTAGTTTAGAAAAAGTGGTCTTTTAATGAGTGAGGTTAGTCTGGTATAATTTTTTAGGCTTATGTGGTCTTTGTTATTGATATCCTTGGAATATGTTCTCAAATATAGGGTATTTCGTGGAAGCTTAAATTTGGGGTGTATTTAATTTTTGGCGAGTTTTTGACGTTAGACAGGTAAGTAAATCACATATAAATCTACATATATGTATGTACAAGTTTCTTGGTCTTAATTATCAATTTATTCATGTTTTTACTGTTGAATGAAAACATTTTTGTATTATTCAAACTTCATGTTTGGACTTTTGGTACTTATCTTTTAAACTCAGAACCTATAGTTTCTCATTTGATTATTTATCATTGAGATTAAAAATGTGGTGTTTAAATTCGGATTACTATAGTTAGCTTGTGATGTACTTAATTGTTTGAGAATTATTATTTTAGTTATAATTATAACTCAACTATTTGGTTTCTGGAATATGCAATCAGTTATTTGATTTATAATTTGGATTTTATATACATATTTGATTAATTGATTACTTGTTTTGTGTTAAATATTAATATATAGAAATATTGCTATTTATTTTACTGATTGTTAAGTGTATTATTGTTTAGAATAATTGGAACTATTTTGTTAGAAACCGGGATCATTAAATTTCAGTATTACGGCATGACGATAAATTTTAGATCTGACATATTTTTGCTATAAAAATTCGTAGTCCCCAATTAACTGTG
Source organism: Dioscorea alata (assembly GCA_020875875.1). NCBI lineage: Eukaryota > Viridiplantae > Streptophyta > Magnoliopsida > Dioscoreales > Dioscoreaceae > Dioscorea > Dioscorea alata. The sequence continues at coordinate 3,294,886 of CM037030.1, read as the reverse complement.
CAACAACCCTGTCACTGGGGGTTAATCACTGACCGTGTCGACACGTATCTGACATAGAAACTGCAGTTTCCCACCGTTCCGTCGGTGAAGAATAACGGCTTCTGATATTCTGGCTCGGGTCACCGAGGGTAAACATATGAACTCTGAAATCCGACTCGGGTCACCAAGTTTAAATAAATGAATTCTGATGTTTTGTTTTGGCATTAGTTTGTTGGGGGACTTATATGATACTTATTTTGTTAAAATTAAATCTGTGTGAATTATTTTTTATTTCTGGGTTTCGTATTGATTTTTATATCACTATGCATTTTGTAAGTTATTAAAATTATTGATTATTTTTGTGATCTCGATATTTTTCAGTGGTTACTTACTGGGCTCCCAAGCTCATTAAGTTGTTCAATTTCCTTTTCAGATCAAGAGTAAGGTTGGGTGGTGGACAGCTTAGCGGAGTCGTAGAGCAAGTCACCGTCTAGCTTTCATCAAGTTAATAAAACTCCTTTGATGTGAACTTAGTTCTTTTGTCTTCGTTTAAGAGTGATGTCAAACTTTGATTATGTCTTTCTTTGTGTTACAAACTTTGTGGTGTCTTTTGTTTTGAAATCAGTACTCTTGTTAGATTTTATTCATATTTGTGAGACAGGTTTGAGGCCTTGAGTGCCTACTTGGTTACGGCCTTGTAGGTAGGCGCCCGTTTGTCAACGCTTCGGGTTCGGGGTGTGACAGCCACTTGCGCGGCCGCGCTGCCCTATCACCGGCCTAGGTCCGGGCGGCCCACGGGCAGCCACCCAGACGCGCCATGGCCGTGCGCGCCATGTCCCGAGCAATTGAGCGCGCCGCGCGCCCGCCCAACGCCCATGTACCCAAACATATCCCCACCCCCTACTATAACTGCAAAACATCCCGCCCAAAGCAACGGCGGGGGTACAAAGGTGCGCGGGGGCATGTTTTCTCGGTAACATGGCACGCCGGGGTGAGTTTTCTGGGTAACAAGGCGCGGCGGGGTGGTGACTTGACCGCAAGCGCACGGGTCGCCAAGTAATACCCCTCACGCACGCGCGAGGGGGTCGTATTCCCAAGGGCCAAGGAACTACTATTACTTCCCCTTCATTTATTTCCTAACCTAACAATTTTGTGATAAAAGAAAGATAAGAAGAATAACAAAGAGAAAACTATAAACAAGTGGACTAAGGCTCACCACAATAGCATTCTAAGGAAGCAAGTAACAATGAAAGTTCGAGGTCCCCGGGCGAGGATCCCCTCGGGACTACTAAAGCTAGAAGAATACTCGAATTACACAGGCAAAGGTGGTTAGGCCAAGAGACGTCCAAAGGTAGGTCACCCCGATGGTCACGGTGATAACCCCTAATCCGGTATAAGTATTGGAATACGGAATCACTTCCGCCCAAATCCTCACACGATTGCAATGGGCCTAGGGAAATCCCTAATTAAGGTCAAACACACATCTAGGTTCAACCCTAATGGTTGGAGGGGTACAAATACCCGATGGTCACGGCGTATTCGTACATGTATCCCTTCCAAACTTGGTGTGTCTAATACTAAGGCGATGGTCACGCAACCTAGTATAACCTAGAAATCGATACACAGAGTTCTCATGCATACCAATACATCAAAGTGCACCAAGCTTGAACCATAAACCACACAAATACCATACATGTAAATCAAGTATTCATACAAGCAAGTTCATCCCAAGGTTCACCGGATACCCGGCGACCTTGGGAGTCTAGTTCAACATAAATAAGGAAGAAGTCTCAAAATATAATACAAGAATGATCAAAACCAAAGAAAACCCCCTTAATGTTGACTAGATGAAGATGGTGATGGGAACTCGCGGATCGATGCCGACGAACTCCTAGATGATCTCCCTTGCGTGTGATCTTCTTCTCCCTTTGATTTGCTCCTCTAAAGTGCCTCCTCCAGCCCCTTGAAGCCCTTCAAACCCTAGATGGTGGTGGAGGAGAATGGTGGCCAAAAGACCCCAAAGAGAAGTGCCCTAATCCGCTTTAAAAACAGATTTCGGGATGCTATGCGGCCTCCCATGCGGCCCCGCATGCGGGGAGAGAAAGTTTCCGAGAAATTCCGAAAATCGCGTAAGTTGCTACAGTGCCGCTACAGTGATCCTGCTACAGTACATGCTGCAGTGACTCCTGCTACAGTACCGTATGCGGCCTGCAATGCGCCCGCATGGTTGCCCGCATGAACCTCCAGACCAAGCCGTTTCTTCAAATTTTCTCGGTAACAAGGTGTGCCGGGGCATGTTTTCTCGGTAACATGGTGCGCCGGGGCGAGTTTTCTCGGTAACAAGGCGCGGCGGGGCGAGTTTTATCGGTAAAAAGGTGCGCCGGGGCGAGTTTTCTCGGTAACATGGCGCGGCGGGGCGAGTTTTCTCGGTAACAAGGTGCGCGGGGGCGAGTTCTCTCGGTAACATGGCTCGCCGGGGTGAGTTTTCTCGGTAACAAGGTGCGCGGGGGCATGTTTTCTCGGTAACAAGGCGCGCCGAGGCGGGTTTTCTCGGTAACATGGCGCGCCGGGGCGAGTTTTCTCGGTAACAAGGCGCGCGTGGGCGAGTTTTCTCGGTAACAAGGCGCGCGTGGGCATGTTTTCTCGGTAAGATGGCGCGCGTGGGCATGTTTTGTCGGTAACATGGCGCGCCGGGGTGAGTTTTCTCAGCAACAAGGCGCGCCGGGGTAAGTTTTATCGGCAGCTAGGCACGCCGGGCTCACCGGAGACCGGCCGGAGCTCGCCGGAGACCTGCCGAAGTTCGCCGGAGACCGGCCGGAGCTTGCCGGAGATCTGTCGGAGCTAGCCGGTGTCCGGCCGGGGGTCGTGGACAGCCCACACGCCCACCAGCGGTGGGTGGTGCCAGGCGGCGCGGCGTGACGCGCCGCGCGGCACGTCGCGGCGTGACGGTGCGCGCGCCTTGGCGCCCATGGGGGGAGAGAAGTGCCCTCCCCCTATATAACCTGCAAAACATCCCGCCCAAAACAACCCCGGGGGTATAAAGGGTCTCTGAGACCTCCCCCCCCCCCTTTTTCCTGGGGCGGTCACTGTGCACGTAACCGAGAGGCCTGACCAGAAGCTGTGCGGGCTGACGCCGCACAATAGCACCCAACTCCGGTAATCTCCCAATCCACTCGTGCGTTTTTGATGAAACATCTCCCCTGGGGGTTTTTTATGATGACAAATCCATCTACGATGGTCCCGCGGCCAGATTCCAACATCGACGGGCCACCCCTCCCGACGGCGGAGCATTGTGCCCCGATCAAACACCGCCTACACTTGGCGAAAACACATGAAACTTGGCGTGAGGGCGTTTCAATTGATGCCGAGTGATGGGGCGGGGGCGCCAGGACGGGATGCCACCGTCGCCCGGGACGCCCGGCCAGCGCTGCCCATCGATCACTAGATCACACGTGCGCGCTTCGACGGAATCGGTGATCCCCTCGTGCAAACTCCTTGAAACTTGCCCCGTGGGGGTTTCAAGTGATGCCTAGTGATGGGGCGGGGACGCCGGGCCGGGATGCCGCCGTCGCCCAGGACGCCCCGCCGGCGCGGCCTATCCATCACTCGATCACACGAGCGCGCTCCGGCGGAATCGGTGATCCCGTCGTGAAAACTCCTTGAAACTTGACCCGTGGGGGTTTCAAGTGATGTTGAGTGATGGGGCAGGAGACGCGGGGGGGGGGGGGGGGGGGGGGGACGAATCCGTGCGACGAGGGGCTGGATCTCAGTGGATCGTGGCGGCAAGGTCACTCTGCCACTTACAATGCCCCGTTGCGATTTGCACGTCAGTATCGCTGCGGGCCTCCACCAGAGTTTCCTCTGGCTTCACCCCGCTCAGGCATAGTTCACCATCTTTCGGGTCCCGACAGGCATGCTCCAACTCGAACCCTTCACAGAAGATCGGGGTCGGTCGGCGGTGCACCGCTCGGGGGGGATCCCGCCCTTCAGCTTCCTTGCGCCTTCCGGGTTTCCGCGCCCGTTGGCTCGCACGCATGTCAGACTCCTTGGTCCGTGTTTCAAGACGGGTCGGATGGGGAGCCCGCGGGCTGGTTCCTGGAGCGCGCCCGTGCCGCGGGTGGGCACGCCGAGGGGCTGGCGCGCGCTGCGTCCACGGCCGCGCCGGCGGCGTCACATCGGGCGGGGTCATCCGCCTGAGCTTCGGCCGCCGGTGCAGCCCGCATTGGTCTGCGGCCCGAGCCGAGCGGCGGACCAGCTCGTCGCCATTCCGCATCCGGCCGAGACGCATCGCCAGCTGAGACACCCCTTGCGTTTGTACCCCGCAAGTGCACGGGTTGTCGAAGTAATAAAAATACCCTGGTGAGTGGGTAGTCGTATCCACAGGGAATAGTGTTCAGAAACAAGTGTTATCGCTATTTAGCTATGAAAGAAGTCGATGATGAAAGAAGTATATATATATATATATATATATATATGTAAAAGAAAATAAAAGAGTGCAAGAAGAATAATGAGGGTAGGAGAGGTAATCGATATAAAGATGGGGTACCCGGACAAAGCTCCCCCTAAGACTAATGCTTCTAGTGCAAGACTAGTATTATACCCTCTAATTGATGTCTAATTGAGTCGAGGATATCCTTAAACACACGGTCCCAAACCTAAGGTCAACCGTGACTGACCCCAACACTATGCCCCGGCATTAGGATTCACTACGACTCTTGACTCTCGTTGACCTGTCAACTAAGCCCTAGAGGAGTATATCTACCTAAGCCTCACACTACGTGGGATTGCATTAAGTTCTAGGGACTCCTAGTGGTAAAACCTGTTCTTATGTGTAGTTCTAACCCTTTGGTCCAGGTGAAAGAACCCTAGTCTAGATTAAGCCCCAGTGCGTAGGATTCACTTCAACCCTTCACTCTGTTACTCGCGTAACTAAGCCCCAGGGGAGTTTATCTACCTAGCACTTCACTCTATCTCGACCGCTAATGAATCAAGGAAATGGAGGTAGGGAGAAACCACACCGGAGGGGAAAGGGGTACATCGCTACCTCACAAGTCTCCCTCTCAACCCTCTCCAACCTTGTGTAGTCTAATCCTATAGAGGTTGTCACACCCTCAAAGGATAACCTAATAGATTCTCAACCCTAGTGTCACGGCTAAGGAAAAATCTCATACAATCGGCATGCAAGATTGGAACTCAATAATAGAACATTAAATTAAGAAAGCATAATAAAAGTCATAGAAACAATATCATCCTAGGATTTACAAGTCCGAATACCCACTAGGGTTTAGCTCTCCATGGAGCAATACAAAGTCAATAAATAGTTTAAGAACATATGCATGAAAACCATAAAGAAAACCCCCTTGTAGATCGTATCGATGGTCTTGTGTAGTCGCGTGTCTTCTCCAACGAATCCCTTGTCAAGCCTAAGGCACACCTCAACAAATCAATGCCGATGAGAGCTTCCCCAATAGCTTTCTTCCAAAGGATGTCGATGTCGATGCCGTTTAATCGCCTCCAAAGACCTCCAAGAACCTCCCCAAACCCTAGCCGGAAGCCCCCCAAAAGATATCCAAGTGATAGAAGGGGAGGGTCCCCAAATAGGTCTGAAAACGGGCTATTTATAGGCTGAAATCGGGCTGAAATCGGAGTTCCACACGCCCCTGTGTTAATTCCACACGGCCCTGTGTAAAACCAGGAATTCCACATGCCCCTGTGTTAATTCCACACAGTGTTTTTGCTACAGTACTCTTCATAACCATGATCCAAATTTTCTCATCTTGAGGCCACATGGTCGGGCACACGTCCATGTGGTGAGTTATAAGACTTCTTCTTCTTCGAATCATCATTTGAGAGCTTTAACTATCTTCACACAAGTTGGGACATGAAGGTGTGACTGCCTTTGTGCCCTTCCATCGCACAAATCATCTTGAATTCTTCAGGAAGTTGGCACACATCCTCATGTGCATGATCCCCTCTTGTGCCTTGACATTTGTGTTGTATAAAAGCTCCCAACAATACGTCTTTATAACCCATCTTTGCTTCCTTTTCTTCCTTTAACACTTCCACAACCTAATTGCATAAAAGAACACCAAAATACACTTTATGAGACATAATCAATGGTAAAATGATGCTCAATGTATGTAAAACAAGTAGGTAAAACATGTATACTCAAGCACTTATCAAACTCCCCCACACTTAAGCCTTTGCTTGTCCTCAAGCAAAATTAACCATAAACACATGAAAAGCAAAGAGAAGTGCTTGGCCTTAGGTTCACCAAGAAGGTACGAGAATAAAATTCTAAAATCATGGAGAAAAACAAACACTAGATGAAGCAATCAATACTCTAGCAAATAATCCAATCAAAAATGAAAGTACTAAAGTCCGAAAGCGTGTGTGTGTGAAAACTCAACTCATATCAACACTATATCCACTACTCAAAGTTCTTATTAGCAATGGGACTTATTTATAAACAAAAAGAATAGGTAGTAGCTTCACACATCCTCTAAGGTAGCCCTTTCTCGAGATGCCTCTCGAGTGGCTTTCACACTTTCGAGGTGGTAGCTCTTTCTGCCGAAGGTGGTAGCTTTCACGCATCCTATGAGATAGCTCTTTCTCTCATTAGGGCATAATAAGTATCCGACTTATGAGAGTAGCTTCATACAACATAGGTGGTAGCTCTTTCCACCCCCTATATACAAACAAACTAAAATTCTGAATTTTTTTAAACAAACTAAAATTCTGAATTTTTTTTTTTTAACAATAAAACTAACACTAGAAAATCCCGCAATTATGAACTAGAGTAAGTTTCCATAGGTTTAATGAGTGAGGAAAGTGCATTAAAGAGCAATCGGACAAAAATTTCAAGGAAATTGGATAAAAACTAGAGCATGATAAAACCTAATGTTTACAACCTCCAAAAACTAAGAATTAAACTCTCAACCCTAAGGTGAACCTTCATGGGCAACATGAGCATGATCATGAAAACACAAGTAAAGGCCATGTATAAGGTGAACCCTCCCCCACACTTAAGATGTACATTGTCCTCAATGTACACATGTAAGCACAATAAAAATATAAGCAATAAAAGCATGATGTGGGTGGAAATGCAATTAAAACAACACTCCCCTGAACTCCTTATTGATCGATTGGTGAAGCTAACTTGAGGATGTGTTGTTGTTCAACGGGTTGTGAAGCTCACACGACCAAGTCACATGGTTGTGCGTATGACAAAAACATCATCATCATCACTCTCAAGGCCATCTGCACGGATTCAAGGGGTTCAGTGAAGCTCAATAAAATAAAGAGAATATACGAGTTCATAAAGATATAACACTGAAACATAAACTCGCAACAAAAGCTAAGATATGAAGATAACTCTCAGAAGGCATAACCTTTTTGAGTATACAAGTCCACAAAATAAGATAATGCAAGTAAAAATGAAAAATGAAAACTAAAAGAGAATCCCATGAGTGAAAACGCATCAAGCATCGGTGCCTGGTGCTGCTGGTGTCGCTGGGGTATCTGACTCAGTATCAGCGTCCAGAGTCTGCTGAATCTGGTCAAGGCGCTGCATGATCCGTGCCTGGTTCTCGAGGATGGTGGCGACGGCAGCTTTGAGTCGAGCCAGTCGCTCATGTACTCGATCTGAGGATGTATTAGGATCCACTGATGAAATCGGTGCTGCTGTAGTGGCTGTGGGCTCTGCAGGAGGTGGTGCGTCTGGAGTCTCAGCAGACTCGTCATCGTCGGATGACACCTCTACCAATGCATATCCACCTGATGCTGTACGTCGCACTACTCCCATCAGTCGGAGAGTGACTAGCCCCAAAGGTGACGGACTACTGACTCTCTCCTCGCCTCTGATTGAACGTATAAGGCGCATCTGGAACATGAGTCGAGTGATATACGGTCCCACAAATAGCGCACCAATACGTAAATACTGACTCTGATGTCGAAAGAAGTCTGCGACGACGTATCCAAGATGTATGGGAACACGCTGAGTCATGGAATACAGGTAAAGTAAATCTGTACGGCTCAGTGCACCTGTACCATCTCCCCGTCTCGTGATCGATCGGCTGAGAACAGCATGTATATATCTATGCGCGTGACGTATAAGAGAAGAACCCTTTGACTGACCTGGAACATACCGAGCACCTCCGCATAAGTCATGGAATACCTGGCTCGGAGTAATGTCAGGGGGGAAATCAGTCAAAAGCTCCCAGTACTCTAAAGTGTCCACATAATCCTGATCATATAATCGAAGTAGTAACGCAAACTGTGTCAGTGACATCTCGTGAAAATGACCAAAACCCCTGAATCGGATGACGTTCTCTGCATCAAAGCTCGCGTCTGGTCGCTCACGATCAAAGGAAAAGTTGATAGGACCTCCAAAGTAACATCTCGTCGGACAGGCTCAGAAATAGATAGGAGTCGGTCCCAACCCCCAACCTGTATCAATCCTCGAACCTCCTCTGAAAGGCCAATGGCGTCGAGCATCTCGAAACAAATGTAACGCGACTGTCCAATCTTAAGTCTCTGCAGACGCTCGAACCTATGCTTATGTGTAGGATCGACAAACTCAACCTCAGGTGGTGGTGTCGGCTCCCTGTCGTGACGAGGGCGTTTATGGGCTACTTTCTTTGTCCTAGGTGCCATTCCTGCAAGAAAACACAAAATAAATCAGTTCAGCATAATTTCAATGAATGCAGGAGGAAACCTGCGTGCAAAAGTGTGAAAACAGCAAAAACAAGTGTGTTCCCAGCCCACGTGGGCGCGTGGAATGCTCACGCGCCCACGTGGGCGCGTGTTTGCACGGCAGATGGCTCACGCGACCGCGTGGATTAGTCACGCAGTAGCGTGGGTGCTAGGTTGGCCCTCTCGGCAGGCCACGCGGTCGCGTGGTCGCAGACAGAGGTTGGACGCTCTGCCGAGGGCCATGCGGTCGCGTGAGCCCACCCACGCGGTCGCGTGGCTGGCTGGTTATGCCCACCGCCAGCCCACGCGGTCGCGTGGGATGGCCCACACGATCGTGTGGACTGCTGGCCGGCCCACGCGGTCGCGTGGCTTGGCTACGTGCACGCGTGGGTGGTCATTCATGGGTCCTTTGGCCATGGATGACCTCCAACAACCCTCTACAACTCTCTCCTAAGTTTTCTAAGTGTTTTCACAACATTAACCATGCAAAATCAAGTCTAGTAAATTAGAGAACACCATGGAAATGAAAATTGGAAACTAGGGCATGAAAGAAAAGGGATAAACCTTACCGATGCGAATCAATGTATGAAACTTGATGCAAATGCCGGCAAAACCTTTTTGAATCCCCAAAGAGTTGAAGAAAAAATGCTTTTGAACCTTATGGATAAGAAATTTGGAGAGGGGAAGTGTGAGGAAATGAAGGGCTCAATGTCAAGGATGATGAATAAATAATCCTTCAAGTCATTATATAAGCCACATGGGGGTGTGGAAATCCCACACCCCCCCGTGGGTACTGTACACGGTCGCGTGAAAATTTCACGCGACCACGTAAGCTGCAGAATTTCTGCAGACAGTCCACGCGGCTCTCCAAACTTTAAAATTAGCCTATTTCTACAACAATTATCATGAATTAAAACCCGAATCATGCCCAATATGTGAAAAACACTTATAATCACCAAAAATTGTTCATGAAAACTCAGCACCACGAAAAATTTCATCAAAATGCACACTCATGAATTTATTACTGCAGAATTTAAAATAACTAACTAGAAAACAAGTAAAACTTGGGTTGCCTCCCAAGGAGCGCTTGTTTAACGTCACTAAGCTTGACGTACCTATTCTTACCTCATGGTGGCTCATGTAAATGGAGAATTTCTTTTTTCGCAACCTGCACGCATGAGGGACAGAATTGTTTCATGTTTAAGAAAAATTGTTCAAATATGTTACCAATTGAGGAAGTATGATTCTTTTCTTCTGTGTGCTTGTCTCCAGCTGCACATGAATGTTTCTTATACCGACGCCTCGCTCTCTTAACACTACGGAAAATCTGTTTAAACACCCCTCCTTCCGATTGATCTTTGAAAAAGCATGGTGCTTGAATATGAAGTTTCTCTTCCTCAATAACCGGCCATTCGTTATGTGGGTCCGGGTGTGCCATTTCCTGCAAATACTCATTAGCAATCTCATCATTAACATCTAAAAAATAACATGAATCATCAAAGTCTAGAGAATGCTTCATTGCTTCGGCGAGGCGGTATGTGATCTTTTCTTCTCCAACTCGAAGTGTCATCTCGCCTCCATCCATGTCGATGAGCGCCTTGGAGGTTCGTAGAAATGGTCTTCCCAAAATTAATGGAACCTCCACGTCTTCATCCACATCGAGCACCACGAAATCTGCAGGAAAAATATATTTGTCAACTTTTACCAAAACATCCTCAATTATACCTCTAGGATGATGAATAGAACGATCGGCTAATTGTAACGTCATGCGGGTTGGCCTTGGCTCTCCCAACCCCAATTTCTGAAACAAAGTGTATGGCATGACGTTAATACTAGCCCCCGAATCGGCCAATGCTTTTTCTTCCCCCAAACCTCCGATCACACATGGTATGATGAAACTTCCCGGATCTTTCATCTTGTTCGGCAAATTCTTTTGAAGCAATGCCGAGCAATTCCCTTCTAAGACCACAGCCACACTCTCTTCCATTTTTCTCTTGTTGGTCAAGAGATCCTTCAAGAATTTTGCATACCTAGGCATTTGCGACAACGCCTCAACAAAAGGTATATTGATGTGTAGTTGCTTAAATAGATCCAGAAATTTTCTGTTTTGCTCATCAGTTTGATCTTTCTTCAAACGTGCTGGATAAGGAATTCTTGGAGCAAATGATAAGGCTGGTATAGCTGCCCCCTTCTCCTTGTCATGCACCTTACTCATCGCCTTTTCTTGAGGATTTTCAGCTGTCTTCCCAGTGGGGGTTGACTCGTGAGGAATTTCAGAATTCTTCTCAGCAGGGAGCTTTTCTTGAAGCTCCCGACCACTCCTCAAAGTGATCGCCTTTACATGCTCTCTTGGATTTGTCTCGGTGTTACTTGGCAAGCTTCCTTGAGGTCTCTCCGCTAATGACTTCGCTATTTGTCCTACTTGATTCTCCAAATTATGTAACGAAGCGGTGTGATTTCGGAGTGTTGCCTCAATATTCTGAAATCTTGTGTCGGTTGATTGAATGAACTTTGACAAAACCTTCTCTAATTCTGAAACTCTCTCTAGAATCGGAGGTGGTTGCTGAAATCCCGGTAGGGTAGCAGGCCTTTGCTGCCCTTGATTACTCCATGAAAGATTGGGGTGGTTCCTCCAACCTTGGTTGTAAGTGTTGCTAAAAGGATTACCTTGTCCTCTACCCGAATTCCCCACAAAATCAACTTGTTCAATTGGGGCTGAAGTAGTAATTGAGATAGGACAATCAGTTGGCATATGTGAAGCCCCACAACCATCGCAACTAGTGACCGCGGCAACTCTTGAAGAAGTTAAAGTGTCCAATTTCTTGCTCATAGCCTCAACTTGGGCTGCCATTGACGTAATGGCGTCAATTTCGTAAATCCCAGCCACTTTCTTCTTCTCTCTTGCATTCTCTTCGATTAGTTGTCGTGCCTCATCCGGAGTCTTGTTTCCCAATGTTCCTCCCGCGGCGGCATCAAGTAACTGTTTGGTGCCCAGGTTCAACCCATTATAAAATGTGTGAATGATCATCCATTCGGGGAACCCGTGTTGAGGACACTTCTGCATGAGGTCCTTAAATCGCTCCCATGTCTCAAATAATGACTCTAACTCAATCTAAACATAAGAGGATATCTCATTTCGAAGCTTTGCTGATTTCCCCGGTGGGAAGTATCTTGCAAGGAAAGCTTCGACCATCTCATTCCATGTTGTGATGGAAGGTCTTGGCAAAGAATGGAGCCACTGTTTGGCTTTTCCTTTTAATGAGAATGGAAAAGCCCTCAAGCGAATTGCATCATCCGAAACCCCATTAATTTTTAGCATGTCGCACACCTCAAGGAAACTTTCGATATGACTATTCGGATCTTCATCTGTTAATCCATTAAACTACGTGGACTGTTGAAGCATTTGAATGAAGCCCGGCTTCAACTCAAAATTCTGGGCTGCGACTGGTGGCCTAACAATGCTTGATTGCGAACCACGAATCGTAGGACGAGCAAAATCTGAAAGTGTTCTCTGCTGCCCTGCTTGTTCTGCCATGTTTTCAGATTCTTCGATTTCTATTTCTGCAGGAAAATTCTGTGCCACTGCAGATTCCTTGCCTTTTCTCCGCAATCTATGCTCAATTTCAGGATCTTCTTCAACGAATGTCGAAGGATTTCCTTGGGTCATAACCTGTAGAAAGAATGAAGAAGAGAAATAATGAGAACGATGAAAG
>CM037030.1:3272500-3277500 GCA_020875875.1 Dioscorea alata | reverse complement strand
TGTCACGGGCCTAGGTCCGGGCGGCCCACGGGCAGCCATCCAGACGCGCCATGTCCCGAGCGATTGAGCGCGCCGCGTGCCCACCCAACGCCCATGTACCCAAACATATCCCCACCCCCTACTATACCTGCAAAACATCCCGCCCAAAGTAACGCTGGGGGTACAAAGGGTCTTTGAGACCCCCCTTTTTTTTAGAAGGGGCCTTTAACTTCATTTCGCAAAACTAGCTCTTTTCCAGAACCCATCATCCCGCTCATGCCCACGGCGGCCTGCCTGCCTTGATTGCCAGGTCAGGGCAGAATATCTCGGTAACAAGGCGCGCAGGGGCAAGCTTTCTCGGTAACAAGGTGCGCGGGGGCACGTTCTCTCGGTAACATGGCACGCCGGGGCAAATTCTCTCGGTAACAAGGTGCGCGGGGGCAAGTTCTCTCGGTAACAAGGTGCGCGGGGGCATGTTCTCTCCGTAGCATGGCGCGCAAGGGCAAGTTTTCTCGGTAACAAGGTGCGCGGGGGCATGTTCTCTCGGTAACATGGTGCGTCGGGGCAAGTTTTCTCGGTAACAAGGCCCTCCGTGGCAAATTTTCTCGGTAACAAGGTGCGCGGGGACATATTTTCTCGGTAACATGGCGCGCCGGGGCGAGTTTTCTCGATAACAAGGGGCGGCGGGGCGAGTTTTATCGGTAACAAGGCGCGCCGGGGTGAGTTTTCTCGGTAACAAGGCGCGCGGGGGCGAGTTCTCTCGGTAACATGGCGCACCGGGGCGAGTTTTCTCCGTAACAAGGTGCGCGGGGGCATGTTCTCTCCGTAACAAGGCGCGGCATGGCGAGTTTTCTCGATAACAAGGCACGCCGGGGATGAGTTTTATCGGTAACAAGGCGCACCGGGGAGAGTTTTCTCGGTAACAAGGTGCGCGGGGGCATGTTTTCTAGGTAACATGGCGCGCCGGGGCGAGTTTTCTCTGTAACAAGGCGCGCGGGGGCGAGTTCTCTCGGTAACATGGCGTGCCGGGGCGGGTTTTCTCGTAAACAAGGTGCGCGGGGGCATGTTTTCTCGGTAACAAGGCGCGCCGGGGCGAGTTTTCTCGGTAACATGGCGCGCCGGGGCGAGTTTTCTCGGTAACAAGGCGCGCGTGGGCGAGTTTTCTCGGTAACAAGGCGCTCGTGGGCGAGTTTTCTCTGTAACAAGGCGCGGGTGGGCATGTTTTGTCGGTAACATGGCGTGCCGGGGCAAGTTTTCTCGTTGACAAGGCGCGCCGGGGCAAGTTTTATCTGTAGCTAGGCACGCCGGGCTCACCGGAGACCGGCCGGAGCTCGCCAGAGACCTGCCGGAGCTCGTCGGAGACCGGCCAGAGCTTGCCGGAGATCTGCCAGAGCCGGCCAGTGTCCGGCCGGAGCTCGCCTGAGTCCGGCCTGTCGGCGGCGACAGTGGCCGGGGGTGGTGGACAGCCCACCAGCGGCGGGTGGTGCCAGGCGGCGCGGCGTGACGCGCCGCGCGGCACGTCGCGGCGTGACGGTACGCGCGCCTTTTCGCCAATAGGGGGAGAGAAGTGCCCTCCCCCTACATAACCTGCAAAACATCCCGCCCAAAACAACCCCGGGGTTACGAAGGGTCTCTGAGACCACCCTTTTTTCTGGGCCGGTCAATGTGCACGTAACCGAGAGGCCTGACCGGTAGCTGTGCGGGCTGACGCCGCACAATGGCACCCAACTCCGGTAATCTCCCAATCCACTCTTGTGTTTTTGATGACACTTCGCCCCTAGGGGTTTTGTATAATGACAAATCCATCTACGATGGTCCCGCGGCCAGATTCCAACATCGAAGGGCAACCCCTCCCGACGGCGGAGCATTGTGCCCCGATCAAACACCGCCTACACTGGCGAAAACACATGAAACTTGGCCCGAGGGCGTTTCAATTGATGCCGAGTGATGGGGCATGGGTGCCGGGACGGGGTGCCGCCGTCGCCCGGGACGCCCTGCTGGCACCGCCCATCGATCACTTGATCACAGGAGCGCGCTCCGGCGGAATCGGTGATCCCCTCGTGCAAACTCCTTGAAACTTGGCCCGTGGGGGTTTCAAGTGATACCGAGTGATGGGGCGGGGGCGACGGGCCGGGATGCCGCCGTCGCCAAGAACGCCGCGCCGGCGCCGCCGGTCGATCACTTGATCACACGAGCGCGCTCCGACGGAATCGATGATCCCCTCCTGCAAACTTCTTGAAACTTGGCCCGTGGGGGTTTCAAGTGATGCCGAGTGATGGGGCGGGGGCGCCGGGCCGGGATGCCGCCGTCGCCCGGGACGCCCCGCCGGCGTCGCCAGTCGATCACTTAATCACACGAGCGCGCTCCGACGGAATCAGTGATCCCGTCGTGCAAACTCCTTGAAACCTGGCCTGTCGGGGTTTCAAGTGATGCCGAGTGATGGGGCGGGGGGCGACGGGCCAGGATGCCGCCGTCGCCCGCGACGCCCCGCCGGCGCCGCCGATCGATCACTTGATTACACGAGCACGCTCCGACGGAATTGGTGATCCCCTCGTGGAAACACCTTGAAACTTGGCCCGTGGGGGTTTTAAATGATGCCGAGTGATGGGGCGGGAGCACCGGGCCGGGATGCCGCCGTCGCCAGGGACGCCCCGCCGGCGCCGCCGGTCGATCACTTGATCACACGAGCGCACTTCGACGGAATCGGTGATCCCCTCGTGCAAAATCCTTGAAACTTGGCCCGTGGGGGTTTCAAGTGATGCCGAGTGATGGGGCGGGTGCGCCGGGCCGGGATGCCGCCGCTGCCCGGGATGCCCGCCGGCGCCGCCGGTCGATCACTTGATCACACGAGCGTGCTCCGACTTAATCGGTGATCCCGTCGTGCAAACTCCTTCAAACTTTTCCATGGGGGTTTCAAGTGATGCCGAGTGATGGGGCGGGGGGGCCGGGCCGGGATGCCGCCGTCGCCTGGGACACCCCGCCGGCGCCGCCGGTCGATCAATTGATCACACGAGCGCGCTCCGACGGAATCGGTGATCCCCTCGTGCAAACTCCTTGAAACTTGGCCCGTGGGGGTTTCAAGTGATGCCGATTGATGGGGCGGCGGCACCGGGCCGGGATGCCGCCGTCGCCCGGGAAGCCCCGCCGGCGCCGCCGGTCGATCACTTGATCACACGAGCGCGCTCTGACGGAATCGGTGATCCCCTCGTGCAAACTCCATGAAACTTGGACCGTGGGGATTTCAAGTGATGCCGAGTGATGGGGCGGGGCGCCGGGCCGGGATGCCGCCATCGCCCGGGACGCCCCGCCGGCGCCGCCGGTCGATCACTTGATCACACGAGCGCGCTCCGACGGAATCGGTGATCCCCTCGTACAAACTCTTTGAAACTTGGCCTGTGGGGGTTTCAAGTGATGCCGAGTGATGGGGCGGGGGCGACGGGCCGGGATGCCGCCGTCGCCAAGAACGCCGCGCCGGCGCCGCCGGTCGATCACTTGATCACACGAGCGCGCTCCGACGGAATCGATGATCCCCTCCTGCAAACTCCTTGAAACTTGGCCCGTGGGGGTTTCAAGTGATGCTGAGTGATGGGGCGGGGGCGCCGGGCCGGGATGCCGCCGTCGCCCGGGACGCCCCGCCGGCGCCGCCAGTCGATCACTTAATCACACGAGCGCGCTCCGACGGAATCGGAGATCCCGTCGTGCAAACTCCTTGAAACCTGGCCTGTGGGGGTTTCAAGTGATGCCGAGTGATGGGGCGGGGGGGCGATGGGCCGGGATGCCGCCGGCGCCGCCGATCGATCACTTGATCACACGAGCACGCTCCGACGGAATTGGTGATCCCCTCGTTGAAACACCTTGAAACTTGGCTCGTGGGGGTTTCAAATGATGCCGAGTGATGGGGCGGGAGCGCCGGGCCGGGATGCCGGCGTCCCCAGGGACGCCCCGCCGGCGCCGCCGGTCGATCACTTGATCACACGAGCGCGCTCCGACGGAATCGGTGATCCCCTCGTGCAAACTCCTTGAAACTTGGCCCGTGGGGGTTTCAAGTGTTGCCGATTGATGGGGCGGCGGCGCCGGGCCGGGATGCCGCCGTCGCCCGGGAAGCCCCGCCGGCGCCGCCGGTCGATCACTTGATCACACGAGCGCGCTCCGACGGAATCGGTGATCCCTTCGTGCAAACTCCTTGAAACTTGGCCCGTGGGGGTTTCAAGTGATGCCGAGTGATGGGGCGGGGGCGACGGGCCGGGATGCCGCCGTCGCCAAGAACGCCGCGCCGGCGCCGCCGGTCGATCACTTGATCACACGAGCGCGCTCCGACGGAAGCGATGATCCCCTCCTGCAAACTCCTGGAAACTTGGCCCGTGGGGGTTTCAAGTGATGCCGAGTGATGGGGCGGGGGAGCCGGGCCGGGATGCCGCCGTCGCCCGGGACGCCCCGCCGGCGCCGCCAGTCGATCACTTAATCACACGAGCGCGCTCCGACGGAATATGAGATCCCGTCGTGCAAACTCCTTGAAACCTGGCCTGTGGGGGTTTCAAGTGATGCCGAGTGATGGGGCGGGGGGCGACGGGCCGGGATGCCGCCGTCGCCCGGGACGCCCCGCCGGCGCCGCCGATCGATCACTTGATCACACGAGCGCGCTCCGACGGAATCGGTGATCCCCTCGTGCAAAATCCTTGAAACTTGGCCCGTGGGGGTTTCAAGTGATGCCGAGTGATGGGGCGGCAGCGCCGGGCCGGGATGCCGCCGCTGCCCGGGATGCCCGCCGGCGCCGCCGGTCGATCACTTGATCACACGAGCGCGCTCCGACTTAATCGGTGATCCCGTCGTGCAAACTCCTTGAAACTTTGCCCATGGGGGTTTCAAGTGATGCCGAGTGATGGGGCGGGGGGGCCGGGCCGGGATGCCGCCGTCGCCTGGGACGCCCCGCCGGCGCCGCCGGTCGATCACTTGATCACACGAGCGCGCTCCGACGGAATCGGTTATCCCCTCGTGCAAACTCCATGAAACTTGGCCCGTGG
>CM037030.1:3000000-3267500 GCA_020875875.1 Dioscorea alata | reverse complement strand
GGCGTGTGGAATTAACACACGGCCGTGTGGATTGATTTTCCAGCAAGCCAGAAACTTCACACGGGCGTGTGGAATTAACACACGGCCGTGTGAAGTAATTTTCAGGAAAGACAGAAACTTCACACGGGCGTGTGGAAATTCCACACGGCCGTGTGAATTCCCGATAACTTCAAATTTAAAGCCGCACTCAGCCTATTTAAAGCCGATTTGGAGACTTTTTGAAGAATCTTTTGACCTATCTTTCTCCCCAACTTCTGGAGAGGGCGGCTAGGGTTTCAGAGAGGACTTTGTGGAGGATTGGAGCGCGTCATCGGCATCGTCACCGACGTTCGACGGCCGCACAAGACCACGGCCACACCATACGCGAGGGGGTTTTCATTGATGTCTTTAGTTTGTTCTTTCTTTCATAAATTGATGAACATGTATAGCTCCATGAGGAGCTAAACCCCTCGTGGGTATTCGGACTTGTAAAACTCTAGGATAATTATGTTTCTTTGACATTGTTATTATGCTTTTCCATTAATTGATGAATAAATTCGAGTTTTAATTTTAGATTTATTGTGCTATTGTTTTCTCTTAGCCGTGACACTAAGGATTGAGAACAATCTAGGTTATCCTTTGGAGGTGTGACAACTCCTATAGGATTAGACTACTTAAAATTGAAGAGGGTTGAGAGGGAGAGTTGTGAGGTAGCACCGTACCCCTTTCCCTTCCGTTGTGATTTCTCCCTACCTCCGATTCCTTGAGTCATTAGAGGTCGAAATAGAGTGAAGTGCTAGGTAGACAAACTCCCCCAAGGTTTTGGGGTGACGTGAATCCTACGCACTGGGGCTTAATTTAGACAATGGTTCTTCCTCCTGGACCAAAGGGTTAAAACTATCACACATAGGAACAGGTTTTATCACTAGGAGTCCCTAGAGCTTAAAGCAATCTCACGTAGTGTTAGGCTTAGGTAGAGATACTCCCCTGGGGCTTAGTTGAGCAATCAACAGAGTGAAGGGTTGACGTGAATCCTATTGCCGGGACATAGTGTTGAGGTTAGCCACGGTTGACCTTAGATTTGGGACCGTGTGTTTCAGGATTTTCCTCGACTCAATTAACATCAATAGGAAGGTATAATAGCATAGTCTTGCACTAGAAGCATAAGTCCTAGAGGTAACTTGTCCGGATACCCTATTTTCACTTATTACTAGTCCCTCTCTTTTTACTCGTTGCTTGCACTTTTCTCTCTTTCATCTTTCGATTTATTTGCTTTGCATCTACTCTAGTTCCCATAAATTCACTCATCACTCCGATCATTGTTTCTTTTCGTACATCACACGACTCAATAGCAACTTCTCATATTTTAAATCCCTATTCCCTGTGGATTCGACTACCCACTCACCGGGGTAACTTTTATTACTTCGACAAGGCCGTGCACTTGCGGTACGCACGCAAAAGGTCGTGTCAAGTTTTTGGCGCCGTTGCCGGGGAATAGGCGTATTTTTTATACTTGTTTTTGCTATTTTAGTCATTCACTTCGTTGACTATTTCATACTTTCTTTACCTATCATCGTTCTTATTTTTCTTTTCTTTGTGTTGGCTTCAAGTTATGACCCGCGGGAACCCTTCGATTCTTGTTGAAGGAGACCCGAACATTGGAAGGAGAATACACCGTAAAGGGAAAGAGCCTGTGGAAGAAAAATCCGAGCAAGCCAGCATAGATTCAGAAGGGTCAGAAGCTATGGCAGAACAGAACGAACAACAAAGGACATTGGCTGATTTTGCTAGACCCGCGGTAATGGGGACCCAATCAAGCATTGTGAGGCCCCCAATTACCGCAAATAACTTTGAGTTGAAGCCGTCGTTCATTCAAATGTTGCAACAGTCCGCACAGTTTAATGGGTTGGCCGATGAAGATCCCAACAACCATCTAGAGAATTTCCTTGAAGTGTGCGACATGTTGAAGATCAATGGGGTAACGGACGACGCAATCAGATTGAGAGCCTTCCCATTTTCATTTAAGGGGAAAGCAAGACATTGGTTACATTCATTACTGAGAGCATCTATCACTACATGGGAAGAGATGGCCGAGGCATTCTTGGCTAGGTATTTCCCGCCGGGAAAATCAGCAAGGCTCCGGAATGATATCTCATCCTTCATGCAAGTGGAATTGGAGTCTCTATTCGAGACATGGGATAGGTTCAAGGAGCTCCTCCGGAAGTGCCCGCAACACGGATTCCCCGAGTGGATGATCATTCATACTTTTTATAATGGGTTGAATCCAAGCACTAAGCAACTTTTAGATGCAGCGGCAGGAGGGACTCTGGGAGGCAAGACCCCCGATGAAGCCCGGCACCTTATTGAAGAGATGGCGATGAATAGCTATCAATGGAACACAAGGGACAGAAGGAAGGTAGCCGGAATTCATGATGTTGATGCAGTTACATCTTTGGTGGCACAAGTAGAATCATTGAGTAAGAAGTTGGACGCTCTAACTTCACCAAGAGTTGCGGCCATCACTACATGCAACGGTTGTGGGGGAGGTCATGCTTCAAGTGATTGTCCGATTGCTATTGGGGGCGCTAGTACGGTGGAGCAGGCTGATTTTGTGGGAAATAACTACAGAGGACAAGGCCAAGGCAACCCGTATAGTGGCACTTACAATCCAGGGTGGAGGAATCACCCAAATTTCTCATGGAGCAACCAAGGACAGTCACAACAAAAGAATAACACACCACCAGGATTTCAGAAGCAACAAGCACCGAATTTAGAAAGCCGAGTGACAGGGATAGAAGGAAAGATGACTGATCTAGAAAGAGCTCTCACACGGTTTGTTTCTTCATCGGATGCTAGATTCCAGTCGGTGGAAGCTACACTTCGCAATCATACCGCCTCCTTACATAATTTGGAGAATCAAGTGGGGCAAATTGCGAAGACATTAGCGGAAAGGCCTCAAGGGAGTTTGCCTAGTAATACGGAGACAAATCCAAGGGAACAATTGAAAGCAATCACCTTGAGGAGTGGGAAAGAGGTCGAGAGAAATCTCCCTCTAGAGAAGGCCCAAGAGACACCCGAGGTAGTGGAGGTAGAGGAAGGAGTAACAAACGAAAAAGAGGTGGCATCACCACCCTACAAGCCAAGGATCCCCTATCCTTCACGATTAAAGAATGACCAAGACAATGAACAATACAAGAAATTTCTGGGAATTTTCAAACAGTTGCACATCAACATACCATTCGCGGAAGCATTAGCCCAAATGCCTAAGTACGCGAAGTTCTTGAAAGACCTCCTAACCAACAAGAGGAAATTGGAGGAGAGTGCATCTGTGATACTCGATGCCAATTGCTCGGCCGTATTGCAAAAGAGCATGCCTAGCAAAAGAAAAGATCCCGGGAGTTTCATAATACCATGTAACATTGGCAACATGGGTGAAGAGATGGCATTGGCCGACTCAGGGGCAAGCATCAATGTCATGCCTTACACGTTCTTCCAAAAGCTAGGCTTGGGCGAGCCAAGACCCACTCGGATGACACTTCAACTCGCGGACCGATCAGTGAGGCATCCGAGAGGGATTGTGGAAGATGTGTTGGTGAAAGTCGACAAATACATATTTCCTGTTGACTTCGTAGTGTTGGATGTCGATGAGGATGTCGAGGTTCCATTGATCCTTGGAAGGCCATTCTTGTGTACTTCCAAGGCCTTGATCGACATGGACGGCGGGGAGCTCACATTGCGAGTAGGAGAAGACAAGCTCACATACCGACTCGCCGAAGCCATGAGACACTCTCTCGATTTTGATGACACTTTATATTTCCTTGACACCACCGATGAACTAATAGATGATTATGTGCAGGAAATGATGAACCCGGATCCATATGAAGGGTGGCCGGACCAAGACTTGGAGATTGAAGAAGAAGTGCTCTCCATTGGTCTAATCAAGGATGACTTCAAGCAAGAAACGGAGCGTATGAAGAAAATGCTTCGGAGGATGAAAAGGTCGAAAAGACGCCACAAGAAGAACCCTAACAACAAGGGAAATGAACATTCAAGGAGTAAGGGTGATTCACCCTTTTGTGGTAACAAACTCGACAACTCCCCCTCTACTCTACAAAGGTTATGTAATGCATGCTTCCAGGTTGTAGGGAAGAGGGCAACTTCCATTCATGAACCTCCGTAAGGTAAGCCAGGTACGTCAAGCTTAGTGACGTTAAACAAGCGCTTCTTGGGAGGCAACCCAAGGCTTTACAGTTTTTTTTTTAGGACCTAGTTAGCTTTAGATTGAATAAAAAGTCTTAGTTTTTGTGTCCTGAATTTTTCATGTGCTTACGCTGCGATTTTCTTGTGGGTTTTTGATGAATTTCGTGTGCCTTAACGATAATTGATGAAGTTTAGGTTGGTTGAGTGTGTTTTCTTTGGTTTCTGGTCGTAATTTTATGGTTTTTACAGGCTCTAAGTATTTTTTTTAAAGAGTTTCTGAATTTTTCTGAGAGTCTGTAAAATTTTCTAAGTAAACCAGAGAATACACACGGCCGTGTGGAATTAACACACGGCCGTGTGTTACCAATTGGAGCTCAACCAGAGAAGACACAGGGGCGTGACTTTGCCCCTGTGAAAACTTCAGAAGGGGCACACGGCCGTGTGGAATTAACACACGGCCGTGTGAATTTTTGCAGAACTTCAACTCTTTTCCAGAGAGTTCACAGGGCCGTGTGGGTGCCCCTGTGAGTGCCACTGTGCTAAGGCACACGGCCGTGTGGAATTAACACACGGCCGTGTGAAAACTCTGCAGAAAAATCCCTTCTTCCCGAGAAAACACAGGGGCGTGTGACAGCCCCTGTGGAAGAGCTTGTGATTGGCACACGGCCGTGTGGAATTAACACACGGCCGTGTGAAACACTTAGATTTTTCGGGCAAATCAGAGAGGCCACAGGGGCGTGTGTTGGCCCCTGTGACCGGCCTTGTGTTCTTGGCTAGGTTGGGCACACGGCCGTGTGGAATTAACACACGGCCGTGTGATATTTTTCAGAGAGCTTCTGTGTTTTCCCGAGAAGCCACAGGGCCGTGTACCAGCCCCTGTGGATATCCTTGTGAAGGCACACGGCCGTGTGGAATTTCCACACGGCCGTGTGGGGTAGCCAGAGAGTAAACAGAATGCACACAGGGGCGTGTGTTGGCCCCTGTGAACCCTAATTTCAGAGGCACACGGCCGTGTGGCATTGTCACACGGCCGTGTGAATTCCCAGAACTCCAAAAGCCGCGCGATTTCTTTTGGTTTTCACTCGTGCCTCTTCCATTTTCATTCTAAACTCTCCTTCTACTCTCTCCACTAGTTCCCCAACCATCTCAGAGGATTTTTGAGGCTTTTATTGGAGTTTTCCGGCCGGTTCTTAATATTTCTTCATCCACTCTGTCGGTAAGGACTTCAAAGCCTTTTTCTTCGTCAATTCTCAATGTAATTCGTTCTTCTGATGATTTCGCCCATATTGAATGATTAATGAGTATGCGAGTATGCTTAAGAGAGAATTAGAACGATCTATATCGTAAATTTTTGAAATTTCAACCCACGGCCGTTATGCTCTGTCCGCCCGATGATCCACACGGGCGTGTGGAATTAACACACGGCCGTGTGGATTTCTGCAGATTGAGCATTTTAACTTGGTTTTGATCTCTTCCTCTTTCAATCTTGCAGATATGTCTACTAGACCTAGGAAATCGGTCGGCAAGCGTCCGCGAGCAGCTACTCCACCCCCCGAGGAAATGGAGTTTGCTCTACCCGAGCACAGGGAGCGGTTCAAGAAACTCTCGCCACTTAGATTTGGACAGTCGCGTTACCCTGATTTGAGCGTGTTGAGAGACATACAGGGGGGCGACGCCAAAGCTACAGAGGTGGAGGAGTTGCTGGCTGTGGGGAGTTGGGACCGATTACTATCTATTCGAGAGCCAGCAACTCGGGATATTACCCTCGAGGTCCTATCGACGTTCGAATTCAACCGAGGGTATGATAGCTTCACGAATGGCGAGACGATCCAGTTCCGAGCCCTGAGTCGCCACTATAGCCTGAGCGTTACACAGTTCTCGATCGTGATGGGCTTATATGATCAGGCGTACACAGAGACAGAGGAGTACGCATTACTGCCCACTGATTATCCAGGGACCCTAACACCTCAGGGGATCTATGGTACACTGTGCGGGGATGGGCAGTACGAGCCGGGGGTGTCGAAGGCAACATTTCTTTCTCGGCCAGCGCACAGGTATATTCATGCTATCCTGAGCAGGTCTATTAGTGGCCGAGGGGACAGTACAGGGGTACTGAGCAGGCAGGAGTTGCTATACTTACACTCCATGGTACAGAGCGAGCCACTCCACCTGGGGCACATTCTAGCCGAGTACATGCGCCACCAGGGCCAGTACCCCAGGGTTGGAGTTCTCTTTGCAGGCCCCTACGTCACACGCCTCGTCATAGGTCTGGGACTCAGAGATGGGGTGCGCGGGGCCGAAAAGATCGCTACACCAGCCCCGCTCACCAGAGAGACACTGAGATTGATGGGTATGGTCCGCAGATCAGGACCAGGAGTCTACACTATGATCATACGCCAGACAGAGCAGGCCGAGGGCTCACAGGCAGCCTTAGAGCCACCACCAGTGGACACAGAGGCAGTGGCAGAGGCCGAGGCACCACCCACAGCACCGGAGCCACCTCCAGTGCGTATCTTTTCTCCATCTCGAGGACAGGACAGATTCGAGCGCCTTGAGAGTGCTGTAGGTATCATGCAGCAGGAGTTAGCAGAGCTGAGGGTCGCTCAGGCAGCAGGGTTTGCCGAGTTGAGGACTACTCAGGCATCACAGTTCGCTCACTTATCAGCACAGCTTGCCACAGTGATTCAGTTGCTTGAGCGATCTGTGGTGCGACCCCGACGGGTTCCCTCACCGACTCCGCCTCCATCTCCATCAGCATCAGATTTACCACCACCAGCAGCAGCAGCAGCAGCACCAGAGGATACACATTAGGACACCGACGCTGAGGCGTCGTAGATTTTATCTTTCTTTATCGCACTTTTATTTTCTTATTTTTGTTGGACTTGTAGTACCCAGAAAGGACTCTCCTTCTGGGTATGTTTTTTTTTTTTTATTATTTGTTTTGTCTCGAGTTGTACTTCATTATCATATCTTTATATACTCGAGCTTTATTTTGAGCTATACTAAATCCTTGCGTATGTGTGCAGATGGTCTTGGATTTAAGGAAATTGAGGAATTGTCATAGGCACGGTCATTGGACCGTGTGTGCTCCACAAAACATTGAGACTCAACTCTCAATGACCTAGCTCCATCAAACGCAACACTTGGAGTTCAGGGGAGTAATGTTTCAATTGCAACTTCCACACTAATTGTTCTTCATTGTTTTATTGGTTATAATGCTTGCATGCGTACATTGGGGACAATGTACATCTTAAGTGTGGGGGGGAGAATTCACATTACACACACCTTTACTTGTGCGGTCAATTGATCATGTTCATGTAGCCTATGGCGGTTCACCTTAGTTGCAACATTTGTATTCTTATAGTTTAGGAGAATTTTTAACATTGTATCCTATCATGCTCTAGTTTCTACTTGAATTTTAGGAAATTTTTGCTCGATTATCTTATATTGCACAACTTACTCTTGGAATCTTTTGGAAACTCAATCTTGAAGTTTTTAAGGACAAGTTTATCGTTGTTCTTAGTTTTACTTTGGAAAATGCATATATATATATGGAAAATAAAAAAAATATGGAAAAGAGTAAAAAGAAAAGAAAAAAAAAAGATATATATATGACTTTGTGAATATTTGCTTTGTTTTATGCATTTGGGGTGGAAAGAGCTACCACCTATTAAGTATGTAGCTACTCTCATAAGTCGGATACAAGTTATGCCCTAATGAGAGAAAGAGCTATCTCATGGGATGCGTGAAAGCTACTACCCCGGTAGAAAGAGCTACCTCCTCGAAAGTGTGAAAGCCACCTTTGGCGGCCGCCTAGGAAAGGGCTACCTTCAAGGTTGTGTGAAGCTACTACTTCCTTTCTTGCTTTTCGTATATAAATAAGTCCTTGTTAACAAAAGTTTGAGGAGTACTCGTTGGTTGTCTTGAGTGAGTTCACACACACTACACATTTTCGAGTTCTTCTTCCTTTTTGATTCGAGTTTTTAGCTAGAGCAATGATAACCTTATGCAATGTTTTGATTTCCCATTACTTGTAGAATGCTTCTTTTGCATACTTTTGGTGAACCTAAGGCCGAGCACTTTCAATTGTTCTTCCCAAGTACTTTCACGTTCTATTTTGCTTGAGGACAAGCAAAAGCTTAAGTGTGGGGGGATTTGATAAGTGCTTGTGTTGTAGTAACGCGAAGCGTTATTATCTTACAAATGAACATACTTTTATCAGATTTTATCACTAAATAGTGTGCATTTGTGTATTCTTGAGCATTGTAGGTTTCGTGGAGCTAAGTTGGAAAAGAAGAACGAAGTTAGGTCGTGTTCGCCGTTGTTGGGAGGTTTTCAGACCAAGCAAGGAACAAGGCACGAGGTTAGACTTGTGAGTGTGTGCCAACCTCCTTTGGAGGGGCACAAAGGCAGTCACATTCACAACAAGTCTAACTCGTGTAGCTTAGGAAAACTTCACCAAGAAGGAGACTCGAAGCAATAGGCACGATCTATCATTGATTGTGTGCCCAATTTAATGGCCTCGATGAAGAAACAACATAATCGGGAGCATTTCGGAGAGTTATTGTAGCAACGCTGTAGCGAATCACTGTAGCAAGTTACTGTGCACTTCTGCCGAAGAGTCAAGGTTCCAGAGAATTCACACGGGCGGGTGGAATTAACACACGGCCGTGTGGATTGATTTTCCAGCAAGCCAGAAACTTCACACGGGCGTGTGGAATTAACACACGGCCGTGTGAAGTAATTTTCAGGAAAGACAGAAACTTCACACGGGCGTGTGGAAATTCCACACGGCCGTGTGAATTCCCGATAACTTCAAATTTAAAGCCGCACTCAGCCTATTTAAAGCCGATTTGGAGACTTTTTGAAGAATCTTTTGACCTATCTTTCTCCCCAACTTCTGGAGAGGGCGGCTAGGGTTTCGGAGAGGACTTTGTGGAGGATTGGAGCGCGTCATCGGCATCGTCACCGACGTTCGACGGCCGCACAAACAATGCAAAAATAAAAGAAAGGATTAGTTTTTTTTATTGAAAAATAGGAAACGTTTCGAAAAGAAAATAAAGGTTAGAATTTTGATTCAAAACTGATAAATAGGAGACATTAAAAAAATGATTTCATAAGATTCAGGTTTTGATTGAAAGACAACACATATTGCAAAAGAAAACAAAGGATTATTGTTTGAATGGAAAAATATGTGACATTTCGAAAAGAAAATATATGATTATTGTTTTGATTGAAAAATAACAGACATTTCGAAAAAAAAAATATAGGATTATTCTTTTGATACAAAAATAGCAGGTATTCCTGAAAGAAGAAATAGAATTATAGTTTTGATTCAAAATTGAAAAATAGGATGCATACTAAAAAGAAAACATAGGATTATAGTTTGGTTTGCAAAATATGAGACATTTCGAAAAGAAAACATAGAATTAGGGTTTTGATTCAAATATAGTAAGAATTTCAAAAAGAAAACATAAGATTAGTATTTTGACTCAAAAATAGCAGACATTTAAAAAAAATGTAGGATTAAATTTTTTTATTGAAAAATAGGAGACATTACTATAACAAAACATAGGATTAGAGTTTTAATTAAAAACCAAAAAATAAGGGACATTTCCAAAAGAAAACATAGGATTAGGGTTTTGATTCAAAAATAGTAGATATTCATAAAAGAAAAAATGGTATTAGAGTTTTAATTAAAAAAATAGCATAAATTCATAAAAAAACATAGGATTAGGGTTTTGATTAAAAATAGAAGACATTCATAAAAGAAAACAGAGAATTATTCTTTTGATTGAAAAATAAGAGACATTACCAAAAGAAAACATAGGATTAGGGTTTTGATTAAAAAAAATGAGACATTTTGAATAGAAAATATAAGATTCGGTTTTTGATTCAAAGATAGGATTAATAATGTTTTCCTTCAGAAATGTCTCATTTTTTCAATAATATGAGACATTTCGAAACTTTTCATAATGCCTCATATTTTATAATAACAATTCTGGAAAAAAAAACTTAGGATTAGTGTAATGATAGAAAAATAGCAGAAATTCCCAAAAGAAAACATAGGTTAGGGTTTTCATTGAAAAATATTAGACATTCCAAAAAGAAAACATAGGATTAGTGTTTTGAATAAAAAATCAGACACATTCCGATTGGGATTTTGATTCAAAATTAGCAGACATTCCAAAACAAAAGGTCGGGGATATAGGGAAAAAAAAAAAGAAAACAAAGTATTAAGGTTTTGATTTTAAAAGATATGATTAGGAATAGAAAACATAGGATTCGGGTTTTGATTCAAACCTAAAAATATAGGATTATGGTTTTGATTGAAAAATATGAGACATTACAAAAAGAAAACATAGGATTATGGTTTTGATTGAAAAATATGAGACATTACGAAAAGAAAACACAACATTATGGTTATGATTAAAAAATAGGATGCATTAAAAAAAACATAGGATTGTTGTTTTGATTAAAAAATATGAGACATTTCGAAAAGAAAACAAATGATTAGGGTTTTGATTAAAAAATAGCAGTCATTAATAAAAGAAAACATAAGATTATTGTTTTGATTAAAAAAAATAGGAGGCATTGCGAAAAAATATATAATTTACATTTTAATTAAAAACCAAAAAATAGGGAATATTTCCAAAAAGAAAATATAGTATTAGGGTTTTGATTAAAAATAGTAGGCATTCCCAAAAGGAAACATAGCATTAGGGTTTTGATTCAAGAATAGGAGCCATTCAAAAAAAGAAAATATAAAATTAGGGTTTTGATTGAAAAATATGTGACATTACAAAAACAAAATATAGAATTATTGTTTTGATTCAAAAATAGGATAGATTCCCAAAAGAAAACATAACATTTGGATTTTGATTGAAAAATAGAAGATATTACTATAAAAAAAATTAGGATTAGGTTTTTGAATGAAAAATATGAGCCATTACTATTGTTTAAATGGACAAATGATTAGCGTTTTGATTCAAAAAATATGATCCATTTCAAACTATCACTCGCAATGTCTCCAATTATGCTAACAAAACATAGGATCTGGGTTTTGATTATATGTTTTTTATTAAAAAACATAGGATTGTCTTGGAATACGAAAAGAAAACATAGGATTAAGGTTTTGATTTAAATATTGTTGGCATTCCCAACAAAAAACATAGAATTAGCATTTTGATAGAAAAATAGTAGACATTACTATAAGAAAATATAGGATTAGGGGTTTGATTAAAAAATTGTAGACATTATCAAAAAATAAATAAATAAACCCTACTAAAAATATGTTTTCAGAATGTCTTATTTTTTAATAAAAAAAATATCAAACATTCTGAAAAGAAAACATAAGATTAGAGTTTTGATTCAAAAATATAAAGCTTTACGAAAAATAAAATAAACGATTAGGGTTTTGATTGAAAATTAGGAGACATTACTATAAGAAAATATAGGATTAGAGTTTTGATTCAAAAATAGCAGCCATTCCAAAAATAAAACATTGGATTAGGGTTTTGATCCAAAAATAGGAGCCATTCCGAAAAAAAAAATATAGGATTAGGATTTTCATTGAAAAATATGAGACGTTAAAAAAAACATAGAACTATTCTTTTGATTCAAAAATAGGAGACATTCATAAAAGAAAACATAAGATTAGGGTATTTATTGAAAAATAGTAGACATTACAATAAAAAAAAACTTAGGGTTAGGATTTTGAATGAAAGATATGAGACATTACTATTTTTAATAGGACAAAAGTTTATGGTTTTGATTCAAAAAAATAGGACCCATATCAAACTATCATTTGGAATGTCTCCTATATTGCAAACAAAACATAGGATTAGGGTTTTCAGTCCTATGTTTTTAAACAAAAGCATAGGATTGTCTTAGAAAGTGAAAAAAAAAACATCGGATTAGGATTTTGATTTAAATATTGTAGAGATTCACAAAAAAAACATAGAACTAGGGGTTTGATTAAAAAAATAGGAGGTATTACTCTAATACAACGTAGGATTAGGGTTTTGATTGAAAACAAAAAAAATAGGTGACATTTCCAAAAAAAAACATACGATTAGAGTTTTGATTAAAAAATACCAGACATCCCCAAAAGAAAACATAGGATTAGGGTTTTGATTCAAAATTGATAAATAAGAGACATTCCGGAAACAAAATAGAGGATTAGTGTTGTGATTGAAAAATAGGATAAGGATTAGATTTTTATTAAAAAATAGGACGTATTATTAAATGAGAACATAGCATTAGGATTTTGATTAAAAAATACAAGACATTACGAAAACAAAACAGAGGAATAGGGTTATGATTCAAATATAGTAGGCATTTCGAAAAGTAGACATAGGATTATGGTTTTGATTCAAAAATAGCAACATTACGAAAAGAAAACATAAGATTAGGATTTTCATCCTAAAATAGGAGGAATTTTAAAAAGAAAACATAAAATTAGGATTTTTATTCAAAAATAAGAGCCATTCCCAAAAGAGAAAATTGAATTAGGTTTTTATTCAAATACAGTAGGCATTCCGAAAAGAAAATATAGGATTAGGGTTTTGATTGAAAAATATAAGATATTATTATAAGAAAACCTAGGATTAGGGTTTTGATTCAAAAATAGTAGACATTACGAAAAAAAAACATAGAATTAGGGTTTTGATTGAAAAATATGAGTCATTTCGTAAAAAAAAAAAATAGGTTTATTATTTTGATTCAAAAATAGCAGATATTCCCAAAAGAAAATATAAGGTTAGGGTTTTGATTAAAATATAGGAGGCATTCCAAAAAAAAAAAACTTTGGATTATGGTTTTGATTAAAAAATATGGGACATTATGAAAACAAAACATACGATTATTGTTTTGATTCAAAAATAGCTAGCATTCCCAAAAGCAAATATATGATTAGGGTTTTGATTCAAAATTGATAAATAAGAGACTGTAAAATAAAAACATAAGATTCAGATTTTTCTTGCAAATGAGGATACATTTTGAAAAGAAAGCACATGATTAGGGTTTTGATTCAAAACAAAAAAATATGAGACATTTCGAAAAGAAAACACAGGATTAGGGTTTTGATTAAAAAATAGCAGACATTCATAAAAGAAAACATAGGATTAGGTTTTTGATTAAAAAATAGGAGCCATTAAGAAAAAGAAAACATAAGATTTGGGTTTTGATAGAATAATTGAAGACATTTAAGCACTCCAAAAAAAAACATAGGATTAGGGTTTTGGTATAGTCCATGAAATTTCATTTTGGACACATGTGGAATACCATCATTACACTGCATCTTAAGCCTCTCCACATGGTAAATTCTTAATGGGTCATTAAGCCACCATAACTAGTGCACCAATATACATACTTATTCATTTGATGGCCCTTATTGTCTTTGTCCCACCAAAAAAAAATGTTATGTTTTTTATGCATATATCTTTTGTTCTAAATTGTGATTTAAATAAAGGAACAATTGTTTTTATAATATAATTTAATTACATGCAAAGCAAGACTATGGTTTATTTATTATTATGAGATAAATTTACAAATGTTCAAGCTTACTAATAACATATATATTTATTATTAAAAAAATTATTAATATATACTTCCTTACTTAGGGATGAGCAAAAAAACCTAATCCGATTATTCCATTAGGTATTCAAATTTTATAAGAGAATTTTTTTTGTATCCAATTCTAATTTTTTAAATAAAAACACTATTGGATCTAGGTCGAGACAACAAAAATTGGATACCCGAATCCGATCCTGTTGTACCCTGCCCCATTGAATCCTAGCTTTTTTTAGTCATTCTTGCATACTTTGAAGTTAGAAGGGTAATTTGGTCTTTTGTCATGTCCTTTCTTTTGGCCATACCTCCAACCATGCCCAGTATTTTCAAAGCCATTGTGGGATCGAAAATACGTGTCCGGCATCATGTCTGTGAAGAAGATACCAGACGGCACATCGAAGGACAAATATCATATTTGTTTCGTTGGTTCCTCATTCCTAATAGAGGCAAGCCTCTATTATTAATTACCCCAGACAGTGTCGTGGGAACCTTCGATTAAGAGCAAAGGTACAAATAAAAAGGCAATGAAAAATAATAAATTTATTATCAAAACATTGTAATCATTACATATGAATATCGCCATATATATAGGCATACATATTTTATTTATTTATTATTATTATTATTTATTATCATTTTTAATGACGCCATCGTCCGCCTTGGGAAACACGCTTCGCCGCCGTCTCATGCCTCATTGCCGCTTTGAGATTGAATATCTTACCACCGCTTCATGCCACCTTTAAAATTTGTATTCTTTGTTTGCCACCTTGAAACACTTTGCAATTTTTAGAACAAAATTTTTGCCATTGCCTTGAGATAGGCATTTTTGTCATTGCTTCGGGATAAATTTTCTCATGGAAGAATCTCAGAAGTAATCTCGAGATAAACATTATTGATAATGAATGATTTTGATCATCAAAGGGTAAGTGTTAATTGGATGGGAAGGCCTTGATTCCATCATCAAGCAAAAATAACCTATGTTCGAGGCAAGGTGGGATGAAAGGTTTAAATTTGATTAGAGGGCATTTAGGTCATTTTCATGATTTAGAATTTGAGAGGGGAAAGATGAGCGGCTGAGATCTCATCCATCAAAAAGTTGTGTTTAAGTTCTAGGCAACTCCAA
This sequence comes from Dioscorea alata, assembly GCA_020875875.1. Taxonomy (NCBI): domain Eukaryota; kingdom Viridiplantae; phylum Streptophyta; class Magnoliopsida; order Dioscoreales; family Dioscoreaceae; genus Dioscorea; species Dioscorea alata. The sequence goes on along the minus strand of CM037030.1, from coordinate 3,252,625 downwards.
GATTAGTGTTCTGATGGACGGCCAAGATTTGATCATCAAAGGAGGGGGTTTAAGTTCGAGGCAACCATAACATTTGGATTTTAATGGACGGCCAAGATCTGATCATCAAAGGGTTGTGTTTAAGTTCGAGGCAACCTCAAGATTTGGATTGCAATGTGTGGCCAGGATTTGATCATCAAAGAGTTGGTTTAAGTTCAAGGCAACCTCAAGATTCGGATTTTGATGTGTGGTCAGGATTTGATCATCAAAGAGTTGGTTTAAGTTCAAGGCAAGGAGATTAAGGTAGCGTTTGGATTACGGAATAGGAATGAGAAGGGGGGGGGGAGGGGGGGATGAGAAGAAGGGAGGAGTGGGAATGTGAATAGGGGGAAAGGGGAGGATAATGATGAGGGTGTTTGGTTGGAAAGAATGAGAGTTATGAATAGTAAAAAGTAAGAGAAAGAAATCTAGTAAAATTACACTTGTGCCCTTTATATATAAATAAGATAACATTTTATAAAACAATAGTTTATATGTAATAATAGATAATTAACATGAATTGTTATTTCATATTTATATTAGAATTAATTATTTATTTTAATATAACATAATGCTAATTTCTATTTAATAATAAATAATATTTTAATAATAATAAATAATTAACACGAATTGTTTTTTAATATTTATATTATCATTATTTATTTATTTTAATATGCATATTGGTAATTGCTATTTTAATAATAACACAATAGTTTATATTTAGTAATAAATAATTAACATGAATTCTTATGTAATATTTATATTATAATTAATTAATTATTTTAATATAATATAATTAAATATTTGTAATGATTAATAAAATTTAACATAATCTACTTCTAGATAAATTATATCTTTCAAATTGTAATTTTAATATCATTAACCATTTTGATGGTGCAAATTTTTTGATATCATTATCCAAAATCCAAAAATAATAATAACAATACTATCTAATCTTCAATAAAATCATAGCATATAAACAAAAATATAAATGATCAAAATATGACACCATGCTTCCTAACCTTATAATCAATTAAAAAATACCCAAGGTAGCAGGATACATTCCTAGGAATCAAATTAACACATACACACACAAACATAAAATGCTATCTCCAGAAAATGCTTGAATAATGGCAACTACAATGTTGCATCATCAATAATATTCATACAAACAATGTCATTCACAATGTTGCATTATCAATTGTAATGACATACAAAACTGAAGACAAAGATTTGGTAGCAAATAAAAGATTTTAATGCAACACATAAACAACCAAGTTTCACAGAATAGTAAGTGGTTACAACAAAGTACTAATAAAATACAAAGACAACTTGCAAGAGTGGTTTTTGACAATCTTTGAAACATTCAAAAGACATACAACATTCATCAACCATAGGAATCAAAGTTGGCGGATTTGTCATCCTACGACCTGGGAACGGAAGTCATTTTACTACATTGTGTCCCTTCCTACAAGTAAAAGGAAGATATGAAGAACATAAATGTAAATAATGATAAAAACTAGTGAAATGAAGCCATAAGTGACAAATAACAAAGATAGACTCGTACCTCCTAGAAGTAGGCGACAAAAGCGCAACTTCTTGTCATCTGGCAAATCCCAAAACATATTGAGTTTTTCCTCGTCTTTCCTTAAAGATTGCATAACCAATAATGCCTCATCTTCAGAAAGACAATTTATGTTGAAGATGACTTGATTCAATAATTTCTTTTTCTCTTGAACTTCTTTATGAGCCGCCTCCTTGAGTGCATTACTCTCAGCATTTCTAATTGCACACTCAGCCATTGTTTTAAACCCCGGGCCAACCATCTCCACAAATTTTAGAAAATTTTCTGAAATTGTTGAGATATCTGAGTCTTTGGCACGTTTTTTCTTCTTTTGGACCATTGAGCTTGAGGCGCCATTATCTGAAATTATGGGTGATGGAGGCTGTGTAGGTTCATCCATAGGCATAAAAAATTCCTCACTTTGAAATTGAGAGAAATCGGCTTTATCTTCTAAGTTAATTGTTTCATGCATATATTGGTCCACATCATCTCCAAGGTCACCTCTTGCATTGCCTTGCGCCCTATCCTTTGTGAAGACTGGAGCAAGATCATTAAAAAATGGAAAGGACTTCCCATAAAGGCCCGCTGCTTCCTTATGATTCTGTAACCAATTTCAAGCGAGTGTCAATAATACTACTAACAAATTCATCTTTCAATATAAATAAGAAAGGTTACTAAACTTACCTTCACATATTCATCATATGCACTTTTCTCACACTCAATAGTACTGTGCTCATTATTCCAAACAAAACCACTGATGCTGAGTATATCCGCAATTGCTGTTGTTTTGGTTCTAAAAAGTTTCACCCGAGACTCTATATTTGGCACAGCCTTCAATGTAGTATGCGGGAATTTTTCTTTTATCATTTTTTCTAATTGGTGTAATTAGCCATTTCTGAACCCATTCTCTCCTCGCCACATTGTATTTGTGGATAACTCAACTAGGGCTTCAATCAAGGCCTTGTCTTCTTGTGTTGTCCAATAGTGTTTGTTTACACCCCTACCCCTTTGTTGTGAATCGTTATCCATTCTAAAAGGAAAAATTCAATAATACACATGTTAATCAAGCAGACGACATGAAAACATATTCATCATTAACTTAGACACATGATAATACAAAATAAAGGTTTATAAAAAAGACCAATACATTCCTAGGCATTGATAATAAGTACATGCATATAATATTATTGTAATTGATTTGTTCACCAAGTGTTAAACATTTCTGTAGCCATGTCTAGCCTAAATTGGGTCCATTCATCTGTTGGATCAATAGTTGTAATGACATCGATATCATCTTCAATGTTGTCTTCCATAGTTAAGTTATTAACTTCATTCTCCGCAGGATCTTCTATCATTTCTCTTCGAATAAAGTTATGTAGTAAACAACATGCATTAATAATACGTCTTTGAGTGATTATATTGTAAAAACTTGGGCTTGATAAAATTTTCCAGTGAATTTTTAAAAGCCCAAATGTCCTCTCAATCACATTTCTAGCAGAAGCATGCTTTATGTTAAAAAATTCTTGCGTTGTAACTGGTTGTCGACCATTAGCCCAAGAACTTAAGTGATAACGTTGCCCTCGAAAAGGTGCAAGAAACCCTTGTGAATTTGCATATCCAGAATCAACCAAGTAATAGCAACCTAGTAGGCAAAGAAATGTTTGTTGTTAGCTAATGGATTAGTCTTTAAATTTCATTACTAATACCACTTTGAAAAATAGGAACAATTTATTTACCATTTGGAACTTTTAACCCATTAGGCTTTGTAATAGCATCTCTTAGAACTCGACCGTCATGTGCAGAGCCTTCCCATCCAGACAATACATATATAAATTGCATGTCTGGGGTGCAGACACCAAGCACATTAGTAGTTATTTCAGCTTTTCTTGTTCTATATCTCGGTCTATCAACTTTTGGCACATTCACGCGAATATGTGTTCCATCTAATGCACCGAGACAATTCTACATTGAAGATAACATGTACACTTTATTAAGGCATCTAGCATATCTTTTAAAAATTAAAAACAATTGTTAGATGATATTACCTTGAAAAGTTTCCATCTATAGTCATTTGAATTCTCAAGAATAGGTTCAGGTTTCTTCAATAGTACCCCATGGCAAAGTATAATTGACTTCAAAACGGCATGAAAATGTCGGCTAATCGTCTCAGCTGATCTAACAAAGTCAAACTTTATTATCCTATTTTTTATGTGATGTGCCACAATATTTAAGCACATCGCAATCATTTCCTCGACCATGACGTTTCTCGTACCACGAAGCCCACCGGTAGATGTCAATAATTGACATAATCTATGAAAACACCGCCGATCCATGCGTAGTTTATCAATACACTTGACATCGCTTTCATAAACCACATGGTACATGTATTCATATTGTCTACGACGCCTACTAGATGTTGACTCAATCTCATAGTGGATTACATCGTCTTGATCATTTTCCGCACTTATTGCACAAACAGTGACAATGATATTCACAACAAAAATAATACATGCATACATCATGTGAAGTAGTTGATCCACTTGAATATCTTCCATGTTTTCATTAGCCATATCTAAAAATGAGAAATGGAATAATATTCATTTTGTAAGAAACTTATCTATAAATTAAGCTGATTTATATAAAGAAAAAAAAACTTGACATTATACCATTAAATAAAGGAAGTTATTTAAGTGCATAAGCGCATCATTTAGTAAAAATGATCATGAATTCTGATATTTGCTAAGTCATAATTAAAATTTTTCAATCAACAATTTTTTAACTTCTACCATCTGAATACACCACAAAAGCATCACAAAGATCTGATTTTCCACTAATTAAAATTTACATGTCATTGCAACTTTACTTAAACAATCTATAAATTAAGTTGATTTATATAAGATCTGATTTTCCACTAATTAAATTAAACAGGAGATTAAATTTTTATTAGGAAGCAATAAGCAATCAGCCAACGTGCATTAGTTTGTTGATTAAATAAAGAAAAAGAATAAGAAAAGGAAATTGCATAAGTTTTTATTCAGTGAAAATCTTTTCTTTTATTCAGCAAAGTCTGAGGCTTTCAAAACCTGCAATTCTTGTGTGAAACTTGTGAAATCTGATTAGATAATTAAATTCCATAATGTCAATTAGTCAAAGCAACATTAGACCACACTCTCTGCATTAATGTCAATATAATCCCAAAATCACAGCTTGATATACAAAGCAACATCAGACCACACTCTCTGCATTAAATGCAGTGCTTAATTAACAACCATCCTCACAACATGCATAAAAAACAACAATGGATTCATCAGAACTACTTCGAAGTATTACCAAGACAAAGATGATGAATACCTGATCAATGGCGCAAGATCTTGCGATGAGCTTTTGAGATGTTATAGATCAGCTACTTTTCAATCTTCTCATCGTTAAGGTGGTCCAGATCGGCGGCTTCACGATGCGGCGCTGGTTCAGGACAACAGTTGTCTTCAAGACTTTAGGATGAAGAGGAACAAGAGAAATGAACTTTTCATTTGTTTTTTAATTAAACCAAGGGCAGAATGGTAATTGCACTGCAAAGGATTACAACACCCCCAAAATTTGCCAGGATTACAACACCCCCACATTCATGAGTCCCACTCCCATAAAAATACACTGTTCACTCCTTTCCCCATTACCAAACATGGGAGTGGGATGCCTGGGTGCATGTCACTCCCACTCCCAAGGCATCAATCCCCCATCCAAACACAACCTAAATGGTTCAGTCAGTTAGAATACACCACCTTGCACATGCCCAGCGCACCGGTTTCATTTTGGTCACTCAACTTTGACAGATTGAGTTAGAAGAGATGTTTTCATGAAAAATTCTCATATTGCATGAATTTTCCTGTAATATTTATTGAGTTTCAAGCTTTTTCATGAATACCAAAGTTGTTCCTCTTGGTATCTAGAATCTATGTAGTGATTATCACACACTACCTATCATTAAATTCGGTTTAGCAATGATTGGCTTTCTAAAGTAGTTATTAATTTGGCTAGGTAATCTTGCATTCTTCATTTGTTCTGCTGGAATTTCAAAATCCTGATCTTGATTATTTAATTTTTGAATATTTTTTTTAGTGTTTGATTTATGTATAAGAGTCGATGAAGACAACATTTTAGAATGAGAACCGAATAATGGAATCCTCTTTCTCATACACTTGCAATTAAACCAAAGGCATTTTTTTTTTAAACCAAAGGCAACAATGGCAAGCTAGACAACAGGTTTGAGCACATGAAATGAAATATGGAAACCTGAAAAAAAAAATGGTGACAATGTAATTGTATTTCATTTCTTTTTTTGCTGTTGTTTTTTTTTAGAGGCTTGGCCACCTAACAATCATGTACAGAATAATTTAGAGGAAATAGGAATGTCTTTTGCTGGTAGCTTGATTACCTGATGGAGACCCAAAACTGCAGCACATCATAGATTTCTAACAGTTGGAAAGCATTACTTGTTATTTCTTCAAATCCATTAATGTTGATTTTGGCTTTAGCTTCTCGAGACCAGTGATGCCAAACTGCTACCCAACCCAATGAGAATCTCATCATCATGAGTTTTAGCAGATCTATTCCATTTTGATGCATTAATATCAGAAGCTAAATGACTTGAATCATCCTCATTAGAATATATTACAGTGGAGCTGTGAACAATAAAAAGACAATTTAAGCCATTCTTTCACCTATGCACATTAACCTCCAAAGTTTGTACATCAGTTAGCAAGTTCTTTCACTCTTCTTGTTGACGAATTGACTTCTTATTCTACAATGAATTCAATCATCCCACCATTTCAATGCTGAAGGCTATACGTAAATACCCATCTTTGAAATGATGGAAGCGGCTTCGATCTCTGATGACCACTACCCGATTATAAACACCAGAAAGGACCTTTGAGAATGTGCAGCAATCGATACAAGTGCGAAAATTCTTCGTGACTCTAATTGTAATTCCTAGAACAATACTGATTCTTAGTAATGGATATTTGAGAGTTACATTTTTTAATCAACTTTTAGATTGAAGAAAACATGACATGCTTTTTTTTTTCATTCCATTCTTTTGAATTTCTCATCTTTCTGTGTATTTAATATCTCATTAAAGATTTCTATTGCTCTTGAAACAGAATCACAATATCCATAAGATGTAATGAGACAATCATAGGCCATAGTACTGGGTTTGAAGCCAAATTCATTCATATTTTTGAAGACTGATTCTGCCTTGTCTAGCATGGCCATAGCTGATGATCATTGGATTAAATGTTGGAGGAGTAGGCTTTTCCTTCGGGCGCAACAAGCTTTTAAATACTTGCTCAACTCACCATATCAATTAGTAGATTGAATGTGATCACATCTGGTTTGCATTGATTACTCTTCATTAGCCAGAGCACAGATTCCATTTTTTTTTCAAACATTCAATTCTTCCCATTTGCGTCCATGACTCCATTATGAGTATATAGGTCAGGAGAAACCTCACTTACTTTTAGATCTTTGAACAGTTCCCCAACCTGCTTTACATCCCCTGCCCGAGCAAAAGCTCTTAAAAGAATGTTATACATCAGTGTTCGGCTTGCATCTTTCAATCCCTTTCATCTTTTGAAAGTACCCCCACAGTCCTCGCCAATGCCTTGTCTGCAATATACCATCGTTGCTTCTATATCCATTTGAATACCTCCAAACACTGGAGCCACCGGTCATGCCTTCCTTCACACCCTCAAGGAAGTTTGAGAAAACAATCCTTGCCATGCTCCTTGAATGTATCCTTAGTTATTCATGGCGATGGATGCCACAAGGTTGTAAGGCAGGGCGTCCCATCGCCTTAAGCTCATGAAAATCTCTGGTAGCATGGAGAACTTCTCGGAGAGGGACAAGAACTTCGCGGCGGAGCCGATCATGTACACGGTAGGCATAGTGGCGCTCTTCGATCTCGGCATACTCAGGGTTGGACTCTTTGGGGAAGAGCCAGCGAGCGATGCTCTCGCAAATGAGGGTTGTGCGATCGAAGCATGAATCGAAAGAAGGGCATAAGAACTTCTCCTTCTTCGGTTGTTCGAGATCCGAGGTCAATAGCTTGGCGAAGAACTCAGAAATGAAATCGTGAAGGAACTGGTAGGCTGGATCAATGGCGTAGCGGTCCACGGCTCTGATCGCAAGCTTGGTCTTCTTCTCGTGCTTTTGCTCCCTGGCCTCCTTGATCTCGACCTTCACTTTGGTGAGCTCGGCGGTGAAGGCGCGACGGACAAAGGGGGGGGGCGAGATCTTCGTCATTGGAGATGGCGGTGGAAAGAAGGATGAGATTTTGTTTGTCGGGATCCGGTGAGAGAGACGACAGTGGCGAGGGTCATTTGTTTTCTTCTCTTTTTTTTTAAATTTTTTTTTTATTTTATCAATTAATATATATATATATATATATATATATATATATATCGCTCATTTAATTTTTTTTTTTTTTTTTACTCCTTATAACTCCCATCCTCACACTCCCTCAGATCTAGGTTTACTTATGTCCCCTGTGACGCTTCTCGATCAAACAAAATAAAAAGGGGAGGAGTTCTAAGGCTTTATTTATATATAATAATAATAATAATAATAATAATAATAATAATAATAATAAAAGAAGAAAAATTCACCTTTGGACAATCAAGATCGTCGGGTTCAGATAGGACGAAAGAGATTTTTTTTTTTTTTTTGAGAGAATTTATTTTTGTCTGGTTGTCTCCTAAGCGAAAGTTCTCCTCCTTCTTTTTTTCTCTTTTTTTTTCTTTCCTTCTTTTTTTTTGTTTGATTCCCAGCAAAAAAGATCTCCCCATCAGAAGAAAACCCCCCGTCCTTTTTAAAAGCTTCGCCCGGCCTTATCCATAATCTCAACCTGTCCCCACAAAATCATAACCCCGATCGGATCAAATCCACATTTCAAATTTTTAAAATCAAATTCAAATTTAATTTAATTTATTTTTTTTTTAAATCAAACGAGGATAAGATTGAATTTAAAATTTAAATTTTTAAAATTCAAATCCAATTTGTCTCGGGATAGGTGTTTGCGTGCCTCGGGATTGGCACTTTTGCAGGTTGACTCGAGATATGTTCTCAGGCTATATGAAGTTTAGGATCGCCTCGAGATGTGTATTCGGGCTATTGTGTAACTTGAGTTTATTTTGAGATATGTGTTCTCAAGGGTAATCTTGTAATTTGCATTTTGTCTCGAGATATGTACTCTCGGGGACAATTTTGTAATTCGTCAATTTGTCTCGAGATATGTTCTCAGGGGCAATTTTGTAATTTTCATTTTACCTCGAGATATGTTCTCAAGGGCAATTATGTAATTTTCATTTTGCCTCGAGATATGTTCTCAAGGATGATCTTGAAATTTGAATATTTAGATCGCCTCGAGATATGTACTCTCAGCTGATCTTGAGATTTGAATATTTTAGATCGCCTCGAGATCTGTGCTCTCGGCTGATCTTGAGATTTGAATATTTTAGATCACCTCGAGATATGTGCTCTCGGCTGATCTTGAGATTTGAATATTTAGATCGCCTCGAGATCTGCGCTCTCAGCTGATCTTGAGATTTGAATATTTAGATCACCTCGAGATTTGTGCTCTCGGCTGATCTTGAGTTTTGAATATTTTAAATTGTCTCGAGATTTGTGCTCTCGGAGACAATTTCATAATTTGCCATCTTGCCTCGAGATATGCTCTCAGGGGCAATTTTGTAATTTTGTCATTTTTTTTCTCGAAATTTGTATTCTAGTCCAAGACAACCAAATGATTTATTTTAAAAGGGGAAATCCAAAAATCAATTAAGATTAGGACATTTAAATTTTAAATTCTAAATATATCCATATATTTGAATTTTAATTAAATTGGAATTTGAGTTCTATTAAGACATATATTATATAATTTATATATAAACAGTCATGCCTTGTCTTTTCCTTTCATTCCCTTTTTGCTTTTCTCTTAGAGAAGAGGGAGGCCTTGGATGATGTTCCTCCTTTTGATAGATTGAAACTCCATTTCTTTCCTTCCTCCTTCTCTCTTGAAACTAGCAAGGTAATCACCCTATTTCTTCTTGTTGTTGTGTAGAAGGTTATTATAGTATGTTTCTCTTGTTTATTTTTCAAAAATTGTTGGAATCTTGATTGAACCTTGTGCCTGGAATTTCAGAGTTACTGTAGCACCGGTGAGTTCTCCTTGTTTTCTTGGTTTCTTTGGCTTAGAGGGAAACTTAAACCTTTAGAACTTCTTTAATAACCTGAGGGTTTAGTTGAGCAAACCCTTGGGTGCGATTAGGGTTATTTGGTAGAGAAATCTAAGGGTTTCAATGTGTGGTTTTTTTGTGCTAATATTTGTTGGTGTTTTGTTGTGCTTTGTCAAGGAGGTGAAGCTTTCGCTCGAGGCAAAGAGCTAGCCGAGAATTAGCATTCAAGGAAACAAAATCGTCAATTTTTTTTGTGATTGGAAATGTTAAGCATAATTATATTAGAAAAATACCTATATATATATATATATATATATATATATATATATATATATATATATATATGCTTGTGTAAGGTTTTATTCGTTTTAATACTTGAATCGAGATGAAATGAGTTATTTATGTATGTTTCATACTTGAAAAGCATTATTGTTGAAAGGGAAGGATTTCCAGGTTGATTCTTGACTTATGTTCTGAGTTTATAAACTCTTTTGGTAAATTTGTATGCTCATCATTTCCTTGTGGAAATGGCTATGATTCTTGATTATTGAGTATTATGCTGGCTTTTGGTTTAGGTGTGGTGATATACCTATATTACTTGGCTTAAATGGTGTTATCCTACTGCAGTATTGGTTCTAGCGGCCAGCCGTTTGAGGTGGCGCGAAAGACCGGTTGATCTTTTTTGACCAATTTAGGAGAGGCCGTAGAACCCTATTTGGACGGTCATCGGGGAGCCGGAGTCACCATACGGTAAATCGATAGGTCATTGTCAAGGACATGAGTATCTTGACGGCTCTTAACCTAGCCGTGGCCACAATGAAGGTTTAGAGTGTGTGTTGTGAGTTGAGTATTCTTTTGAGTTGGTGTTTACTTTCATTTGAGTGTGAAACTTATCCCGTTGTGTTTCTTTTCACGAGTATTTTATTTATTTATTTCAAAACACATATTATATTTGAAATTGTTTTGATTTATATGTTTTATGGTAAAAGATTAGCTTCATATTTAGCTTGTTCTAATTATTTGAACCTTGTGTTTGGTATTTGAGGATTCAATGTTGTAACACACTAGTTGATGTAAAAAGGCCTTCTTGGCACTATTCTTGTTTTTTTTTTATATTGTGGCAAAATTTACTATTAAAGGTAATTGTGTTCTAAACTAGTTATATTATTAGTAAAGTTTTATTTTGGTGGTTTATGATTATTATTTTGGTATTTTCTGTTAGAATTGTACTAACCTCCTCTCACTGAGTAACTGTGGTTGCTTACCCCCTCTTTCCTCTTCCCAAGCTATTGTAGGTAGTAGGTGCGGCTGTGTGCTAGCGTGCTGGGTATTTGCTAGCCTCCTATCTTTTGTGTTTCCCTTTTAGTTCATATATGTTTGTTTTGGTCATAAACATGTTATATGAGTCTTGGATCCACTAGTATGTTGGAAACTTTGTTGCTTCCTTGTGCATTTGTGAACCACTCTATTTCAATACTCATTGTTGTTATTGTTGTAGTTCCACTGCGTGTCTTTGTATTTCTCTACTCTGTCCTTATGTTTATTATTGTTAAGTGGTGGGGTATCCCTCCTCAGGACCTCAGGTTCTCGTGGCAGTTGTCGCGTCCCGTGAGCCCACGGGTTGGGGCGTGACAGATCCCATTTTTAACATATTCTTATATATTAAGAATTAAATATTATTTTCAAAATGCATAGGCTTTACTAATTCTTCCATAATAATCCAACAACTTATTTATTTGACTTAGTAAAAACATAAATGCAAATAAAATTTTTAATAAAATAATTATGAAAATTGAAAATATAGATAATCAGTAAAAAAGGCTGAATGAATATGATGTTTGCATTGCACTGTTGTTAGGTGATAATTTCGAAGTATTTCGAAGAAAAACTCCTTGACTTAATGCACTGTTGTTAGGTGCTAATTTGAATAATATTAAGTACCCCTATTTACAATTATTAAAATTATTTTAATTATATTCATCATATTTGTTAATTACAAAAGGAAAGAATAGAAGTATTCTTTATTTCTTTTTTTATTTTGCTAAAATAATAATTTGGCTCAAAACAAAATAAATTTTTATTCAACTTGAAATAAATTATAAGAAAACTAATATTAAAAGTTAAGCAAAACTTTAAGTTGGATCTGAATATCCAATATCCGATTCAATTTAAATCAAATACCTGATTTTAAATACCAGATGGAGTACCTAGTTTTGCTCACCCCTCAATCTTTAATGGTAAATTAAAACACTTCATTAAAGCAAAAGGAATTATGTTTTTTTAGAGATTTGCTATATTCACATAGAAATTAAGTTCCTCAAAGGTATAACTAAATTATGAAATTTTTTTTCCTACTTTTCTGAAAAAATATCTCTTTTTGTGTTGTTTTTTTTTTTTTGTATTTTTTGTATTTTTTTTATCTTGCACTCACATGAGAAAACAATTATTTTGTTGTTTTAAAATTTGCATATTCAAATCTTTACAGTTTTTTTTTAATTATTCAAAGAGAAAAATATGATTATTTTTTTTTTTAGTTGAGAAGGACATAACTTCTAAGCAAATTTGGGGGAATATATTTAATTTTGAAATTAAAAATGTTAAACTAAATATAAATTTCAACTTTAGATTGGAAAAAAAAAGTGATGATAACAATTAGCATGGAAAGGTCTAATGCCACATTTAATGTAAAATCAAATAAATGGCATCAAATGTTTTCTATTAATACCTAATAGTGTGGACAGTGTGGCATTTAATGTAAATAATATTTTAAAAAAAATTAAATTAATTAAAAATTTTAAAATTTTACGTGAAATAAGTATACAACTACTTTAAATATATGTGAAGATAAAATGTGAGCTATAAAACATTCATACAAATTATTTAATACATAGATGTTCCTCTCACTTATATATCTTTTTATTGTTTACCTCACATAAAGTTTTAAAAATTAAGATTTTATGTAACTAAAAAGAAAGCTTGTAAAAAGTAAATATTACCCAAAACATTTTATTTATATGCTATTATTTATTAACAAATAATAAATTAACTATTTGTATAAAAGTATTATTTATTCAGATATATATATATGGAAGAAAAATATTTTTTATAAATATATATACATGTAATTTCAAAATTTTAAGGGGAAAATATGAAAATAAAACGATATTATAATAAAAATAAATTACAAAATTAATAATACTTCAACCTTGGGACACGAATCCAGTTATGTTCAATTATCTTAACACAGTCTCCCAAACAACAGCGACAGCAATTAGCTTTTGTTCCATCATCCAAAAAAGCTTTCACATTATTATACCCGGATAAATTACCCACAGGCGCAGGATATGGCAAATCATGTTTAGACAAAAGCAAAGATAAAACAAATTGCTCTTACACTTCTGCTTAAGTAATTTTTTTTTTAATTTTAAATTTAAAAAAACAAAATAAAGAAGAAAATATAATCTATATATATAAGAAGAATATATTTCTATGTTTTAATATTTTCTTTTTTTTACTTATATTTTTAAATTTCAATAAGACAGAAAATACTTACAAATTTTTTTATAATGATTTTGAGGTAATTTGATGTGTCCATATGAGAATTTAATCACTGTCATAAGTCAGAGAATTTTATTTAAAAAAATAAAATACATCACAGAAACGGTGAATATTATTATAAAATGATATAATAGAAACAAATATTTGCTTTTATTTTTTTTTTATTTTAGTCAAAATAAAATACTCTCAATTATTCCCTCTACTCTTAAGAATCGATTTTTTTAGTCCTTCTGCATTTAAGAATGTCTTAACTAGTCTCTGTATTTTTAAAAGTAAAGAAGCTAATTAAGAAAAGACTGAGAGTAAATCGACTAAGTGAATACATTTTTAAAAATAGAAAAACTAGTTAAGAGTATTTTTGAGTAGAAGAACAAAAAAAAATGAAAAAAGAGAAATAAAAAAGACCAATTCTGATATTATATTTTTAGAAAACTAAATGTCTCGTCCAAACAAAAGAAGAAAAAAAAACTAAAATTTGAATTTACCCAACAAAGATTTATATTACCACAAAAATAATCTCCTACCAAAAACTATACAGACGCTGCTGAACATTCTTGACACCGTGCATCTACCAACATCTTCTTTGGCAGCAACACCAACCACTCTAACTAACACCCAAACTCATCAACCTTATTACCCTGATTAACAAAACCAAACCCCCAAAAGAAAAAAAAAAAATTAAAACAACAAACCAAAACATTAATAATAACAATAATAATAATAATTCTAAACTCTAAGCAAATAGATACTGAGTTCAGGACCACCATTTCCATCAGGATTCATCATATAGAAAGCCTCAGAATCCTTAGAACCAATAACACGCTCAAACCTGGCTCTCATATACATCATCTCACCGTCCGGGTCTTGCGCATCCCCCGGCAACACTCCCGCCCCCATCGACACATTCTCCACCGCTTTCAGTACCTTCAAGTGCTCCGTCCCACACTCCCTCCGCACAGCATACCCACACTTTTTCCCATTACAGTACGCGCGCCACAACGGCTCCTCCAGCAGTCTCTTGCCCGAACCCGGTCCAGCGCTGCGGCGCTCGCACTCCAGCGCGATGCGAACTAGCCCGGACGCCATCTCTCGGACAAGCGTGCTGGTGGGCGTAGCCAACTCGATGAGCGCAGCAGGTGATGAGCGTGAGTCAGTTTGGAACGCGAAATGGACGTGGCCACGGCGTCGACCGAAGAGAGTGCCTGTCACTCTCGGACCGAGACCGGCCGAGCGGCTACGCCGCGCTGCAATTGCCGCGGTGAGAGCTGACCGAAACCTGGAGATGGATGAAACTGGACGTTGGCGTCTTTTATTCCCATCCTCCACCAGTTCATCATCACCAATGTTGTTGTTATCTCCGCTGCTAACTTTTTCAATCTTGTTCATTATCCATTGGAAGTGTCTTCTTGAAGAGGAGTCATGAGGAGTTCTTGCCATGATAGTCCTCATTGTTGAGTTGAGACTTGAGAGCTTGGGTTGTAGTGAGAAGTGAGAACAAATTAAGGTAAAAGAGAACAAAATTGGAGAAAGAATGAGGCAGGTGAGTAAAGAGTAAAGACAAGGGGGAGATTAGGGATGGGAGATTTGATAGATGCTCTTTGTCCACTTTTGTGGCTTTGGGGGCTCATTTATTCCATGCTTCTAGTCCTTTTTGTCAGCCACTGGTACTGTCATTTTTTTTTTTTTTTCTTAATGGTGGAGTGGGGTCACTATGCACCTGACAAAGTCACAAAGGGATTGGGGGGTGACCAGACCCACCAAACTCTTGACAATGAAACGCCAATAATAATAAAATCCTTTGTAGGTTTTATTTGTACCACACAAAAAAAATAATAATAATAACTAATTTAGGTGATTTGTTGGCAAACCTCTTTTGTTCCTTAAAAATAAGCGATTTTAGTGGAGTATATCCAACTAGGTGCAAATAAAAATGTGGACGGAAATCAATTGAAATTCTTACTCCTTGTAGGTCAATACTTGAATTTTTCTTTTTTCTAGGACTTCTAAAATTATATATTCTTTAACATTGATGGCAAATGTAAGGATCAAATTAACTAGAGTGGAAGCAAATATCTATAAATTATTTTAATTTAAACATTTTAAATTTATCATATTTCAAAAAAAATTTATGAATTATTTATATAAAACTCCAAAATATGAGATGTTAAAAGAATCTTGTTTTTTTTCTGAAAGAAAAAGTTAGATTTAGTAAAAACAATTTGAAGTCATCATATTTTGAATTAATTAATATTAATTAAAAATATTATAATAAAAATAAAAATTATTTGTTTAACAAATATTAAACATCTATTTTAAAAAAAATTTTAAATATAAATAATTAAATTTTATAAGAAGATTATTATTGACATTATTTTTTCTCAAATTTTTTGATTTAACAGATTCTTAAAAACAATAGACCCTACAAATAAGGTGCTTGTTATAATCTAATGAAGGGCATCCAGAAGGAAGAGAAAGATGGGGGAGAAACACATGGTGGGGATGGCCCATGGTGGGGGCGTTTGAAAGGGAGAGATGAGACCGTTGGTGGGCAATTGTAAGGAAAGCATTGGGATGTGGAGACGAGTGGGGCATACATTTGTGGGTAAAGTAAAAGAACAACCTTGACCAACTATAGATGTGTATATATATATACACACACACACAAAGAGAGAAAGAGAGAGAGAGAGTTAAGGACACGCCAAAGCCGTACAAAAACCAAGAATGCTGTGAAGAGGAGACAAAGGTGACAGTGCAGGCGCTGTGCTTTGTTTTATTATCCATTGCATCAATCCATTGTTTGTGTGGAGGGTGACGTAATACCAGCGGGCCAGGTCCCAGTCCCACTTTTGTTTAATGGAAACCCCAAATGCTTTACTTTGTTTGAATGAAATGTTGGAAGTCTGAGTGGTATCACAATCACATTATTTGTATCACTGCTTTTTTTATTGGTCTGGTCCACCAAAAAAGACTTGCTGGAAATAAAACGGGCCAACTTCAATATATGTATATAATTTAATTTTAAGATGTAATCATTTTGTTCACTAGATGTTTAATTGTTTAAAGATGCAGTAATTATATGTACTTTTAATGGTTGCTTATTTCATTTCTTGGATATTTTAAATACTAAATCGAGTGAGGCGGAGGGCAAACAGAATACATCATGTTGATTTAATCAATTGAGAGAATTGATTTGGGTTTGATAGCCTATTACACCGGTTAGTCAAGTTAGAAATTTTCAAGATAAAGTAAAGTTGTGTTAGCTACTTTATTTAAAGGTAGCGCTAGTATCAAATGGTCTTTCTAGAAATGTAAAAAAATAGTGGTAAGAATCAAATGCTACTTGTACAAATTACATTTTAGGTGTAGATCACTTGGATGGAGTTGACAATACAGTGAATTTTTAATTATATTATATTTATAAATTTTTATATTTAAAAATACAAAAAAAAAAGTTAAATTCCCCATTTGGTTAAATATATTTAGAGTGAGATTATACTTTTTGGGTTGTTTAGTTGGGGGTAATATTAGATTACCCCCGAAACGTGTACTAGATAATTTTATATTACTTCATTTAGTTATATCATATTCTCGAAATGTAATTACTAATTCAACAGGTGGCAATCTCACATTGTGGGCGGAATGTAAATTTTTTCCCATTACAAACCTTTAAATTCAATAAAAACTCAAAAATATTAAATTTCTAAAAAATTGATTATATTTTTTTTAATGTGGTGATAGAATATTTTTAATTACTTTCTATGATGTTTTAGCAGTTTGTTTTGAAACCAAATATATCTTTTATAAAAAAGTATACTCATCCAAATGTTTGGATGAAGATAAAAATAATTTGAGATTATTTTTTTTAAAAAAAATATAGAGTTAGAGGAACAATTTATATTTATATAAAATAGGTAAGTTTGAGTTAATTAATATTAATAAAAATTGACATTATTGAAATCAAAATTTTATTTTTAATAAAAAAATATTTTTATTATTAAATAATTTCAATCTTTACTTCAAAATATTATGAACTTTCATATATTTGGCACTAATTGGGAATTATATTCCTAGTATTTGGTTCAAAAAATCCATTTGTGTTTGGTTGTAGGTATTTATAAATTTGAATTTTGAAAACTTGTATTTGATTTGATGTATTTATAAAATATAGACTCTCATGCTGAAGTTACCCCCATTTTGGATGACTATTAAGTCTAATTAATTACAAAATACCTATCAGATATTTTTAATTATAATTAGATATATATTTAATTAATTTAGTCTAGTAGTATGTTTTTCCTGCAATTTCCTTTATATTTCTAATAATTATATTAAATATATTAAATGTATTATACACTAGACAGCCTTGTGTTTTTTTTTTTTTAAAAAAGCAAAGTTTTGTTATGAACATAGCAAGAGACATTTATTACTTTAGCCTCAAGAGCTAAAATTTGGTTTAAATTTTTTTTTTATTTGAGTTAGTAAGATTTATTTAATTAATATTAATAAAAATTAAATATTTTAATATTAAATTTGTATTGTTTTAAATAGTAATAATTTTTTAAAAATAAATATATTTAGTTAAATAATCACCTCTTAGGAAATGGAGTGGTTGCAGTAAGTAAAGAACATAAATAATTTATTTATATATTACAAATAATCAATAACATGACGATGATAGTAGTAAATTAACCGAGTTAATTTTCCATTAATTCACCAAACTTTGACTTATTATCATTTCGGTCATTCAACTTCAAAACATATCAAAGTGGTCACTCAAATTCTAATTCATATCACCGGGCAGTCACCTGTGGCTAGAGATGGGCACGGGCCGGTTAACCGGCCCGGCGGGCCCGACCCGCCGGGTTGCCGTTCACCGGCCACCAGACCCGGACCCGGCCCGGCATGGGTGTAGAACCCGCCGGGCCGGGTTGACCCGTCAGACCCGGTGGGTCCGGGTCACAGGAGGTCGAGCTCGGAACCGGCCCGGCTTCACTGTTGAACCGGCGGGCCGGGCCGGTTGGCCCGCTCAAAAATATTAAAAAAATCAAAAATAGAAAATAATAATAAAAAATTCAGAAAATTAAAAAAAAAAAAAAAATTTCTCAAAATTTTTAAACACCGGGTCAAACCGGGTTTGGCCCGGCGGGTCAACGGGTTGGGTCTCCCCAACCCGTAACCGGCCCGTCTACAGTACGGGCCGGTTACGGGTCATTGAACCGGCCCGCCGGGTCATTGGGTCTCCCCAACCCGTAACCGGCCCGTCTACAGTACGGGCCGGTTACGGGTCATTGAACCGGCCCGCCGGGTCATTGAACCGGCGGGCCGGTTCCGGGCCGGGCACGGGCCGGGCCGGTTTTTTTTTGGGCCCGTGCCCACCTCTACCTGTAGCTTTCCAGCCCAAATTAGTCTACGTGGCTGCCGAAAAAACTGAGGTTTGACGGCCACGTAGACTAATTTGGGCTGAAAGGCCACTGGTGACTATGGTACCTCAGTTTTTTTGTCGGTCACTTAGACTAATTTGGGCTGGAAAAGCCACGGGTGACTGTCCGGTGATATGAATTAGAATTTGAGTGATCACTTTGATACATTTTGAAGTTGGATGACCGAAGTGATAATATATTTTATATGTATAAGTTTTGAACTATTCATGTATATCTTGATGAATCGATGCCTTTTTTATGGTTTAATTGGTTCAATTCATTTTATAGGCCTCTAAGAAGCCAAGGTGAGCTTGACAACACAATTTAGGAAGAACGGTAGCGAAAATGACGTCTTCGAGCTTCGGGCACTGTAGCAAGTAATGTAGTAGGCACTGTAGCACTTTATCTAAATTTCAGCAAAAATCCTAAGGTCTTGCGGGTATCTTTGCTCCTACAAGCCAGGACATGAAGAAAACCTGAGAAGGTCATTAAAAAGGTTGCTAGGGCATTTTGTTGGAGCATCATCTTCTACACTTGGCTCTTCATCCATCTAAAGCAAGATCAAAAGTGGAAGACCAGATTTGAGGGTGCTTTGAAGTGGAAATTGAGGGGAGAAGAACACTTTGGCAAGATTCTTCTTTGATCTCACTTTGGGAAGCTTGAAGATAATGAGGGAAGCCGCCCCTAATGAGATGTTCGTGGAAGCTTTCCACGCATTCCGACTCTCTGTTCACTTTTAGAGTTTAAGGGAGTGTTTATTAAGTTTATCTTAGTTGTTAATTAAGATTCTAAAAATTATTACAACTGGAAGAAGAAAAACATATTCTTCAAACTACCCTATTGTTAGTATAAGTTAGTATGGCATAATTTGGGTGTGATGCGTATAGAAAAAATGTGTGTTAGTTCCGCCGGTTAGGGTTTGTGAACTTAGAGGAACACTCACTCACTTAAGCACTCAAAAAAAGCAAACACAAACCACACAAGAAGAGACACAAGACGTTAGTAACCCAGTTCGGCATCCACTTGCCTACATCTGGGGGCCATGCCCGGAGATCAACAATCCACTAAAAAGGGGTAAAAGATAGAAGAGTACAAAACACACTTGTCACTCTCTCACAATACAAGAATACTACCCTCTCTAGATTGTCCGGTACCTCCATACTCCCTCTTTCAAGAGTCGTACCCAATCCTAGACCAAGGAAGTATATATAGACGCCTCAACGTCCCAAATATAGCACATACCCTTTTTAGAATCTCTGCCGCTTCTAACTTTGGAACCTTCCGAAATTAGATGTCACAACTTATGTTATAACAAATGTTGCGACATGACCTGACTGTTGGCTTGGCTGAATTCTGGCTCCATTGCTAAGAGACCTCAAGGCACCCCATCTGAGTCGATGTAGCCCGATCACCTGATCCGAACCTACCAGCAACTAACCTCCCTCTTCAGCTCCTCACCACACAGCCCCCTCGCAAGGGGCGCACTTCCTATGTGCGTCTTCATGAACCTTGCCAAACTTAGTCTTCACTTCACCCAAGTTTGGTCTTCAAATCTTCATCAAGGATCTTCATTCAATCAGCTGAATCTTGCCAACAATAGTCGCATCTTCAAACATACCCTTAATAGACTTCATATCATCTCTATTAGGGTTATTCAAATCTTGCCTTCAATAGTCTTCAAAATCATACCATTGATAGGTTGTTTCTTCATTTAAGCTTCACCCATATTTAGTCTTCAATCACATCTTCTAAATATAGTCTTGATGAGATCTTGATATCATCTTGTTGCTTGCTTGATCTTCTTGCCTAAAATAGTTTCAACAAGATCTTCATTTAATCTTCATGAGAGTTGCAACTTCTTGCCAAAAATAACTTCTCCAAGATCTCCCATGATATTTTTCACCTAGCCAAGTTTGTTTACGATGTCATCCTTCATTCCACATCATTCTCCATGCCACGTCATCTTGCTTGCCATGTCACCTTGACTAGGTGTCAAATTATGCCAATCATTAAAGTGCATTTGCACTAACAATGTGTGTAATAATTTGCTTGGGACATTATTTAATGTGGTGGGAAAAAGTAAAAGACATCTTGAAGGCTCACTTAGCCTTGTGTGAGATGAGAATAAAAACAAATCTTCATCTTGTTGGTGTTGGAAATAAAACTTATATCCCTCCTACATGTTACAAAATGAACAAATAAGAAAGAGAGAAATTTTGTTCTTTGTTAAAAAATGTTAAAGTTCACAATGGATATTCTTCAAACACTTCATGTTGTGTTAATCTATAAACATGGACATTGCTCCTCTCGCCGAGTTTAATACATAGCCACCCATGTATCATGGCAAGTTCATTTCGAAAGGCATACATTATGCAAATTATAGAAACAGAGATATGTATGATGTTATCTATTGTAATCCTAAGTTCACCTTCCAAATTTTTGCAAATGTAGTTAGTTTCATTGAATTTCTCCTGAGATGATATAGAGAATGGTAATCTAGTGACCATATTTGATGTGGTTCATTATTGATCACAAGAAATCCAATGAATTTGTTCAGTTATATATTCATTAATGTTATGGTCTTTTCCATAACAAAAAAGAAATGGTCACTTTTTTTTGTTTAATTATGTTGATTAAATGGTTTCCAAGTTGTACTTTTATTGTTTGGATAAGAACAAGGAACATATTTTTATTTTTATTTCTAGATTAAAAATCAATATATAGCAGGGCGTGGGTTTAGATGTCTGGCCACTACTTATAGCGGTGGATTTAATCCGCCACTATAAATTTGCCAAGATTAATTAACGGCACTTTATATTTGCTGCTAAAATTGTATAAATTCCTATTCCAACTAAGCCTTTAGTTGCGAATTTGGTATCTTTTGTAGTTGGTCTATAGTCGCGAAAAATATGCCTTATAAAGTCAAACTAATATTGAGAAATACAAAAAATACAAAATATATATATATATATATATATATATATATATATATATATATATATATATATATATATATATATGATAACGGATTAACGGGTGGTGTAATATTTTTGGGAAATAAAATTTTTGGTCTTAGCAACTCTAGTCAAACTAATATTTATTATATAAAAAAATATGCACTTTATTAAAATAATAAAATTAATTTGTTATTTTTTCATTTTACCTCTCGTTTGCGTTTGCATTTG
Organism: Dioscorea alata; assembly: GCA_020875875.1. Taxonomy (NCBI): domain Eukaryota; kingdom Viridiplantae; phylum Streptophyta; class Magnoliopsida; order Dioscoreales; family Dioscoreaceae; genus Dioscorea; species Dioscorea alata. The sequence continues at coordinate 3,230,652 of CM037030.1, read as the reverse complement.
CTCCTAACCGGAGATTCCTATAATATGATACGGGGTGATTAACATTAAGTGCTTATTTCTTTGATGAAGGTGATGAACCCGCAAATCAATTAAAAAGGAAAATAATTAAAAAAATTGTTTATGATTTAATCTTTCGTTAGCCTTAACCAGGCAAGACAACAATACTGTGTAGGAAATTACATGCAAAATCGCTAAAAATACTCACAAAATAGAGACAGATCCATGGTCACATGTACGCCTAAATTTTTAACTACATTTTAATATAATATTAATATTTTAGGGTTTTAACTTAATTCTAAGTTTTTCTAATATTTATTATAATGGCCCAAGAGCCCTCTTATCATATCGCCAGTAATCACCTTGTTTGGGAACATAAAAGCACCAAAAAGTTTCTTAATTTAAAGACTTTCACTTGAGCCCAGTTTTTCTAAGCTATTATTGATTATTTAAACAAATATTAGATTTTATATTTCACAAAAAACTATTTATTTTTTAAAAATTATTATTATTATTATTATTATTACTACTACTACTACTACTACTACTACTACTACTACTACTACTACTACTACTACTATTATTATTATTATTATTATTATTATTATTATTATCACCGCAAGTATTTTTGGACTTCTTAAAACTTATTATGCGGTATTTTAGTTTGTTTTCCTTTGTATGTTAACTCAAAACTTAGCCATGTTTCTTATATTTGCCTTGGTAGGGCTTATCGATTGGTTTAGGGTACGCGAGAGCCAAATCGGTATTGTCATATATGTGAACAATAATAATAAGCAGTAACTAGCTACAGTAATGTCAACTGTAGTTCATAGAAAAAAAACCAGCAAACCTGTAATATGCACTGGCTGAAGCACGCCTTAGCATGGCCATGCTTCGTTTTGCATGACTGTGCTCTAGGCATGGTGCCCGTGCTTTTTCTATTGTAGTTATTACTATAGCAGTGGCATTATAGATGTTAATTGCAGCTTGTTAATGTAGTATTTTCATTAGAGGAAGCCATTACAATCCTTTGGGTATGGTTCCCATGCTTTTTGTCAACTCTAAACGCCTTTTTAATGTCTTTCTTTCCTCTTTTCCTCTCATTCTCTTGACATCCATCCCTTGGATGAAAAAAGGACCTTGGATGAACATCTCCCTCTTCATAGATTGAAGCCTTTGTCCATCATTTGTTCTCTATGAAATCTAGAGGTAAGCTTTCTAACCTCTCCTTGTTCCTTGATGTCTAGATGGCATGTTAGATCTAGGGTTGTGAATTTGGAGCATGACATGAGAGCTTGAGATTTGTATCCTTGCATATTTAGTGTTAGAAACATGAAAGGAGTTTATGTATTGCCTTTCTTTGAAATCGGATTACTGTAGCAGGCAATGTAGTTTGTTGTAGCACCAGAAAACCATGGTTGTTTCTCTTGTTTATTTGGTTTAAAATGAAGCCAAGAACCTTAGAAACTCCTTAAAAAGCCTAAAATCTAGTCTTATCCAACCCTAGACCTTGTCTAGGGATTGCATTGCATGTGTAAGTTAGGGTTTCCTTTGCTTTTCATTTTCTTACTTTGTTGCTTGTGTGTCTGTGTTTGCAAGGAACCTGCGTTGAAGAAGCGCTCGGGGTCTTTTCTAGCTTAAGTTGTGAGTGGGTGAAGTTGATGCATATTTCTAAAAAAAATACGATTTAAATGCCTTCTTTGTTTGATTGAAAATTGATTCCTTTTTTTATCGTATTTAAATTGATACTTTGGTCAGTCTAGAAAGAGTTTCTACGCTATTGATTGATATTCGAAAAGGTTGAAATGAATTACGAAACTTATATACATTATACTACGTTTGGCTAATATGCTTGTGAAAATGATTTTCATTTCCGATATGTGAAAATTGGTTTTTTTTTTAATTTCAGGTCTTGTTCAAAGTGTGGACATTCAAATTATTTAGCTTAATGTTTATAAGCTTAGATACTTTGTAGGTATAATAGAGAGAATTGTGCAACAAAATGAGGAAATATTGTTAGCAGTGGAAGATTCAAGCATTGAAAATATTTAATATTTATTTATCTTAGAGTTAGAATTGATCTAAGAGTTGAATTAGGATGTATACTTGATTTACTTGTAAAAGTTGGAAATGTCTTGGAAGAGTAGTGACAAACTACATGTGATGTATAAGCTAAGAGTTAGATTGAATTTATATTGATAAATTGAAAGTTCTTGTGAAGGTTAATGAATTGTTAGACTTAATATTTTAAGAATTGGAAAGTATCTTTTGAGAGTTTTGATAATGAATTTGATATTAGTAAGGTTAATATGGTGACTTGCGAGTATCAATACTCTGTTGAGGAACTTGGGTTTAAATGATGTTCATGACAAATTTGATTAATTATAGGCTTGGGTAACTGATCACTTGGTGATGTGTAAGCCTTGTAGGCATGTTAAAAATCTTGAATGAAAAGATTTGGTTGATTTGTTGGCATTCAAAGGTACATGTAATGACTTAAATATAATTGCATGTTCAGTGTGGCTTTAGTATATGTATATTTGTGTAATTGGTAATCAGTTGCTTATGGGTGAGTTGAACTTGTTTTTTTTTTTTTTAATTATTTTTTTAAGCAATTGAGGTTGATAATGATTTGTGCATTATTGAGAGTCTTTGATGAATGTTTCTTTATCAAATTCTGAGTGGTTGTGTAGTGACATCAGGTTTGAGAGGAATGTAAGGCAACAATTTCATGTCTTTATAGAAGACTTGGATATTAATATGGAATTGTTCTTGGACTTACTCGTATATTTTGAGTGATGATTACTCAATTGTTTAAGAGATGGAGTGAGAGCGATCATAGGTGGATCTAGAGTTAGTTAGGCCAAAGGCCATATTGGCATTGATGAATTTTATTATATTTTCAAATATATATGTGATGTACTCCAAAAGTATACTTTTGATATCTATGAATATGAAATTGGTTTTCTTTTATGAGATGCTTGTGTTTGTCTTGAATGTGGACATTACAGGTGGCTTTATCATATTAAACTGATGTTTTAATCAATTTGAAAAGGCTTATGGTTACATTGGTATATCAGGTTTGAAATGCAGTTGAAACATAGAAAAACGTAACACTTGTGTCATTGTTTTATATGGAAATGATGCTTATTTCAGATTTATGATTATTGTCCTGGACAAGAACCATGTGAATTGACTTGTGAAAATTGTGGATAGGGATTTCATTCCCTGTATTTATATTTTGTCCTAGTTATGGACCTTTTTGGTGAGATATTTATGCATTGATTGATGTTGATGGTGATGGGGTTGTAACCCGCCTGCTATAGTAGGGGGTCCCCATGAGCCAGCCTTTAGAGGTGGAGTGGAAGATTCGTTTCCTTGTCCTCATTAGGTGGCTCCTAGAACCCTAATTTGGATGATACCTTGGAAAGTCGGAGTTACCATACAAACCGGTGGACCAACGTCAAAGTTATGAAGACTTTGACGGCTCTCAACCTAGTTACGATAGTGGCTAAGTTGGAGAGTATTTTTAGGCCATTGTTGATTTCTTCGAGATGTGAACTCTTATAGATTCTGTGGAAAAGTTTAATTAATGATGGGTTTTATGTCTTGATGCTTTAAAACTCTTATTATGTCAATTTTGGTATTTATGAGAGTTGGAAACTTTATTTTGATCAATTACTGCTTTACATTCATTATGAATTTTATGTACTTGTATTTGCTAGATTCTGGATGAAAAGCTTTGAGGCTTGACAATACTCGTGAAAAACCTATGTTTTGGTTTTTGAATACCGAAGTTTCATATCTTGAATTTATATGGTGTTATAAATGAAAGATGTTTCTATATCATTTGTATTATTGTAAAAATGTAATTTTGGAAATTCATTATCTTGTTTTGATATTCTCTTAGACATGTTCTAACCCATTTATTGAGTAGCTTTGGTTACTCTCCCTGCTTTTCCCTTCCAGGTTTTATATTCTAAAGGCGATGTGGTGAGGTGGAATGCTGGGCATGTTTTGTATTGCTTATCTTTCTTCATCTATACTCTTGTATACGTGTATCTTTGGGCATGTTTGCATTGTATAAAGTACATTGATCCAATAGCATTTTTGGGTTTGAAAACTAGTAATGTTGCTACTTGTTCTACTTTCTTGGAAAAACTTTGTTGTATGATGTCTTGTTTAACTCTTAAATTCCTTTTACCCTATTGTTGAGTGTGTAGCTTCCTCTGTGTATAATTGTACTCCGTATCCTTGGATATTCTTATATGTGATTTTTTTTTTCACAATTGTGAAAATTAAGAGTTTTGTCAGCTATGCTGCGACTAGAGGGTTAAGTGGTGTGAGTGTCCCTTTTTCGGGTTGTCACTGCGGCTGTCGCGTGTTGAACCCACAGGTCAAGGCGTGACATAATAATTATTTTAATTTTTTAAAAACCTATTGGTTTACAATTTTAAATTATTAAAGCATGTTTTTATAATTTGGTTTCCCACGTATAAGCCACTCATAAATATTTTTTATATTTATAACAATTTTGTTTGATATGAGTATTATGGAACATGCTATTTTTTTTTTAAAAAAAAAAATTTCCTTTTTTAAAGAATTTAATAGGTTTTGAAAAAAAAAACATTTAAAAAAAACTAAAAGAGCACAAAACAATGCTTTGAAAGTAGCTTTTGGCTTTTCTTAGGTGACGATTCATATTTGATAACATGGCTCTAGGACTATTTTAATGAGTAAAACAACCCTATAGCCATTATGTTATATATTAAAAGAGTTATCATTAAGTCAAAAAATCCAAAATAATTCTTTCAAAAATACAGATTTGTCATTATTTATTAAAAATAATTAATTAATGATCCAATTATAAATAGAAGTTTAACATGAGATTTAGAGCTTATTTGGCAACATCGTACAAGTTCCCAAATTCCATAGGAATTCTGTATTTAAATAAAAAAAATTATTAAGGGGTGTTTGATATTTTTTGGATGGAGAAAATTTCCTATTGAATGTAAAGATTCTATAGGAAAATTTAAGAGGTTCTTACCAAAATATTTTTTTCCCTTTGTGAAGGTAATAGCTCATCTTTCTCATGTGAGAAAATTAGAAATGATGTGGCATTTAATGTGGAACCCACCTCCGTTAAGTATTTTTTTACTTTAATATTTTAAATTTTATGTAACCCTTGATCTTATCACTATTTTTTTCTTAATATTTTTGATCCCCGTGCCCTTGATCATCACGTTCTCGTTCTTGTTGGCAAAAAAATAGAGATCTATCCCTAAGCTGTCTACCTCTTCTCCCATCTCCTCATCATACTTTGATCATGGATTCTGATCATGAATGAAATCGCTTCTCCATTAGGGCTTGTCAGAGGTAAGGTTTTGTCTCCTTGTTCTTTTTTTCTTATTGTTTAGGTTTGATGCTAGTTAGGGTTAGAGTTTTCTTTGTAGTTTGATTATGGATCTTTAAATCTTATGATTTATATTAGAAAGTTGAAGTTAAATTCTTATGCTTCCATCTATGCTTCTTATGTGAAAAAATTTGAGTTATTTGAGGATAATTATTAGATTGAGAAGTTTTTTGGTAGTATAGCAGGGATCCCTAAATAATTTTGGAGAGCTAAAGACATATTTTGGAGGATTTCAGAGTACAAAAATTGTAAATAGATCTTGTTTATCTTACTGCAAAATTTCAGAATTTTTTTCATGTGTATCCTCTAAGATAGAGGCTCTAGATGCAAGTGCCTCGGATAAGATATATGTGCAAGCCTTGGAGAGTTTTTAATTTTTATCTTGATTTTAGAGTATGAATTATGTATAGCAAATTATATAAAAGTTGTAGATTTTGATGCTACCTAATTATCTGCAAATTTCAGATTTTATACAAGTGTGGTTTGTGAGGTATAACCTTATTAGTATAACTGTCTACGATGAAATTTCTATGCAAAACATGAAGATTGAAGGGCATTTTTAATGGTCATGAAGATTAAATTGGGTAAGGTAAAAAATAGAAAACTTGTTGCCTTTTTAGGTTGTCTAATTTTTAGTGAAATATTACTGATTTTGGAATTATAGGTTGAGAGATATGTATGTATGAATGGGGTATGTTTGAATTATAAGTCTGAAGAAATAGCTGGAGAGTGAATTGAATGCTATAATTTGAGTAGTACTCTAAATTATGTGAATTTCAGATATGTCACAGCCTTAGGTGTTTATGGTTCTCAGGATTTTGAAATTTGTGATTTGGAAAAGTATATGTGAAGTTATGAGGGATTTAGTAATCAATGTTCATGTTAGAATTATTTTTATGCCCTTTGGTTTGGATAATTGCTTTTATACCCCTGAAAGAATCTTGATTTGGGAAATAGAATAATAATTTGATCTTTTTTGTTTGTATACCCTTCGGAAATCCTTTTTGCATTATCCTTGCTCACTAGCCCTTTACTTTTGTAGAATTATTTGTGTCTTGGAATCTTCTTACATACCTTTACATTTTGTAAATCTATTCTATTGATGTTTTATTAGGCTTTCTTCTCTAATTATAGGGCATGCCAAAAGCTTTATGGTGTCATAATGAAATTAAAGTTTACCGCGTTGGCGAGTTTCAAGTAAGTAAACCATATATAAATATTAGTATATGTATATGCTTTTCGACTCTTGCTAAAATATCATTTTAAATTGTTCATTTATTAAATTTCTGATTATTTATATTTTTTTGAATTATTTAACCATTTATTAAATTCTTGATTAAATAATTTTTATTAAATTTCTAGTTATCATATTTTCCTAAATTATTTAAAATTTTCAATTATTTGCATATTTTTAAGAATTATCTGTTCAAGTTTAGATTCAAATAACTGTCTTATTTTGATATTATAAAATGGGATCATGCCACTGCTAAAATTTGCTTTCCGAATTACCCTATACTTTGCTCAATTTGGATTTTGATATTTTTGTTGTATTTGTGGACATTAAGTATTTTGGTGTAAAAATCTAGTTTCCAATAAACTATGTACTAACCTTGACACTGGGGGTTAAACACTAACCTTGTCGACATGTACTCTGATAAGAGACTATAGTTTCGCACCGTTTCATCAGTGAAGAATAACGACCTCTGATATTTTGGTTAGGGTTACCGAGGGTAAATAAATGACCTCTAAAATTCTGACTCCGATCACCGAGTATAAACACATGACCTCTGATATTTAGTTTTGTTCATGGTTTATTGGAGACATATTCTTTTGAAAATCTGCTAAGCTTTGACTGTATTTCTGTTAATTTGCGTTGATTTCAAGGTTTCAAATTTTTTGTCAAAATTATATTATGGTATACAATATATATTATGATTCTCAGTATACTATTTTGATAAGTCCTATATGGATTTCTGGTTGATATTTGAATATGTATTACTAAAAACTTGTATGGTTCCAAAATGTTTTTAGTGGATTATTTACTGGGATGGAAAGCTTATTATCTTATTGTTATTTTTTTTCTTTCAGATAAGGGATAAGGTTGACTGGTGGATAGCTTAGTAGCAATTGTCGAGTAGCGGGGGTATCTTTGGTGTAGTTTAGGTTCTTTTTTTTTTTTTTTTTTATAAATCTATATTAACCCGAAACTTTGTATGTAGAAAATTTTCTATTTTTTGAACTTCATTGTATTTTGATTTTTGATATCTGAAATTCTGTGGAATGTTTGTTTAGTTTTGGATCAGGTTTTGAGCCATTATATATCTACCTGGTTTCGGCCTTGTAGGTGTATGGCCTTGTATGTCTACATGTGTGGCACATTTGGCTGTCATATCCACATGGCATTACAATAAGGTCATAATAAAAACAACAATAATAATAATAACTAGGTAAATTTCCTTTGTTCGTGTTGGGCTTCTGATAATTTTTGTAGTTTTAATGTAAGTATTTTTATATGTTGCACAAATTCTAGTAGAACTTTGCATTTATAGGAGTGCAAAGAAGTACATATAAAAGAGTTTTTAAGTTCATATCTTACATGAAAACATAGATATATAAATATGAACATCTCATTTGTTTTGTAGAAAGCTATTAATATTGGACATAATTTAAAGTCTCATATGACAAGTAGTATGTATATATATATATATACCTTTGTATTGCAAGAGTTAGCCGATTCATTGAGGAACCTTTCTCTTTGCAAGTGATTATGTTTTGGAATTTCTTATTTAATCTGGAACTTTCTCCTAATCATCCTTTAATCTTGATGCAATTTCATTCAACCTGATACTTTTTTTTGGATTAGTTTGTGAGCTTCCTTAATGAACAAATTGGCACTTGTAATATGAGTTGCCTCTTTAGGTGGAGCAATGGATTTTGCTTTTCTTTTGCTTATTTCTTAGTTAAATATTTTGTACAACCTTAATCTCTGAGTAATAACTTTCTATATCAAAACTATAGTAAAGTAGAACTCTTTGCCTTTAACTCAAAGGACTGTGAAGATGGCGTGAATCTCTTAATATCTATGATTGCTATAATTCTTTATATGAATGTCTATCAGCTTTCCTGCTTATTTATAAAAAATGATCAAGTTCATCTTATCAATTTCATCTTCCATTATCAGATCTAACTTCCCATTGCAATTAAATGAACATTCAATGGTCTTGTTAGTGGATAATTTTAGGCAAAATTGATATGAAGTAAAGCATAAGTATTCATAAGATTTAATTTCTTACATCATTAATGGATTTTTAATCTTATGTTGATTACACCAAAATTTGTCTCTACCTTAATCAAAGCTTACATAGCATAAATTGCAGGTATTGTAGCATCATATATCAATTGTTTTGTTTATGTTTGTGACAATAGCTTAATTAGTCCAATCTAAAGTTACTACTGCTCTTATGGTTAAAGGGGTTGTACATATGTTTTCAGTTTCATATCTACGTCCTTAATAATAGGAAATGGTTAATATTGCTTGCACATTGTTAATAATGTTTACATGGAATATTTGATTCTATTTAGTACCTTACCTTGAACTCCTTCGTTTATAGAATGCCAAAGTTGATATCAATTTTTGTTGCTACTGATTTGTTTAGATACATGTCCTCCGTTGAGAATAGTAAATTTGCATTGAAAACAAGGAATAGGTTTTATGCTCATAAGCATTTGATCACGTAATGTACACTTGAAAGTTTTAGCAACCATAGCAACGAAGACAACAATTGGCCATGGTTGCATCCGTGGAAGCTTAGTCACATTAAGTAATGGAAGACAATATTCCCAAATAATGACCTTGATTATATGTCTACTATAAACAAAATGTAATAATTATGATTTTGTAGTAATTAAATTTGAATTTATTGTTACATTGTTAAAAAAAAAAAAGAGAGATTTTGAACTACTAGAGCTTACTTTTATTTTTGAATGATAATATTCATTTTGTCAACAGTATTATTGTATCGTGGGTAATAAATAGGTGTGACAATGGTAATTGAAATTAGCATTCTAACAACATTTTAAAATCATAAATCTTAACATTTGGTTAGTATAGTTTAATTCTAAGAACCAACTTATATATTATGCAATGAAATGATATTTTTTGTTTGAACATATGACTTGTCAAATTCTTGTTTGATTTACCTAGTGATTTAATTCTTTCATCAGACATAAAATTGAAGTGACGTGAAAAAGGTGCTAGATCATCTTTTGTCAGGAGTATATCTTACTGAACAACCAATTCTATGTTGACAATCATATGCTTAATTTTTAGTTTGGCTACTTGGATCTTTGTGAAAATTTAAATTCCTCCTTGTTTGAATTTTTAATGAAAACCGGGAGCATTAATTTCTTACATATGATTGTGAACTGCAATATTGATAAGTGTATAGTTCAACACAATTTTATAGTATTTTATACACTTAGTTGTTATGTATTTTGGCATTTATTTGAAAGACGATGCTTAACATGATATAAATTTTGATTTCAGGTCACATGCATTGCATAATGAATAGGATGGAGCCAAAAGAAGCAATGTTGAACCAAAACAAAGAAGATAAAGCTTTCTCGACATCAAGAATAGGGGAACATGGCAGACAAAACACCTTACGGTCCCCTTGCGCCCAAAAATGCTGCCATAATCCTCATCCAAAGAACATTATGGGCAGGCTTATGCCTGTAAACAGGAGCACAACTGCCAGACATATCAACATACATTATGGTTTACGCCTGTAACCTAGGCTCTAAGGCTCATCTAGAAGAGTTTACTGGGAGCACATACGCTATTAAAGAAGGTTGCAAGCACCATCTAGAGAAGTTTACCGTCAAGCACTTATGGTCATAAGCTGGACCGTAACATCAAGACTGAAGATCTTACAAAGTGGAGCTTATGGCTGTATTTTATTCAAAATCTATTAAAAAATTTTATAACAAGTAATTTCTTTTTTTCCCACTTCATAATTTTCCAAAAAAAAAAAAAAAAAAATATTCATCTATATTTAAATAAAATTTGTAAATTAAAATTGACTCATAAAAATATATATGCTAATATGATTATAATTAAAATATATTACCAACTACTTGTTTTTATGTCGGTATCTTGAAATAATTTTTTCTACTAATAAAAAAATAAACATCTATTTCTTTTTCCAAATATTTTGCCACATTAATGCACAAGTAAAATTATAAAATAATAATAACAAAAAAATAACTTTTGTCCTAAAAACAAAGAGCTACTTGAAGAGAAAGGATGCCCTAGGCACTACTCACATAATAATAACATAAGATGGTCAACCAAAATTTCCACACTTGCTTGTTTCCCAAGGTTTGAATGATACAAATCATACATAATAATAACATAAGATGGTTTCATGATCTCATTGCTGACCTCAATGCCCTGAGATTCTCCCTCTATTAAACCACTCTCCAAACACAAACACAAACACATCATTTTGTAAACAATGGCATCAAGAGAAGCGGAAGAAGTGAAGGTGGTGGGGCTTACAGTGAGCCCATTTGTGGTGCGAGTCAGGATAGCACTGAACCTGAAAGGAGTCAAGTATGAGTTCTTGGAAGAGCAGGCTGGGAGCAAGAGTGAGTTGCTGATCAAGTCCAACCCTGTTTACAAGAAGATGCCAGTCCTCATTCATGAAGGCAGACCCATTTGTGAGTCCATGATCATTGTTGAGTATGTGGACCAAGTTTGGGCTGGAGAATATGCTTCTCATTCCATCCTCCCTTCTCTTCCTCATGACCGTGCTGTTGCTCGCTTCTGGGCACACTACATTGATGATAAGGTACATGTATTTTATTTTTTATTTTTTATTGGTTTAAGTTTTTTTTTAACTTAATTATTTTAATGTTGATTTTGTTTGTGAGTAAATAATGTTTTTAGCTTTATTCATGGATGGATGGATGGATAATATTAAATAAACTTTCACATGTATCAATTCTTGTTAGTTATTGAATGTGCATACAAGGGATAGCCATAGCCTGAATAAAACAAGAAGTGAATTGTTTGATTAGATGATGTACTTATGTACTATCACTTCCATACATCTAGCTTGTTGGCTATTCACATAGCATACACCGTTCTTGCTTGTTGCTAATGAAATTTGTACTGTTAAAGAATATAATGCTTGCGTATAATAATTGAACAAGATGATGGATTAGAACATACATATTGATCATCTCAATATTGGTTTAGTCAGAAGATGTACCATCATTAACAAATTAATTACATTACATGGGCCATTTAGTATGAGGAATTTTGCTAAATTTGCAGATAACTTGTAAATGCATGTAAGATGTTTATGTTTTCTAGACATGATAATTGCAGGATTTTAATTTTCCAGAAAAATCATGGCGGAATGACTTGTATAATATATCACCTTTTTGGTTTAATAGTGGCAAAAGCCTAATTTTTTAGGTGTTCATATTCTTATCCAAATTTTATGTGTACTAAACATATCAGAGTAAAATATCTGTCAAATTTTAAACAGAATTATTTACAAACCAAATGCTCCGTTATAACATTCTTAGAAATCAAATTTCTCAGAATTAAATTCTCAAGAATCTGATGAGGTAAAAGCTTGTTAGAACCCATATGAACCAAATACCTTTTATATGACCAATAATAAGTATAACTTTATCTGTCTGTCATTTGGAAGTGGTTGCCAAAACTGATAGAAACAATGAAACGTGGAGATACAGAGGAAGCACAGGCAGAAGCAGCAGAGGAAACAAAGGCAGGGCTAAAACTGATGGAGGAGGTGCTTGAGAAGAGCTCAAAAGGGAAGCAATTCTTTGGTGGTGATGCAATTGGTCATCTAGACATTGCCTTTGGCTCTTTCTTAACATGGATCCTCGCCGCAGAAAAAATTTCTGGTTTCAAGCTTTTACAACAAGAACAGACTCCACTCTTGTTTGCATGGTCCCAAAACTTTTGCTTGGATGTTGCTGTGAAGGATGTCATGCCTGATGTTGATGAGCTTGTTGAGCATGCCAAGAAGATTAGAGCTTGGAAGATTCAAAGCCCAGCTGCTGAAAACAATTGAGAATATGCATCACTGTTGTCTGTAATTTAGTGGCATAATTTGGATGAATAAAACTTAGCTGTTCTCTTTCTTTGTCTTTTGGGATGCTCTTTTTATTTATTTATTTTATTTTATTTTTTTGAAAGTTTTACATTAGAGAAAAAGAAATCTGTAAAATACAGCCATATGTCTCAAACTTCATTCAGGGAGAGGATAAGGCATTATAAATTAGGTACTAGAAATTAATCTAAAATATGTAATTATTTTTTTGGTTTTTGACTGGATGGTCGCCCAAGGTGAGGTAGTGGGAGCTGCATAAGAGTAACTTGTGTTATAGTATCGCGAAGCGCTATTATCTTACATTAAGCATACCTTTTATCAGATTTTATCATTAAATGTGTGCATTTGTGCTCTCTTGTGCATTGAAGGTATTGTGGAGCCTAATTGGAGAAGAAGAATGAAATTAGGTCGCCTTTGCCAATGTTGAGATGTTCTCGGACCAAGCAAGGAACGAAGCACGTATTTGGACTTGTGGATGTGTGCCAACCTCCTTTGGAGGGGCACAAAGGCAGTCACATTCACAACAAGTCCAATCCGTGTTACTTAGGAGAATTTCGCGAAAGAAGAAGACTTGAAGCAATCGGCGCGACCTACCGTTGCTTGTGTGCCCAAGTAATGGCCTCGATGAAGAACAATGGACCCGGGAGGCGTTTCGGCAAGTTACCAAGCCTGTTCAGCTGAAGACCAGTGTTCCAGAGAAGTCACACGGGCGTGTGGAAATTCCACACGGCCGTGTGTTTTGCAATTTCAGCCATCCAGTGAAGACACACGGGCGTGTGGAAATTCCACACGGCCGTGTGAAATTAATTTTTCAGCCGAGACAGAAGCTTCACACGGGCGTGTGGATATTCCACACGGCCGTGTGAAGCCCCCGATAAGTCCAATTTTAAAGCCGCGATTCAACATTATAAAAGGGGGATTTTTGCAACCTTTTGGGAGATCTTGGAACCGAACTTTTCCCCAACTTTTTGGAGTGCGGCTAGGGTTTCGGAGAGGGTTTCGTGGAGGTTCTAGCACATCGTCGGCATCGATTCCGAGGTTCGACGTTTGCACAAGACCACGGCCACACCAACTTCGAGGGGGTTTTCATCTATGTCTATGTTTTATGCTTTAATTTTCACATTGATGAACATGTATAGCTCTATGAGGAGCTAAACCCCTCGCGGGGTATTCGGACTTGTAAACTTTAGGGTTCTTATGTTTCTTTGACATTGATTATTATGCTTTCCATCGTTGATGAATAAATTGAGTTTTAATCTTAATTATCTCTTGATATTGTTTTCCCTTAAACGTGACATTAGGGTTGAGAGCAATCTAGGTTTTCCTTTGGAGGTGTGACAACTCCTATAGGATTAGACTACTTAAGATTAAAGAGGGTTGAGAGGGAGAGTTGTGAGGTAGCAATGTACCCCTTTCCCTTCCGATGTGATTTCTCCCTACCTCCGATTCCTTGATTTAATAGCGGTCGAAATAGAGTAAAGCAATAGGTAGATAAACTCCCCTAGGGCTTAATTGCGCAAGCAATAGAGTGAAGGGTTGTAGTGAATCCTATATGCTGGGGCTTAATCTAGACTAGGGTTCTTCCACCTGGACCAAAGGGTTAGAACTATTTTTGTAGGAACAGGTTTAATCACTAGGAATCCCTAGAGCATAATGCAATCCCATATAGTGTGAGGTTTAGGTAGATGGACTCCCCTGGGGCTTAATCATCTAGGTGACAGAGCGAAGGGTGTTGTGAATCCTAATACCAAGGCATAGCGTTGGGGTTAGTCACGGTTGTCCTTAGGTTTGGGACCGTGAGTCTTAGGATTTCCTCGACTTAATTGACATCAATAGGAGAGTATAATATCATAGTCTTGCACTTGAAACATAGATCCTAGAGGTAGCTTGTCCGGATACCCCCTTTTACTCGTTGCAAGTCCTTCTCGATTTTCCTATTTGCACCTCTTACTTTCATCCTTCTATTTAGTTTATTGCTTTGCATTATTTTTCACTCATCAATCCTATTATCGTTTCCCGTATTTCGCATAGCTTAATTAGTGAAACCTTATATTCTATCTCCCTATTCCCTGTGGATTCGACTACCTTCTCACCAAGGTAAATTTATTACTTCGACAAGGCCGTGCACTTGCGGTACACACGCAAAAGGTCGTGTCAAGTTTTTGGCGCCGTTGCCGGGGAATAGGCGTTTTAGATATTTGTTTTTCACTACTTTAGCTATTCACTTCGCACTCTATCTCATATTTTCTTTACCTATCATTGTTCTTATTTTTCTTTTCTTTATTTTCGGCTCCAGGTTATGACCCGTGGGAACCCTTCAATACTTGTTGAAGGAGACCCAGACATTGGAAAAAGAACACATCGTAAAGGGAAAAAACCTGCACAAGAAGCATCAAATCAAGCCGATATTGAGACAGAAGGGTCAGAGACAATGGCAGAACAGAACGAGCAGCAGCGAACGTTGTCTGATTTTGCTAGACCCGCAGTTATGGGGACCCAATCAAGCATTGTCAGGCCCCCAATTACAGCAATGAATTTCGAATTGAAGCCATCGTTCATTCAGATGCTGCAGCAGTCCGCACAGTTTAATGGGTTAGCCGATGAAGACCCTAATAGTCACATAGAAAATTTCTTGGAAGTGTGTGACATGTTGAAGATAAATGGAGTGACGGACGATGCAATTCGATTGAGAGCCTTCCCGTTTTCATTGAAAGGAAAAGCAAGGCATTGGTTGCACTCATTACCGAGAGCCTCCATTACTACGTGGGAGGAGATGGCCGAGGCATTCTTGGCTAGATACTTCCCACCGGGGAAATCTGCAAGACTCCGGAATGAGATATCATCCTTTGTACAGATGGAATTGGAGTCTCTATTCGAGACATGGGACAGGTTCAAAGAGCTCCTTCGCAAATGTCCGCAACATGGATTCCCCGAGTGGATGATTATTCACACATTTTACAACGGGTTGAATCCGAGTACAAAGCAACTCTTAGATGCGGCGGCCGGAGGGACTCTTGGAAGCAAGACTCCCGGTGAAGCTCGGCACCTTGTAGAGGAGATGGCTATGAATAGTTATCAATGGAACTCAAGGGATAGGAAAAAGGTTGCCGGAATTCATGAGGTTGATGCGGTTACATCATTGGCAGCACAAGTGGAATCGTTGAGTAAGAAGCTAGATGCTCTAGCTTCGCCAAGAGTTGCGGCCATCACTACTTGTAACGGTTGTGGGGGAGGACATGCTTCAAGCGATTGTCCTATTGCTATTGGAGGCACTAGTGCGGTGGAGCAGGCCGATTTTGTGGGGAATTCATATCGAGGACAAGGCCAAGGCAACCCGTATAGTGGTACATACAATCCGGGATGGAAGAACCATCCGAACTTCTCTTGGAGCAATCAAGGACAGTCACAACAGAACAAAAATAGTGCACCACCGGGATTTCAAAGTCAACAATCTCCGAATTTAGAAAGCCGAGTGACCGGGTTGGAGGGAAAGATGACTGATCTAGAGAGAGCCCTCACACGGTTCGTTTCTTCTTCGGATGCAAGGTTCCAATCGGTGGAAGCTACTCTTCGCAATCACACCGCTTCCTTACACAACTTGGAAAACCAAGTAGGACAAATTGTGAAAACTTTGGCGGAGAGACCTCAAGGTAGTTTGCCTAGCAATACGGAGACCAACCCAAGAGAACAACTAAAGGCAATAACCTTGAGAAGTGGTAAGGAGGTTGAGGGACATCTCCCTCTTGAGAAGACTAAGGACTCACCCGAAGTCGTGGAAATAGAGGATGAAGCACCAAAGGAGAAAGAGGTGGCACCCCCACCTTATAAGCCGAGAATTCCCTATCCTTCACGATTGAAGAATGACCAAGACAATGAGCAATACAAGAAATTTCTGGGTGTCTTCAAGCAATTGCACATCAACATTCCATTCGCGGAAGCATTAGCCCAAATGCCCAAGTACGCGAAGTTCTTAAAAGACCTCTTGACCAATAAGAGGAAGTTAGAGGAAAGTGCATCCGTCATCCTCGATGCAAACTGTTCGGCAGTGCTACAGAAGAATATGCCAAGCAAGAGGAAGGACCCCGGAAGTTTTATCATACCGTGCAATATTGGTGATATGGGTGAGGAGATGGCACTAGCCGACTCGGGAGCAAGCATCAATGTCATGCCCTACACATTCTTCCAAAAGCTAGGCTTGGGCGAGCCTAGACCTACCCGGATGACACTTCAGCTTGCAGATAGATCGGTGAGGCATCCGAGGGGTGTTGTTGAAGATGTGTTGGTGAAAGTGGATAAGTACATTTTCCCGGTCGACTTTGTAGTGCTTGATGTAGACGAGGATGTCGAGGTACCGCTGATCCTTGGGAGGCCGTTCTTGCGCACTTCCAAGGCTTTGATAGACATGGACGGTGGAGAGCTCACACTTAGGGTTGGGGACGACAAGCTCACTTACCGCCTCGCCGAAGCCATGCGACATTCTCTTGATTTTGATGATGCTCTATATTATCTTGATGTCACTGATGATTGCATTGATGAATATATGCAGGATATGTTTAACCCGGATCCATATGAAGGGTGGCCGGACCAAGACATAGAGACTGAAGAGGAAGAAGTGCTCGCGCTTGTTTCAGTTGAGATAGACATCAAGAAGGAGAAGGAGCTTAGGAAGAAAGTCCTTCGGAGATTGAAGCGGTCGAGACGTCGCCACAACAAGAACCCCAACAAGAAAGGGGATGAGCATTCACGGAGTAAGGGTGTTTCACCCATGTGTGGTAACAAACTCGATAATTCTCCCTCTACCTTGCAACGATTATGCAATGCTTGCTTTCAAATTTTAGGGAAGAGGGCAAATTCCACTCACGAACCTCCGTAAGGTAAGACAGGTACGTCAAGCTAAGTGACGTTAAACAAGCGCTTCTTGGGAGGCAACCCAAGCGTTTTTACAGTTTTCTAGTACTTAGTTTAGTTTTAGGATTGAATAAAAGTCTTAGCAATGGTGTCCCAATTTTCATGTGCATATGCTGGGTTTTCTTGTGGATTTTCGATTATTTACATGTGCCTTAACGTTAATTGACGAAGTTTGAGTCGGTTGAGTGTGTTTTCGATAATCTTTGGTCATGTTTTTATGGTTTATCCAGGCTCTAAGTGTTTTAAAAGAGTTTCTGAATTTTTCTGAGAGTCTGTAAAATTTTCTAAGTAAACCAGAGAACACACACGGCCGTGTGGAATTAACACACGGCCGTGTGTTACCAATTGGAGCTCAACCAGAGAAGACACAGGGGCGTGACTTTGCCCCTGTGAAAAAACTTCTGAAGGGGCACACGGCCGTGTGGAATTAACACACGGCCGTGCGAAATTCCGCAGAATTTCAACTCTTTTCCAGAGAGTCCACAGGGGCGTGTGGATGCCCCTGTGAGTGCCGCTGTGCCAAGGCACACGGCCGTGTGGAATTTCCACACGGCCGTGTGAAACTCTGCAGAAAGAACCCCAAACTTCCCGAGAAACCACAGGGGCGTGTGTGAGCCCCTGTGGGCGAGCTTGTCAAGGCACACGGCCGTGTGGTTCATTCACACGGCCGTGTGAAACACTTAGTTTTCTCGGGCAATCCAGAGAGGTCACAGGGGCGTGTGACATGCCCCTGTGACCGGCCTTGTGTTCTTGGCCAGGTTGGACACACGGGCGTGTGGAAATTCCACACGGCCGTGTGAAGTTTTTCAGAGACCTTTTGTGTTCTCCCGAGACTCCACAGGGCCGTGTACCAGCCCCTGTGGATATCTTTGTGAAGGCACACGGCCGTGTGGAATTAACACACGGCCGTGTGGGGTAGTCAGAGAACAAACAGAATGCACACAGGGGCGTGGGTTGGCCCCTGTGAACCCTAATTTGAGAGGCACACGGGCGTGTGGAATCGTGACACGGCCGTGTGAATCCCCAGAACTCCAAAAGCCGCGCGATTCCTTTTGGTTTTCACTTGTGCCTCTTCTATTTCCATTCTAAACTCTTCTCCTACCCTCTCCACTAGTTCGCCAACCATCTCAGAGGATTTTTGAGGCATTTTATTGGAGTTTTCCGGCCGATTCTTAGTATTTCTTCATCCACTCCGTCGGTAAGAACTTCAAAGCCTTTTTCTTCGTCGATTCTCAATTTAATTCGTTCTTTTGATGATTTCACCTTTATTAATTGATTTATGAGTATGCAATGTTGCTTAAGAATGAATTAAAGCGAATTAGATTGTAAATTTTGAATTTTTTTTAACCCACGGCCGTTATACTCTGTCCGCCCGATGATCCACACGGGCGTGTGGAATTAACACACGGGCGTGTGGATTTCTGCAGATTGGTTATTTTGAACTGATTTTGATTGTTTTCTTTTCCAATCTTACAGGAATGTCTTCTAGACCCAAGAAGTCGGCTGGGAAGCGACCCCGTGAGCCCACACCCCCTCCAGAGGAGACAGAGTTCAGTATACCTGAGCACCAGACCAGGTTTGATAGATTATCCCCACTCCGTTTCGGACAGTCACGATACCCCGACCTGAGCATTATCAGAGAGATCCAGGGGGGTGACGGTATTGCCGAGGAGGTTGAGGAGCTACTTTCGGTGGGTGGCTGGAGGAGATTATTGAGGATTAGAGACCCAGCCATTCGAGGGGTGACACTGGAGTTCCTGGCTTCATTTGAGTTTGACAGGTCATACAGGGATTTTTCCACTCCTGATACCATTCAGTTCAGGGTATTAGGCCAGCATTTCAGCTTCAGCTTGACCCAGTTTTCGATCCATCTGGGACTATACGATGAGGCCTATACACAGACTGAGGAGTACAGAGATCTTCCTACAGATTACCCGGGCAGTCTTACCCCGCAGAGGGCATACAGAGATTTGTGCGGAGAAGGCCAGTATGAGCCAGGAATCTCAAAGGCCACGTGCTTGTCTCGCCCGGCCTACAGATACTTACATGCCATTCTTAGTAGATCAGTGAGTGGCCGAGGTGATAGTACTGGGGTTCTGAGTCGCCAGGAGCTTCTTTATCTATATTCGATGGCTCAGAGGGTACCACTCCACTTAGGGCACATCTTAGCAGAGTATTTGCGCCATCAGGGCCAGTACCCTAGGGTTGGAGTGATCTTTTCAGGACCCTACATTTCGAGACTCCTGATAGGGATGAGTCTCAGAGACGGAGTACGAGGGGCAGAGAAGACCAGTATACCAATCCCTCTGGGCACAGATACACTGAGGATGATGGGGATGATCCGCAGGACAGGGCCAGGAGTATATACATGGACCATTCCCCAGACAGCGCAGGCCGAGGGCTCCCGGGCAGCATTGGAGCCACCCCCGCAGGACACAGAGACAGGGGCAGAGGCTGAGGTACCCCCCACCGCACCGGAGCCACCTCCGGTGCGGATGTTTTCACCGTCTCGAGGCCAGGACAGACTGGAGCGCCTCGAGAGCGCAGTGGGGATCCTACAGACCGAGGTGGCTGAGGTTAGGGCCACACAGATTTCACAGCACCAGGAGGTGATGGCGCAGTTCCAGAGCTTACGACAGACCTTCGAGCAGATTGCCTCCTCCTCCTTCGTGGTACGACCTCGAGTTTCCACTCCACCACCTCCATCTCCCGCATCACCAGCAGATCCACCTGCACCGACATCAGCCGATCCACCAGCAGATACAGAGCCTCCAGCAGCACCAGAGGCCACCACTCAGGACACCGACGCTGAGGCGTCCTAGATTTTAGATTCTTTTCTTTTATTTGTCATTCTGTATATCTTTACTTTATTTTGGACTTGTAGTACTCAGAAGGGATTCTCCCTCTGAGTATAGCTTTTATTTTGCTTTTTATTTTGTCTCGAGTTGTATTCATTGCTTTACATTTTATATACTCGAGTTTTATTGAGCTTTACTGAACCCTCGTTTATGTGTGCGCAGATGGTCTTGCATGTAAGGATTTTGAGGAATAGTCATTGACACGGTCATGGGATCGTGTGTGCTCCACAAACCATTGAGACTCATCTCTCAATGACCTAGCTCCATCAAATGCAACACTTGGAGTTCAGGGGAGTAATGTTTCAATTGCCACTTCCACACTAGTTGCTTTTATCGTTTTCACTTATTATTGTGCTTCTACGCGTACATTGAGGACAATGTACATCTTAAGTGTGGGGGGGAGTTCACATTGCACACACCTTTACTTGTGCGCTCAATTGTTTATGCTAATGTAGCCTATGGCGGTTCACCTTAGTTGCAACGGTTGTATTCTTAGAGTTTAGGAGAATTTTTAACATTGTATCCTATCATGCTCTAGTTCCACTTGAATTTTAGGGGATTTTTGCTCGATTACACCCTATTGCACTACTCACTCTTGAAATCTTTTGGAAACTCGATCTTGAAGTTTTAAAGGACAAATTTATCATCGTTCTTAGTTTTACTTTGGAAAATGCATATATATATAAAAAAAAAAAAAAAAGAGAAAAAGAATAATGAAAATGAAAAGAAAAATGTGAGTTTGTGAATAGTTGCTTTCTTTTATGTATGCATTTGAGGTGGAAAGAGCTACCACCCATGAAGTATGTAGCTACTCTCATAAGTCGGATACAAGTTATGCCCTAATGAGAGAAAGAGCTATCTCATGGGATGCGTGAAAGCTACTACCCCGGTAGAAAGAGCTACCTCCTCGAAAGAGTGAAAGCCACCTTTGGCGGCCGCCTAGGAAAGGGCTACCTTCGAGGATGTGTGAAGCTACTACTTCCTCTCTTAATTTCTTTCGTTCGTAAATAAGTCTTTGTAAACAAGAGTTTGAGGAGTACTCGTTGGTTCTCTTGAGTGAAGTCGCACACACTAACACGTTTTCGAGTTGTTATCCTTTTTAATTCATGTTTTTAGCTAGAGCATTGATAACCTTATGCAATGTTTTGATTTCCCCTTACTTGTAGAATGCTTCTTTTGCACTTTTGGTGAACCTAAGGCCAAGCACTTTCAATTGTTCTTCCCAAGTACTTTCACGTTTTATTTTTGCTTGAGGACAAGCAAAAGCTTAAGTGTGGGGGAGTTTGATAAGTGCTTGTGTTATAGTATCGCGAAGCGCTATTATCTTACATTAAGCATACCTTTTATCAGATTTTATCACTAAATGTGTGCATTTGTGTTCTCTTGTGCATTGAAGGTATTGTGGAGCCTAATTGGAGAAGAAGAATGAAATTAGGTCGCGTTTGCCAATGTTGAGATGTTCTCGGACCAAGCAAGGAACGAAGCACGTATTTGGACTTGTGGATGTGTGCCAACCTCCTTTGGAGGGGCACAAAGGCAGTCACATTCACAACAAGTCCAATCCGTGTTACTTAGGAGAATTTCGCGAAAGAAGAAGACTTGAAGCAATCGGCGCGACCTACCGTTGCTTGTGTGCCCAAGTAATGGCCTCGATGAAGAACAATGGACCCGGGAGGCGTTTCGGCAAGTTACCAAGCCTGTTCAGCTGAAGACCAGTGTTCCAGAGAAGTCACACGGGCGTGTGGAAATTCCACACGGCCGTGTGTTTTGCAATTTCAGCCATCCAGTGAAGACACACGGGCGTGTGGAAATTCCACACGGCCGTGTGAAATTAATTTTTCAGCCGAGACAGAAGCTTCACACGGGCGTGTGGATATTCCACACGGCCGTGTGAAGCCCCCGATAAGTCCAATTTTAAAGCCGCGATTCAACATTATAAAAGGGGGATTTTTGCAACCTTTTGGGAGATCTTGGAACCGAACTTTTCCCCAACTTTCTGGAGTGCGGCTAGGGTTTCGGAGAGGGTTTCGTGGAGGTTCTAGCACATCGTCGGCATCGATTCCGAGGTTCGACGTTTGCACAAGACCACGGCCACACCAACTTCGAGGGGGTTTTCATCTATGTCTATGTTTTATGCTTTAATTTTCACATTGATGAACATGTATAGCTCTATGAGGAGCTAAACCCCTCGCGGGGTATTCGGACTTGTAAACTTTAGGGTTCTTATGTTTCTTTGACATTGATTATTATGCTTTCCATCGTTGATGAATAAATTGAGTTTTAATCTTAATTATCTCTTGATATT
Organism: Dioscorea alata; assembly: GCA_020875875.1. Taxonomy (NCBI): domain Eukaryota; kingdom Viridiplantae; phylum Streptophyta; class Magnoliopsida; order Dioscoreales; family Dioscoreaceae; genus Dioscorea; species Dioscorea alata. The sequence goes on along the minus strand of CM037030.1, from coordinate 3,208,020 downwards.
GTTTTCCCTTAAACGTGACATTAGGGTTGAGAGCAATCTAGGTTTTCCTTTGGAGGTGTGACAACTCCTATAGGATTAGACTACTTAAGATTAAAGAGGGTTGAGAGGGAGAGTTGTGAGGTAGCAATGTACCCCTTTCCCTTCCGATGTGATTTCTCCCTACCTCCGATTCCTTGATTTAATAGCGGTCGAAATAGAGTAAAGCAATAGGTAGATAAACTCCCCTAGGGCTTAATTGCGCAAGCAATAGAGTGAAGGGTTGTAGTGAATCCTATATGCTGGGGCTTAATCTAGACTAGGGTTCTTCCACCTGGACCAAAGGGTTAGAACTATTTTTGTAGGAACAGGTTTAATCACTAGGAATCCCTAGAGCATAATGCAATCCCATATAGTGTGAGGTTTAGGTAGATGGACTCCCCTGGGGCTTAATCATCTAGGTGACAGAGCGAAGGGTGTTGTGAATCCTAATACCAAGGCATAGCGTTGGGGTTAGTCACGGTTGTCCTTAGGTTTGGGACCGTGAGTCTTAGGATTTCCTCGACTTAATTGACATCAATAGGAGAGTATAATATCATAGTCTTGCACTTGAAACATAGATCCTAGAGGTAGCTTGTCCGGATACCCCCTTTTACTCATTGCAAGTCCTTCTCGATTTTCCTATTTGCACCTCTTACTTTCATCCTTCTATTTAGTTTATTGCTTTGCATTATTTTTCACTCATCAATCCTATTATCGTTTCCCGTATTTCGCATAGCTTAATTAGTGAAACCTTATATTCTATCTCCCTATTCCCTGTGGATTCGACTACCTTCTCACCAAGGTAAATTTATTACTTCGACAAGGCCGTGCACTTGCGGTACACACGCAAAAGGTCGTGTCAAAGAGTAACTTCTATAAATGAGTGTATATGGCGGCGAATTGTAAAAGATAAAATTCAATTAATAAGTTTTTTTTCAATTTTTTAAATTTATTTCTATGATAATTTATAGTTTAGTTTATAAAAATTAAGTGTTAAATAATAATTTTTTAAAAATTTCTGCTAAAAATATAATTTTATATATTATATAAATTAATTTATAAAAAACTGAAACCAACCATCTTATGCACCACGCTTTTTTTTGGCAAAGAACATTTGTAAAAAATAATATATATATATATTTAAAAAAATATACTCCATAAAATAATTTATAAGATATTAATAGATTAAATAATAATTTTTGTACTATTTTTAAAAATTATTATATTTTAGATTATAAGTATTAATTTGTACAAAAATGATTTGTTTTTAAATTAAATAAAAACCCTAAAAAGAAGAGATATTTGAAAAATAAAACTAAAAAAAAGCTATAAAAAGATATTTATAGGAGAGAGAGAGAAGGGGGGGGGGGGGGGTCAGTCAACAGAGATATTTAAAAAATAAAAATAAAAAACGATATATATATATATATATATATATATAGAGAGAGAGAGAGAGAGAGAGAGAGGTAAAAGGGTGAGAGAGGAGAGTTGGCCGAGGCAAGGGTCGGAGAGAGGGGTCGGCCAGCCGGGGGGGGGGGGGGGGGGGGGGGGGGGGGTTTCTACCTCGCCCCTGTATTGATGTACATGAAGATTCAAGCACGAATGTAAACACTCAAATTCAAAATCACTTATTTAAAAAAGTCTTTATCACTTAAACTGCCTTTGTTAAGATGGCTGTTTGAGAAAAAACATGAACCAAATATAAGTAGTGTATTAAATACTTTAAAAATTTAAAAACTAAAATGAATGACAACCACTGCATAGCGGTTTCTCACTTTGAGCCCGTTATAACGCAGAGTATTGTTTCTGCATTGTTTATTGAGACCAAGTATTGTATATTGAGTTATAGTATGGGTGTTTTTGGGAGAACCTGTATCTTTCATCCTTCCAGAGTTGTATGGTTGGACGATTTACTATCTTGGATTATGGTGTTTGATAGATTATTTTGAGCGTACGTAGCATGTCTTTGTTATCCGATGTGTTATCTTGTCCTATATGGTTAATAGTTAATGGATCGTTAAGCCACTGTAATTGGTGCACCTCTATTATTTCCGGACACTTTTAAGTAAGTTGCCTTTGTTTCCCTTTTATAAAAGAAAAAAACTAATATGGATAATACTGAAAATATTAAAAATGCCCTAGGCATTATATAGTTTAATAGGACAGATACCAAATGATTTTGGGAGAGAACTTTTGCACTTATACCTTTATTTTCAAACTTATTTATATTTTCATATCAATTATAAGATTTTTCTATCAACCAATTATTTTTTTATAATGTATATCTTAAGTTTGGGCCACAACAGAAGAGGCACACAAACCAACCGTCAACGTTTTCTTTTCACCTCAAAGTTCTTAAAATCTTGGAGTATGTTTAGTTAAGTTAGATAATCATAATGTCAAGCACCATTTGATATTTTTGGTTGGTTTGAATTTGCTAATGAAAATAAATTTATATATTTTTTTAAAAAAATGTTTCTAGCTAGTGTTTTTTTAGTGTATGTAAGAAAACCACTAGCTTCCATCTTTTGGAAAGGTCTCTAAAATAATTTATCAAATTTAATAATTATTTTTGGAAATAATAAATATTTCGAATGTTCCTTTCAAAAGTGTTTTATTTTTGAATTTAAGTATTTTCGAAGGAAAAAATAATTCAAAGAAGCCCCTTAATTGATACAAACCCCACTAAATGTCATTAGTATGATCTTGTCATAACCCTCTATTATTATCTAGATTCATGGAGTTCTTTTATTCAATCATGCTTCTGACACATGATAAATATAAAAGTATATAAATGAATGTTAAAAATTAAATAATAATTGAATAAAATGTCAATGATAACATACAAGTCAATTGTTTGTGGTGCACAAAATATAACATATGCAAATGGATGTAAAAGGATAACACAGTAAATGTTCTAAAGTACAAAGAAAAAGAGTAAATCAATCTCCAATCAGTCCTTGGAGTGTGCTTTCTGAGTGCTTTCTCGCCGTGCTTCCTCCTCCCCTCTTGCCATGGCAAGCGGGGATCATCCACCCCCCTTGGCCCTCACCCCAAATCTTGGTCGCAAATTGCGTCGTCTCCCCTACAATCCAGAACTCCCCACTTCATAATGTTTAGTTTTTGAATAAACTCAAAGCCTTTACTTCCAACTTTATCAAGCTCAACGCTGAGGCCTTGGGCAGAGGTCGTATGAAATTTCAACATGCGTTGTACGGAAAGCTGTTTGGCAAAGCTCCTTCGTTTGACCAAGTGAAATCCATGCTTCTATCCAAATGGGCTGAATTCGGTGAAGTATTTATATCTGATTTGCCTAATGGATTTCTTCTGATCAGATGTTCAACAGAGATTGCAATGAAGCACATCCTTCTTGGGGGTCCTTGGTCTGTGAATGGGCTTATATTACAATTATCTCCTTGGAAGCCGTAGTTTGAACCTTCATTTGCTCAACTGAACATTGCCGCCATTTGGATGCAGTTTCATAATCTCCCCGTCGAATGTTGGGACGGAGAGACCCTTGAAACAATTGCTGGAAACTTCAGTAATCTTATCAAAATTGATGAGCTTACCTCCACTCTGGCTCGCTCCAGGTTTGCTCGAATTTGCATTGAAATCAACTTATCTAAACCGCTATGCCGGGGATTTTGGATTGGGGACGATGTGCATCGTGTGTTCGTTGTTATACTTTATGAAAGATTGCCGACGTTCTGTTATCATTGTGGCCTAATGGGACACGGAAGCAATTCTTGCTCTCGGTCTGAATCGATGGCTGCCGGTAATGGTCCTCTGCCCACTCGTCCCTTGAGAGTGCCGGTGGACGACGATACCATGGTAGCCATGGACAATGAACAGCACATGGATATCGCTGACCCTCAGCCTTCAAAGCTTCCTTCAGATAATATTCCTCCGCCTGAACAGTCCTCATCGGAGACGGATTACGGGCCGTGGTTACTGGTCTCTCGCTGGCGCGGTAGGGCTCGAGGACGCGGTGGTGCGTCACGTGTTGATCACACTTCCTCGAGACCTGCAGCCGACTCGAGAGCCGTTGCTGCGGATTCACGTGATCCCGCTCCTCGAGGCACACGTGGCGGAGGTAGCTTCGCCATTAGGGGGCGGTCCACAGGTTCACACGGTACACATAGCAAACATGCTTCTCCTCCTCCCGAGGTCTTGCCCACTAACACACTACCTGCTCTTTCTACCGTTGATCCATCCCTCGAGATCCACAACGACCCTGTCAAGGGTAAAGCCCCTGTCAGAGCTGCTTCCCCAGACTTTGAGCCTAACACCCTTGTCAGCCTTCCGCCTAACCCCTCCACTCACTTTCCTCTGATCCCTCCGAATCGAGACGTTGGAAACTCCCGTCTCGATACTCATCCATCCTCACATCCTCCCATTCTTCGCACCTCTTTGCAGAATGACCCTCTCCTTGGAGGCACCAGTGATCAATCCCATCTACTCTTAGTCGATAAAGTTACTGCCGCTCTTGACCCTGGCATCATGGATGAAGATGGGACCGAGGATAATGCTTTCTCAGATGGTGAGGATGAGGACATGTCTGATGACGACAGAGCGTATGAGGATGGAGGTCCAAGCGATGATATGACTCTTACCCAGTACCAAGAGGAAGCAAGAATGGAGGCCCTTATCAGGAAAAGTTTTCAGTCCAGCGAGGTTTCGCCGAAGAAGGGGAGAGTGGAAGCGGGCCCTTCCCGCTCCTAATTTTTTCTTATGCTTTGCTCTTTGTCTTTGTTATTCTGTGATTAAATGATCATGTTCTCTCTCCTTATACTTATGTTTCTGATGATTAACGTCAATATTGTTTGTTGGAATTGCAGAGGGATCTCTGCTAAGGATACTTACTCTACGGTTTTCCAGATGATCAAAAACTTCAGACCGGTTGTTGTTTGCCTGGTGGAGACCCGTGCCAACTCAGACCGTCTTGACCGCTTTTGTAGCAAAATCCCTAGGAGATGGCAATGAGCCGCTATCTTATCTGATGGTCTTTCTAGAGGGATTATAGTCATATGGAATCCCATTATAGGTAAGGTAACCCCTATCGCCTCTTCTCGTCGCGTGTTGCATTTAGTGGTTTCCTCGCCGGCTTCTTTGAGTTTTATTATCTCGGTTGTGTATAATTTGCTTCATTTTCATGGTCAGTGTTTGATTTGGCAGGAACTTTCCAAAATTAACGGCATTGGTATTCCTTGGTTAGTTCTGGGAGATTTTAACTCTGTTCTCTCCAGAGCTGAACATAAAGGGGGACCTTTTTCGTATTACTTGCGTAAATCTCATTTTTTTCTAGATTTTGTTAACAGAAATGATCTCTTGGATTTAAAATTCACTGGTTCACTTTACACCTGGTGCAATAACCAGCTTGGCACAGCTCGTCGCTGGGCCAGGCTTGACCGTTGTCTGGTGAACTCTAAGTGGAACGATGTCTTCAAATTTTACAACTTAAAACATCTGCATTGCTCCTTTTCTGACCATGCACCCCTTCTTCTCTTAGTCAGTCTTTTTCACAAACGTCGTCATAAGAATTTCAAATTTGAAAACTTTTGGATGGATTATTTGGGTTGTCATAACCCTATTTGGGAGGCCTGGTGTGTTGTACCTCATGGCAACCCTCTTCATGCTTTTACTCACTCGCTTTCCCGTACCTGTTTTAATTTGAAGTCGTGGAGCTCTCAGGGTTTAAACAATCTGGATGCTTCTATTACTCGTACTGAAGAGTCCATTTCTACTCTTGAAAATATTGATCTTGACAATAACTCTTTTAATACCTTGATGGATCATTATTCTAAGCTCTTAGCTCTCCAGAGGCAAAACAATGTTAAATGGGCCCAGAAAGTGCGGATTCGTTAGGTTAAGGACGGTGATAAGAATTCTCAATTTTTTCATTCTATATATCGCTTCCGTGCACATTCTAATGCTATTACCTAGATCAAGGATGGCAATGGAAATACTTTCTGTGAGCCGTCCGATATTGAGCAAGCCTTCCTAAATTACTATCAGCAACTCTGGAGCGCCCCACATAGCTCTAATGGAAATCTTGTGAACACTTTACCGCTCGATTTACCTCAGCTTAGTGACCTGGATAACACCATCCTTACACAAGTTGTCACTAAAGAGGAAGTATACTTGACCCTGCTCGACCTCCCCACAGGTAAGTCCCCTGGTCCTGATGGCTTCAATGCGGAATTTTATTGGAATTTCTGGCATATCATTGGTGATCGTCTTTTCTCTGCTATTAGCTATTTTTTTAAAACTTCTACCTTGCCTTCTAACTAGGGTAGAACCTTCATCTCCATTATTCCCAAGAAAGATAATCCTATATTTGTCTATGATTTTAGACCAATTTCTCTGTGCAATGTTAGTTTTAAAATCATCACGAAAATTCTTGCTAATCGGTTAAAGAAGATCATTCCTGAATTGATTGGGATCGAGCAAGATGGTTTTGTGAATGACCGTAATCCAACATTATTACAGTGCAAGAAGTTGTGCACTCTCTAGAATTTGATACCTCTAGCCCCCCAGGATGATGCTTAAATTTGATATCGAAAAAGCTTACGCTATTCTTAATTGGAGTGCAATTCTTGCTATTCTCTCTAAGATGAATTTTCATTCTACTTGGATTTCTTGGATTTCTACTTGAATTAAGTCTTGTACTTTTTCGCTTCTCATTAATGGTAATCCCACCTCTTGGTTCTCCTCTTCTAGAGGGATTCGTCAAGGTGACCCCATCTCTTCTTACCTTTTTATTATGGTGTCTCAAACCCTCACTTGCTTGCTTAATTTTGGCAAGCACAATAATCTCATACCTGGGTTTAGTATTAGTCTCAGACACAACTTTAATCACTTGATGTTTGCAGATGACCTGATTTTAGTTACTCTCGTCTCTCGTCGTATTGCTAGAAATATCAATCGCTGTATGGATACTTACTTGGCTTTAACCGGGCAAAGGCCTAATCTGGCCAAATCTTGGGTCTTCTATCCGTCTTGGCTCAATAAGCATATTGTTAATCGCATTAGCTGCATTCTGAATCTGAGTCAAGCCCAATTTCTGTTTAAGTACCTTGGAGCCCTTATTTCCCCTAAACGGTTAGATGCTCAATCCTTTCAGAGCATGATTACTAAGATCATTAATCTAATCTCTAGATGGACCCCCTTTCAGTTATCTCCAACCGCTAAGGAAGTTTTGATCAATTCTATTCTGCTGTCAATACCCATTTATACTTTATCAGTTTACCCCATTCCGGAGTCTATTCTCTCTGAGATTTCCAAAGTTGTTCGTAAATTCTTTTGGAGCAGGAATAGCAATGGAACGGGCATCCATAATGTGAATTGGAGCACGGTTATAACAGGTAAGCCTGAGGGGGGCTTAGGTATTCGAAACTTGACTCTTGCCAAACATTCTCTTATGGCCAAACACATTTTTAAATTGCTTAATAATGAGGACATTATGTGGGTTGATATCTTAAAAGCTAAATATGGTAATTTTAATTTTTGGCATGATCATCCTCCTGCTAAGTGCTCTTGGTTTTTTCAGGGTTTATGCCATTCTGCCATATTTCTTAAGCATCATTGCAAACTATTTACTGTCAATCCAGATAAAACATCTTTTTTATGGGATCCTTGGTACTTCGATATTCCAATTGCTCTTAAACCTACTTATATTAATATGGATTTCGATTATGATCACATTTCTCTGAATGACTTTATCTTTGATAATTGTTGGGATAATCGGGGATTGAATGATATTTTTGGTGATATGTTTGATAGTTCTATCTTTACACTACCTAATGTTGATTTTGACTCTGAGAATCAATGGGTTTGGCGCCCTAAATCCAATTGTCACAGAATTTCCTCTGCTGTGTATCATTGTTTGAACAAGAACCCTACATATAGTGACAATTGGAATGGTTGGAATTTACTGTGGCATATACCTGTTGCTCCGCGCATAAAGCACTTCATTTGGTTATGCATGCATGGTCGCCTCTCCACATTAGCATATTTGAATCAGCTAAACCTGGGGCCTGACAATCCTTGTCGACTCTGTGGTTTACATCGTGAAACTATTGATCACTTATTTGGAGATTGTATTTGTGCTATAAGGGTCTGGTGTCTCATTAACCTCAAGGAGAATTTGAATATCACTTGGGATGCCAGTTTTTCTTCTGGTAACCGGCTTACTGAATTTCAGAACTCCAAGCATTGTCTTGCACTGATTGCTGCTGGTGCCTGGTTCATATGGAAAAGTCATTGCAATTTTATCTTTAATAATGTGAGTCCTAATGTTTCAACTATTGCCTGCAGAGCCATTGCTCATGTCAAAGAGTTCTCTAGCTGTATGAATGACCCCTTCGGCAAAAAATTGATCCTGTCCAACTTTACTCCTGCTGATGGCCAATTCATCTTCACTCATGCCTACTCTAACAACGCTACACAGGTAACAACCATTGGTTTTTTCATTGTGGACATTCACTATCGTATTACTTGTGCAGGTTGTTTTTCTCAGCCTCTGAATGATCACTCAACCGATAGTCTCTTAGCAATAGAAGCCGCCCTGCTATCGGCATTGGATGTCAAAGCGATCGTGAGAAATGTCTTCACCGGTCATTGCAGTGCTCTGGCGATCCTCGATAACCCCAACCAGCATCTTTACTGGTGATTCCATGATCAGATCTCTAACGTCAACTTTCTACTGGATATGCTCAACTGCCCCAAGATTCAGCTCATTCCTCTCGCTTGGATGAGGCCGGCGATTAATCTTGCTACTCTGGGATTTCAGCACCGACATCTCAACCTATTCCTTTCCGGCAGAGATCTGCCATACTGGGTTATGAAATCATTTCAAGTGGATGGCTTTACTTTTTGTTAGTTTGATGTTCTTGCATTATTTTCTAGCTGTTAGTTTGTGTTTGCATTCTGTTTTACTTTGATCTTATTGTTTTCTTTCCCTTTCGTATTGTAATATTTCAGACTTTGTACTTTCTTTGTTCTATCAATAAATTAGCTCTTTGAGCTCTTCCCTAAAAAAAAAAAAAAAAGGATAACACAGTTGCATAAAATATCAATGATAGCAGACAAATGATTGGTTTATAGAGCACATAATATCTAACATGTTGAGAGTCCAAAGACCCATGATTTTATTACTTAAAAGCACAAAAACATAATTTTGGCTAATATTGTCCTTTAATGGGCTTTGGATTTTTACAGGCTTTAATGTGTCCACATGATGATTAAACCTCAAAATCGGCATCTTCACTTGTAGCATTTTGCTAGAGGGACCGAGATCAATTAGGGATGCAAGTAGGGCGGGACGGGAATTTCCCACTTCTAAATTCCCCCGTAAAGGAAAAATTTTCCCCACTCACTCCCCCGTGGGAATCCCCATGGGATTAGAGAATCTCCACCCCGCTAATTTATTTTTATTACATAAATTTCTAATTTTACCAATATTAAAATATTTATAACATAACACTAAATTATATTGTTTTAAACTAGTTTTTATTATTTTATCTCATAATATATCATAAAATTAATTTTTTTAAAATAATATATTTTTAAAGTTGATAAATAGGTTATTTTATCTTAATTTTTATAGAAAATAAAAAATCATTAAAAGTTTTAAAAAAAATTCATATATTATATTCTTACATTACATGGGAGTAACACTTGTTTTACTAAGACTCTAAAAATCTAAAACATTATTAATATATATCAAAAATATATTTTTTTAAAAACAAAATATTTGGTCCTTATAATATTATATTCATATTGAATTTAAATAAATAAATAAATAATCATATCAATTATATATATATATATATATCTTATTAAAAATATGAGAATCCCCGCGGGGATTTCTGACACGTCTGAATGTGTGTATACACCGCAAGTGCACGGGTGTTGAAGTAATAAAATACCGCAGTGAGTAGGGTAGTCGAATCCACAGGGAACGGAAGTACTAGTAGTAACTACTTCTCGGTTATCTAGTCGGAATCAAGGTTGTGATGAAATGAACTCAATCGCATGCAAATATAAAAGTCACAAGCAAACAAAGGGAAGGGAAAATAAGAGGGGTCTCAATCAATAAAGATGAGGTACTCGGGCAATGCTTTGCTAGGATCTAACATGAAGCACAAGATTTACTAAATGTTTCTAAACGTTTAAAGAATCGAGGTAATCCATGAACAATCGATCCTTGCCTCCAGGCCACCGATAGTAGTCTCTTACAAGGTCCAGGTGGACAAATTACTCAATCTTAACACCTCACACTCCATATGACCGCAATGAACTCTAGGGAAACCTAAGAGTGCAACCGCAACCGATTCCAAAAGATAGATCTAACCCTACTTTTAGGCGGAAGAACCCTAACTCCTTACAAGGTCCTGACGAAGAAATCTCTCAATCTCACGCCGCACACCAAATATGGTTGCATAAAGCTTAGAGAATACGAAGATAAGAAACACTAAATCAGAAGGGAAATGGGACGCTCCACTACCTTATGACTCACCCTCTCAACCTTTTTTAATCTTGGAGTTCTAACCTTAATGGAGACCTCTCTCTTAGCAAGGCAACAAATCATGCAATAATCAATCAATCACATGGATCAATAAGACATGAAAGCAATGATAAAACAAGATTAAAACTCAAATAGACTCGGATTTAATAGAAATTATAAAGTAAATCAATACAAAGAATTAATCCTAGCGTTCACATGCGCAAATACCTACTAGGGTTTAGCCCTTCATGGAGTTCATTACAAAACAAAGAATAATGCAATGAAAAGCAATGAAAACCATGGATAAAAACCCCCTCAAATTCGTGATGATGGCCTTGATGGGTCGCTCAACGTCTTGAAGGATCCTTCTCCGAAGATAGGTTACTAAAGGCTCCCTCGATGCTATGACGGAGGAAAGATCTATCAAAGTTGGTGAAGAACGGCTCCCAATCTCGCCAAAGATCTCATCTTGAAACCCTAGCCGCTTTGCCCTTCAAACGTGCGCAAAAAGTCCCCAAAGAATCGGCAAAACGACCTATTTATAGACTTGCACCGCGTCTGTCACGTGCCTCCACGCGACCGTGTGAGATTTCACATAGTCACATGGGTTGCCAGAATTTCCACGTGGTCGCATGAACAGTATTTCTGCTACAGTACTTCTACAACAAATTGCTACGGTTCCTGCTACAGTATTCTTCATAAATATGGTCTAAACTCTTTTCTCTTGAGGCCACATGGTCGGGCACACGCTCATGTGGTGGGTTATAAGACTTTTCCTCATCGAATCATCGCTTAGAAGAGCTTGCTATCTTCACCCAAGTAGGGACATAAGAGCGTGACTACCTTTGTGCCCTTCCAACACACAAATTGGCTTGAATTCTCTTGGAAGTTGGCACACACCCTTATATACATGATCTCTTTTGCTTTGACCATTGTGTTGTACAAAAGCTCCCAACAATATGTCTTTATAACCCATCTTTGCTTCCTTTTCTTCCTTCAACACTTTCACAACCTAATTGCATTAAGGAACACCAAAATACATTTTATGAGACATAAACCATGGTAAAAATAATGCTCAATGCATGTAAAACATATATGGAAACATGTATACTCAAGCACTTATCAATTTCTCACCCCATTTTACATCCCTAAGATCAATGTGTCTTTATGGGCTTTCAAGATTGAGAGTTGTTTTTTAGTAAAGGCCCAAATTTGAAGGACCACCAAAGTTGGTGAATTAGTTTGGTCCTACTTGGACTTCAATGAATATTGATTGAGATGAGGTAACCCGTGTATCTCCCTGTACACCAACACAACCTCAACATGACTGTTATTAGATCTATGCATCACTCTCAATATTAGAACAACTACAAGAAAGTGCAAACTTTTTTATTTTATGTGCTAAAATAAAATATCGAGCAAATGTGAACAAAACCAATCAACCATATAAATGCAAGACACTATTTTATCATGGATAGATTCTCCGATTAAGAGGTTAAAAATCATGAGGCCCGTAAGCCATTTAAAGTTCATTGTATCAACAATGGAATTATAATATTTTTGTCTAGTTACAAACTAGAGAGGATCACAAGAACATAGGCATCATCGTCATCATCATCAAGGATAGATAACAAATAACAATACCAAATAAGAATGTTAAGGAGAGTGCTAAAGAAAGGTCAAATGGGAAATCAAATATGGTAGTTGAGAGGTGCAACTTGCAAGGATTTACCACCTAAAATTTAAGCGAAAACCAACTTGATTTCGAAATTTGATAGTCCTAAAATGCTCAAAACACTACCCTTGTTTCTCTTCTTCCTTCCTCTCACTCTTCTTCTCTTTCTTCTTCTCAGATCTCTTCTAATATGGTAGTCCACTTATTCACAACCTAATAAGTGAGGTTGAACCAATAAAGAGGATGGGAATCTTTGGTATTAAGTAATCGTGGAGACATCGAAAATTACATCAGATGAAATAACAAAAATTTGGGCATCAAAAGATTGGATATAAGAATCATACATTAGATGGGGGACCTAACAGTAGAGATAAATGTCTATATATTATTTTGTTATTTTCTTTATTAGTAACTTGATTAATCTCTTCTAAGTTTAAATTTCTTCACTCCACTCTTTTATCTTCTTTTACTTATTATTATTGTGATTTCTTCTATTTTTCTTTAATTATTTTTCTCTTTCTTTTTTTCTTTGTCTTTCTTTGTCTACCTTTTTTTTTTTTTCTTTTTTTCATCTTCCTTCTTCATTTTGACTTGTCCCTCTTCTTTTGTTATTGTCATTCCTCTTATTTAAAATTCTTTTTATATTTTTCTTGTTTAGTTCCAAACTTTTATTTTCTCATCTTTCTCCAAAACTCTTTTTTTTTTAAGTAGTCAAAATGTTAGAGAATAAAGCACAATGAGATTTTCTCTTTTTTTTTTCTTTCTATTTTTTTAGAGCATATCTTTTGTTTTTTAGATTTCTAGGATTTTTTTTAATAATAACATTTTTTGCATATTTATTTATCTTAAAAAATCAAGCCTTTTTATAACGACATCTTTAATGGGGCAATTTATTTGCTCGTTGAGTGTTTAAAATTCAAGAGCTTCATAAGAAGTATTTTGTGGTTGATCAATGTGCAATCTTGCAAGCGCATGGGTTGTCAAGTAATACCCCTCGCGCAAGCACCAGAGAGTCGTATTCCCAAGGGTCCGAGAATCTACCCTTACTTCCTTATCGCAATGTTGTTTAACTTACAATTCAGAGTGATTGAGAGAATGCAAGGAAAATAAACAAATGCATGTAGAATGCTAGTAACGAAGGCAAAATACCGGAAGTAATCAGGGCAAGGAAGTGGTCACGGATGGGGATCCCCTTAGGGGCTACTAAAGTGTGTAGGATAATAGAACTAACATGCAAGTGGCCAGTTGGACCGAGAAAACCCTAGCTTAGGCCAACCCGATGATCACGACAATTGATCCCTAATCCGGTATGAGTATTGGGTACAGAATATCTTCCACGCAAATCCTCCTGCGATCGCAATGGGAATAGTGGTTTTCTCAAGCTAGGGTTGAGACACAAGCTAGTACTCAACCCCAGGAATGGAGGGGTACAAATACCCTATGATCACAGCGTATTTATACATCTATCCCTTCCAAGTGGTGAGTCTAACACTAGGGCAATGGTCACGCAACCTAGTATTACCTAAGAATTATTACACAGAGTTCTCATGCATACCAAGGTATTCAAAACACCAAATATGGATCGCAAACAAGCCAAATTGCAATATATAGAACAAATCATCCAAACAACACAAGTTCACCCCCAAGGTTCATCTACATCTGGTGACCTTGAGGGTTTAGTTGTTCATAGTCACCAAATACACCAAGAAATTCATGCAAACAACCAAAAAAAACATAAGAAACACTCCCTCAAAGGATGGAGGCTGGAGAAGCTTCCAAAGACGTCACTCAAAGGGGTGGCTTCCCTCGTCTTCAATATCTTCTAAACAAACCCTAGGAATGGATCTTGCTAAAAATCGTGCTCTCCTCATCAAATCCTCCATGGAAATGCCCTGAAACCCTTCCTTCTTCCTTGGATCAATAGTGATGGTGATGAGCTCCAAGAAAGGGGTCTCCTCCCTTAAAGGAATGCCCTAATGAAGCTTATCAAGGGTTGCTTCGGGATGGCTTACGAGTGGCCTCACGGTTAATATACTGGCCTTGAGGATGCTCAGAAAATGGGTAAAAAATTTCATTAAGTTGCTACAGTAAAACTGCTATAGTAGTGTTGTTCTTTGAACTTCTTGCATTTGTCTTCACGGCCGTGAGGTTGCTCATAAGGATTTCTAGACTTACAAATTTTCCAAAGTCTTTGTCCTTCACGTTGCTACAGTACCCAGGGCTCTAAAATGCTATTTTCGGTGTTGATTTCTTCTCAAATCGCATCGTTGAGCTCACCTAGGCTTCTTTTATGCCTGAAACATGAAATTAAATGATTAAACCATAAAAAAGGGCATTGATTTATCAATAAAATACAATAATCATGGGTATATATATGTATAAAATATGTACATTTAGACAATTACCAAACATCCCCACACCTAACCGTTTGCTTGTCCCCAAGCAAACAAACATGAAGAACAGGGGTAAGAAGATAAATGGCTAAATGCACAACCTCACGCTTAATAGTAAAGGACTCCACAAGCACGAATGGATAGAAATCAAGAAGTGAGTTGTTTGATGAATAGTCAAGTAATACTAGCTCTATTTCCTCTAGAGTGCTCCTGTGAGTGTGTGCTAACTCCCACCTTGACCTCCACATCCTGGGTTACCCTAGGATGTCTATTCATCCCACACACAATGAAAACGACATTAAAATATTATAGACACCCTCAATACTCAGTTAAAAATCCTTCGGTTGCTAGATAAAACTCTAGCTCTTAAGTGACTACGCAGCAAGTTCCAGGGGATCAAGATATTTTATTACTCTTACATATATATAGACATGCACTCTTTCTATTTTGTTATTTTATTTTATTTTATTTTTTGAGTCCGACTAACGTAAACTGCACAAAAATTTTTCAGAAGGATGCACATGATGATTAGGCACACGAGCCACCCAACCTACTCGATTATAGTCTACATAGACGTATTCGTGCTATCCTAGCAGAGGAATATTGTCATAGACTCCTTTTTCTTCACATGTATATACTGTATCTCATGTCCCCTGGTATAAAACCTAGTACAATTGTTCACTTTAGGCTAAAGAAAACAATGAAGGAACTCAAAAGCTCTTAAAAGAATATTGAAGATAGAATTTAACAATCTAATGCCAAAATCATCATGATGGGTTAGTTGGAATGTACAAGATGGAAGTGATCGTGAATAGGAGGTATAAGGATGCACTAAAGATGAAACAGAACTACATTCAAGCACAGGTAGAGTACAACTAACAAATATCATTCTAGCAAGCTAAGAAGTCCTTAACAATGAAATCATAGCTATCATAGGTAGTTCAAGCATACAACAAAGTAAAATACTCCAAAATACTCCATCCCCACACCTAAAGTTGTACATTGTCCCCAATGTACGTATGTCAGTAGAACAAGGTGGGAAATATGCAAAAAGTACAAGGAAATGGAGGTAAGAAACTTCGCCAGTCAGTTGATGAAGTGTGTGACAAGCAATCTGGACTTGGGGAGAACAGTGAACTTAGGGCCTGGAGTGTGAAGCATCCTTAACAATAATCCTGAGAGAGACAAAAAGAACTAATAACAACTCCATAAGTAAAAATAATAGAGAAGGGCGCATAAACAAGAATCCACAATAAATAAACCAACTTTAGTAGGGTCGGAACACAAAAATAAATAACAAAAAGTGAAGCATCCTTAACAAGTACACGCTACAACAAACAACAAAAAGTGCAGTCAAAACACAAAAATAAATAACAAAAATAGAGTAATGTCCATATGTTTTGAGCCTAAGGATCAGATGGAAGTGAAGATGCCGCGTAGGTAGTAGCTGCATAAACGCTAAGATCTCAGCAGTATTGTTATCAATGCAGCTCAGTGATGCAGCTAGATCTCGATGTCCTCTCTGAAGCACCTGCAGCTGCTGCTAGACCTCAGTACTGAATTCTTCGAATCTTGCTTCTAGTGAAGATCTACGTTTCCTGGACTCCTGCTCAGGCTCAAGCTCAGATTCAGACTTAGAAGTGGACTCTGCCTCATGTGAAGGAGTGGGGTCTTGTACATTTATGCCCTAGTGCCGTACAAGTCTGTAAATACTGCCCCATCGCTCAACTATACCAATACATACGAGAGTCTGCATCCTGAGAGGGCCAATAGTGCCAACAACTATCATGCTCTGGGTATGCTCAATAAGACCCATGTCTCTGATCATCCATGTGATATATGGTTTGGCGAAGATAGCCCCAAGGCAAACAAATTGCCCCTGATGTGCTAGGACCTCCATGATAAGGTGTCCCATGTGGAGGGGGTAACGCTTAATAATGCTGTAGAGCATCAATAAGTCTGTGTGTGACACTACCCCTATCGAGTCTAGTCGACCCCCAATGCCTCTCATCAACAGTGCATGTATATAGCGATGTACGGGGTTCAACAACTGGGATGCTTTCCTTGTCCTCGAGCTAGTGGCAATGGAGGCCCAATACTTCTCACTCGTCACCGGGTACGGGAAGTCTTGAGATAGGTTTTGCAACTCGGGTGTGCGCATGTATGCTTTGGTGTAGAGCCCCAAAATGACACCCAAATGATCTTGAGTAATTCAGTGTTCTTCCCAAATGCTCGAAAGGATATTGAACTTGGTTGGTGAGTGAATGGACAATGCTTCGCAACCTCAACGGTGCTTAACACTTCTAAAGTGAGTTCCTTATAGGCAGGCTCTTCAATGGAGAACAACCTATACCACCCATCATGAGAAATAAGCTCCAAGACAATACCATCCAATTCCAAACTCCTCAACACGTGCCAATCTATTCTCCGGAAGCTACCAAATCCCTTTCACGACAAGAGTGCAAACCGTGTCTTATGATCATCATTCTTGAACCTTGGCTCATCGGCGGGCGGAGAATGATCTCTCTGTGTCCTCTTGTAAGCCATTTTATTGGTCCTCATGCCTACAAGACCAATAATACACCAATTAACCAATTTAAAAGCAAATTAAACTCAAAAGAATGAAAAACTAGTGAAAAATGCTAGTGCTACAGTAAACTTGAGAAAATTTTGCAAGCATTTTGTTTTTAAATGTAGGCAACAAAATTTATAACCACTTATATTTGTTCTCACAATGATCTAGCATCCAAAGAGACCCAAAATCACAAAGAAAACCCCACAAAGTCATTAAAAACCAAGGATAGAGTGATGAAGAAGCATATCTTAACCCTAGAGTATATGGGGTGATTTAAGAACTTAAAATGGCCAAAAGAGTGTTTGATCATCAAAATTTCTTCACAAAAAAAGTTTAGAGGAGGAGGAGAGTGATTTAAATAAAAAATAACGGAGGGATTTGGTGGAGAATTGAAGGAGAAATGAGAGAAAGCATGAGAGAGTAAGGATGCGGGATGAGAGATGAGTGAGGGACTTTTTAAGTCTCTCACTTGGGTACCCTTGCGAGTGCCCTTGCGGCCATAAGGGCACTTGTGAGGGCTCTTTGGATGCCTCACAGGTGCCTTTGCGGCCACAAGGGCACCCGTGAGGGGCCTCTGATTTGCTTGCGGGTGCTCTTGAAGGTGCAAGGGCATCCGCAAGGCTCCTCTGGATAGCTTAAGGCCTGCCTCACGGTCATAAAACAACCTCTAATCAATTTTTCTTCAGCGTAGCCTCCTCTAAGCCCTAAAAACAATGAAAATAAAGCTGAAATAAGCTCATAAATACTCAAGAAGTAATTCTCATGGCATCTAAACATTAAATAATTCAAGGATCACAACAACATGCATGGAGAGTTAAGTAAAAATGATGAACAAAATAACTAGAACATTAAGAACATCAACTAAAGAATATAAACCCTAAACACTCTAAAAATACAAAAAAAAAAAAAAAAAGAACACTAAGCACTCAAAGGATATGAAAATGGAAATGCATTAAATTTAAAAGCTTGGGTTGCCTCCTAAGAAGCGCTTGTTTAACGTTGTTAGCTTAATGTGTGTTACTGATTGCTTCCCCGCAAGTGTACGGGATCGCCAAGTAATACCTCGCACAAAAGCACGAGGATCGTATTCCACGGGGCTAAGGAGCTACTCTTACTCCTCCATCGCCTATTATCTAACCTAACCACACAAGCATGGATGTATGTTCTACTGAAGCAAAGAAATAAATACGATATAATTAAATAGAATTGAAAGCATACAATGTGGTTGCAAGTGCTACAATGAAGAGTAAAGGCCTATGGATGTGGATCCCCTTGAGGGGTCATCATGATACATGGATGAAGGATAAAATGTAGCTTGGTTGATTTAGACCGAAGGATCTCAAGATTAGATCAACCCCAATTTCTCGGCGATTGAACCCTAATCCCATACGGATATTGGTTGGAATCTCTTCCTAACCAACATCCCTACGATTGCATTAAGTACAAGGAGATCCCAAAATAAGGATACACTAAACCCTAGTCTATCCTTATAGCTCGGAGGGCTATCGACACCCAATTTCTCGGTGTGCCGATACAAGTAACCCCTTTTAGTTCATTAATGACCTAATACACATGAGTAGGTCACATCTACGTGTATAATTCAAGAAAGAACTACGGATCTCTCCATATGGTAGTTCTATACATGAAGCACAATGAACTAAATCTTAAACCAAACCAAGCTTGCAATTAAGTAAAGATCATCCAAAATACATGATAAAGCCCCCAAGGTTCACCAACATCCGGTGGCCTTGGGGGTCTAGTGTGCCATCAAGCAAGTAACAACAAAAATACAAAGTAAATCACTTAAAAAGCTCATAAATGACACTCCCTAGATGAAATGATGAAGGAGGAGGTGGAGGTCCGGCCGAATGACGCTTTCCCCCATCAAAGAGATGCCGAATGACGCTTCCCTTGACTTGGATCCTTGCCTCCTTGATGGTGAAGCTTCTCCCCTTCAAAAATGATGTTCTTGCCTCCTTCCTTGGCTCCAAATTGTCGTCCTCTCAAGATTTCTTCGTTTCTTTTCTTTTAGATGCCGGCCAAGAAGTTCCCTTTTGTGCCCTCAAAAACATCTATAAATACTCCCGCAGTATCCCGGGGTGGATGGATGGATCCCGGGGTGGATAGGTAGGAAAAGACAAGGCAAAACTTGTCTCATGTGGGGGTGTATCCCGGGGTGGATAGGGGGCCGTGAACCCTAGTATAAAATCACTGTCTTTTGATGCTCATGGCCCCTTATACGGCCCCGTATGCTGCACTGTTTACTCTTATGCACTTCCATCATTTCCAGCCCAAAACTCCTCAGATGCAACAGCAACTGCCACAGTGCTCCAGCTACAGTAAATACGCTACAGTGCTGCGCCGCCTGAATTTCATCCTTTTTCGCCCAAATTGCATTCTCGTGCTCCTCATGGCTCCCCCGTGTCCTACAACATAAATAGTAGTCGATTAAGCACAAAACGGGCATCAATTCCTAACAAAATACATGCTAAGTGTACAGAATACGTATATTAAAACATATACATTTAGACACTTATCAGTTACCTCATGATCATGGTGGAACAAACGGGGGCTAGCTACCTCCATTCTTCGGCGAAGATTTGTTACCCGGAAAGTTCATTGAGAGACATGAAAAAATTTGAAACTTACCTCGGCTCTCAAAGAATAAACGGTCTACCTCCTCTGGTGGCATTGTGGAAACATTAATTCATCTTTTTAATCTTTCATTCGCTTTTCTCCACATTCTCTTTAGAGGTCTCTTTTTCTTTCCTTGTGGTGGTGAGTTAACCTCCAATTAGGCCACTTGTTGTATTGGGGGTGGGGGAGGGGGATCACTTCTTCAACTTCTTTATCCCTGAACTCTTCCAAGTATTCATCTAAGGGATTCATAGTGATGACTTCATGCACACAATCGGAAATGATCAAGTCAATCGTATTTGTGAAATATAAAGTATCATCATGATCAAGTGTGTGTTTCATTGCTTCGGGGAGGGTGAAGACCACTTGTTCCTCTCCAACTCTCAAGGTCATCTTGCCTCCCTTGACATCAATTAAAGCCAGAGTGTTAAGGAATGGATGTCCGAGAATCAAAGGGACTTCAACATCATCATCCACATCTAAGATCACAAAGTCTACTAGAATAATAAGCTTGTCAACTCAAACGAGAACATTCTTAACCACTCCTCGAGGTCTTTGTACTGATCGATCTGCAAGTTGTAGGGTGTGCTAGGCAAGGCCCTACCGATTTGCGTGCTAACACAGCTTGAGGCTCTACAGGTTGCGAGCGGGAGCAGTACGCCAATAGGGCATGACCAGGAGTGACACTACCCTCTTTCTTTGGTTGTTTTGCTGCCTTCTTTTCTTCCTCCTATCTTCTCTTTTCTTCCTTCTCTTCCTTGAGCCTTCCTTGAAGCAAGAAGAGAAGTTGTTAGGCCTTGTTCTTCCAACTTTGGAGCCCTAAGACCGTTCATCCTTGTTCTTGAATCCTTGAGGTAAGCTTTCACTCATTTTTCCTTGTTGTTGATAGATGTTTAACCTATGGTTTGGAGTAAGGCTTGATCTTGTTCTTCCTCTTGCTTAGTTTTGTTACAACTTGAGAGAAGGTTTGCATGGAATTCTCTTCCTTGTTTGAGTGTATTCATGAACCATTTCCTTGCTAGGGTTCTTGGGCATAGTAGTTGATAAGTGCTCGTGTATAAGTAATACGAAGTATTCTTTTCTTACATTGAGCATTAATTTTCTCAAGTTTTATCATTAATCTGTGTGTAGTTGTGTTCTTTTGTGAATGTATGGCTGTGGAAAAGAGTTCAAGAGAAAGGAGCAAAATTGGGTCATGTCCGCGATTGTTGAGGAGTTTCTTGAACCAAGCAAGGATCAAGGCATGGGTTATAGATTTGTGGGTGTGTGGTGATAAGTGCTCGTGTTATAGTAATACGAAGTATTATTATCTTACATTGAGCATTACTTTTCTTAGATTTTATCATTAATTTGTGTGCATTTGTGCATTGTAGAGTTGTGGAGCCAATTTGGAGAAAAACGAAGCAAGAATAGGTTATGCTATTGTCGGACCAAGCAAGGAACGAGGCACAAGTCTAGACTTGTGGTTGTATGCCAACCTCCATTGGAGGGGCACAAGGGCAGTAACATTCACAAAATTCTAACTCGTGTAGCATTGGAGAACTTTGCCAATGAAGAGAAATGAAGTAATCGACATAATCTAACGTTGATTGTGTGCCCAATTCAACGGCCTCAATGAAGAACGATTAATTCGGGAGAATTCCGGCGAAGTATTGTAGTAAAACAATGTAGCAAGTTACTGTTTACGGTCTGCCAAAAATCAGCAAAACAGAATTTCCACACGGCCGTGTGGAAATTCCGTAGGCCCGTGTGGAAAATCCATAGGGGCATGTGGAACTCCGATTTTAGCCTATAAATAGCCCGTTTTGAGATTTATTTGGGGACCCCCCCTTCTATCTCCTGCCTATGTTTTGGGGGCTTTCGGCTAGGGTTTGGAGAGGTTCTTGGTGGTCTTAGGAGGCTATTATACGGCATCGGCATCGACATCCATTCGAAGAAAGCTATTGGGGGAGCTTTCGTCGGCATTGATTCGGCGAGGTGTGCCCTAGGCTTGACAAGGGATTCGTTGGAGAAGACGTGTGGCTCCATAAGACCATCGATACGATCTACAAGGGGGTTTTCTTTATGGTTTTTATGCATATGTTCTTAATCTCATTATTGATTTTGTATTGCTCCATGGAGAGCTAAACCCCTAGTGAGTATTCGGACTTGTGAACCCTAGGATGCTTGTGTTTCTATAACTTTTATTATGCTTTGTTAATTTGATGTTTTCTTATTGAGTTCCAATCTTGCATGCCGATTGTATGAGATTTTCCCTTAGCCGTGACACTAGGGTTGAGAATCTATTAGGTTATCCTTTGAGGGTGTGACAACCTTTATAGGATTAGACTACACAAGGTTGGAGAGGGTTGAGAGGGTGAGTCGAGAGGTAGCAGAACGTCCCCTTTCCCCTCCGGTGTGAATTTCCCTACCTCCGTATCCCAAGAGTTAATCACGATTGAAGTAGAGTGAAGTACTAAGAGATGAACTCCCTTGCGAAGGGTTGAGTGAATCCTAGGACTGGGGCTTAACTTAGATTAAGGTTCTTCCACCTGGACCAAAGGGTTAGAACTATAATTAGGGATAGGGTCTTTCACTTGGAATCCCTAGAACTCCATGCAATTTCACACGGTGCTAGGCATTAGTATGAGGTACTTCTCTGGGGCTTAGGTGATAGGTCATCGAGAGTCAAGGGTCGTAGAGAAGTCTAGAGCCAGGTATAGTGTGGGATTAGTCACGGTTGACCTTAGGTTTGGGACCGTGTGCTTAAGGATTTCCATGACTCATTAGACATCAATTATAGGGTATAATACTAGTCTTGCACTAGAAGCATTAGTCCTAGGGTGAGCTTTATCCGGGTACCCCATCTTTATATCGATTACCTCTCCTATCTTTATTGCCCTTCTTGGTCTCTTTTACTTTCTTATATATATATATATATATATATATATATATATATATATATATATATATATATATATATATATATATATATATATATATATATATATACATATTGATTTCTTTTACCATCGATTCCATTTATAGCTAAAATAGTGATAATGCTTGTTTCTGAACACTATTTCCTGTGGATACGACTACCCACTCACCAGGGTATTTTATTACTTCGACAACCCCTGCACTTGCGGGGTACACACGCAAGGGGTGTGTCATGTGGCAACCTCCAATGTGATCAAATTATTCTATAATTTGGAGGGGCACAAAGGCGGTCACACTCATAAAGTGTAGCTCGTGTATCATTGAAGAACTTCATCAATGCTGGGAAAAGAAGAAATGACATGATCTACCGCTTGGTTTTGTGCCCAACCTAGCAGCCTTGATGAAGAAAATGAAGTCGGGAGCAACTTTGGTGCGAGTACTGCAGCAAACATTTTTAGAAATTTACTGTAGCAGTTAATGTTCACTGCGCCGAAAATCAGATTTTCAAAAAATCCACACGAGTGTATGGAAATTCCACACGGCCGTGTGGATGCCTGATTTCAGCCCTTTAAATACCACGACTTTAGATTTATTTGGGAACTTTTGACCTATCTTTAGCCCAACTTCTGGGGAGCTTGCTGCTAGGGTTTGGAGAGGATTTTGTGGGGCTTTTGGAGTGAGTCTACGGCATCGACATCGACATCCTTTTGAAGATAGCTATTGGGGGAGCTTTCATTGGCATCGATTCGGCGAGGTGTGCTCTAGGCTTGACAGGGTATTCATTGGAGGAGACGAGGCGGCTTCACAAGATCATCGACACAGGCCACAAAGGGGTTTTATTCATGTTTTCTATGCGATACAAACACTTTGTTGGTTTTGTATAGCTCCGTGGAGAGCTAAACCCCTAGTGGGTATTCGGACTTGTAAACCCTAGGATGACATTGTTTCTATGACTTTTATTATGCTTTCTTAATTGATGCTTTTAAATGAGTTCTAATCTTGAATGCTAATTGCATTGATTTTCCCTTAGCCGTGACACTAGGGTAGAGAGTTATTTAGGTTATCCTTCGAAGGTATGACAACTTCTATAGGATTAGACTACACAAGATTGGAGAGAGTTGAGAGGATGAGTCGAGAGGTAGCGGAACGTCCCTTTTCCTTTCTGACGTGATTTATCCTACCTCCACGTTCCAAGAGTTCTTTGCGGTCGAAGTAGAGTGAGGTACCAAGAGATAAACTTCTCCGTGGCTTAGTTGCGTGAGAAACAGAGTGAAGGGTTGTAGTGAATCTTAGTGCTGGGGCTTAATTGAGACTAGGGTTCTTTCTCCTGGACCAAAGGGTTAGAACTATACTTAGGAATAGAGTTTGTCACTTGGAATCCCTAGAACTCTAAGCAGTCCAATAAACTGTGAAGCGTCGAGAGCATTCTCTCCGCCGGGGCATAGTGTAGAGGGTTAGTCATGGTTGACCTTAGGTTTGGGACCATGTGCTTTAGGATGTCCATAACTCATTAAACATCATTTAGGAAGTATAATAATAGTTTTGCACTTGAAGCAATGACACGTGATCCGAATTGCGTGCGTGTACCGCAAGTGTACAAGTGTCGAAGTAATAATAATACCCCGGTGGGTGGGTAGTCGTATCCACAGGGAGTAGTGATTAAAGACAAGAGAAGTTACTATTTAGCTATGAATGAAATCGATGATGAGAGAAATCAATGTATGAATGAGTGCAAAGAAGAGTGAAAGAAAGAAAGAGAAGAGCAAGCAAGAGTAAAGGAGATAACAATCGATGAGATAATGGGGTACCCGGACAATGCTCACCTTAGGACTAATGTTTCTAGTGCAAGACTAATATTATACCTTCTAATTAATGTTCAATGAGTTGTGGACATCCTAAAGCACAAGGTCCCAAACTTAAGGTTAACCATGACTAGTTTTCTACACTATTCTTCAGTGGAGAGGATGCTCTCGACGCCTCACACTGTGTTGAACTGCTTGTGGTTCTAGGGATTCTAAGTGATAAACCCTGTTCATAAGTATAGTTCTAACTGTTTGATCTAGGCGATAGAACCCTAGCCTCAATTAAGCCCCAACACTAAGATTCACTACAACCCTTCACTCTATTTGTTGCGCAACTAAGCCCTAGGGGTGTTCATCTCTTAGTACTTTGCTCTACTTTGACCACAAAGAACTCTTGGAACGTGGAGATAGGATAAATCATGTCGGAAAGGAAAGGGGACGTTCCGCTACCTCTTGGCTCACCCTCTCAACTTCTCCAATCTTGTGTAGTCTAATCCTATAGAAGTTGTCACACCTTCAAAGGATAACCTAGATGACTCTCAACCCTAGTGTCACGTCTAAGGGAAAATCAATGCAATTAACAATCAAGATTGAAACTTAGTTAAAAGCATCAATTAATAAAGCATAATAAAAGTCATAGAAACAATATCAACATAGGGTTTACAAGTCAGAATACCCACTAGGGGTTTAGCTCTCCATGGAGATATGCAAAATCAACAAAGTGTTTGTATCAATAAGCATAGAAAACATGAATAAAACCCCCATGTGGCCTGTGCAGATGGTCTTGTAAAGCTACTTCATCTTCTCCAACGAATCCCTTGTCAAGCCTAGGGCACACCTCGCCAAATCAATGCCGACGAAAGCTCCCCTAGTAGCTATCTTCCAAAGGATGTCAATCTTGATGCCGTAGACTTGCTCCAAAAGCCTTTCAAAATCCTCTCCGAACCCAAGCCGCAAGCTCCTCAGAAGTTCGGCGAAAGATAGGTCAAAAGTCCCCAAATAAATTTGAAGTCGCGATATTTAAAGGGCTGAAATTGGGCATCCACATGGCTGTGTCGATTTTCTGAAAATTTTATTTTTGGTGCGCTGTGAATAGTAACTACTACAGTGTTTTACTATAGTAAAATGCTACAGTCTCACACCAAACTTTCTCCCGACTTCATTTTCTTCATCGAGGCCGCTAGGTTGGGGACACAACCATGCAGAAGATCATGTCATTTCTTCTTTTCTCCTCATTGACGAAGTTCTTCAATATTACGCTAGTTAGACTTTATGAGTGTGATTGCCTTTGTGCCCCTCCAAATTATAGAACAATTGGAACACATTGGAAGTTGGCACACACTCACAAGTCTAGAACCCGTGCCTTGATCCTTTCTTGGTCCAAGAAACTCCTCAACAAATGCGGACATGACCTAATTTTGCTCTTTTCTCTTGAACTCTTCTCCACAACCCTACATCCTAAATAATTATGATATCTTGAAAGAGTGAACATGTATGTCAAAAATTGTATGTCAATGATGTGCATTAATAGATTAAATATCAATCACATATATAAGCATGAATAATCGAAAATTGACAAGTTGTACATATGCATATATACAACTACATATATTAGACAATCGAGATTTCACGAAAATGACAAATTGTGTACTATATACAGACAAAGGAACTAACGACAAAAAAAAAAAAAAAAAAACACATGTAGATGTGTCAATAATAATAATAATAATAATAATAATAATAATAATAATAATAATAATAATAATAAAAGAAAAGGACATTAAAAGGTAGTGCTTATCAAACAACAAAAAATCATAATACGTTTGATTCTGCATGATAAAATAAAAATAAGATATATTAAATTTAAGGGTCTGAACTTGCATCGGAAATTTGTTAATCTACTAGTATACACCATTAGTATACATGCCATGAGACTAAGGGTATAATGATACAACAAGTAAAATCTTTCCTAATACTCTCACCAAATTGAAAAGGAAACATGAGTTGTCAATCCATCAAATTGCCATATGAACCCGAAACAAAGAACCTTAATTTCATCATAAATATGCTTCATTATGTCCATTAAACCTCTTTCTCTCATCATTTACTCTTTCATTTAATGCCCTAACACTCTCCACTCTACATAAACCCATGCAAATGCCGCCAAGAAGCTCATCTCCTCCAAAGCAAAAACATCAACATCAACATTACCATGGGAAGGGTGAAGTTGAAATTTGCACGGATCGAGAAGGCAGGCGCAAGGAACGTAGCTTACAAGAAAAGAAAGAATGATAAGAAGGTGAAAGAGCTGAGCACACTGTATGATGTAAAATCTTGTGAAAGAGCTTGAGAATATAGTGTTGCTGGGGCAGTGTCTTCATGGGAAAGATCGCAGTGGGCTTGATCTAGAAACAATATCAAGCTTGAGTTGGTTGGTGGATAACAAGTTAAAGTTGGTGAAAGAGAAGGTGGCGAAGAAGAAGGCTGAAATGGCTGCCGATGGAAAAGGATCATCAACTGCAAGTGCAACTGGGATGCAAGGTGGGTGCTTGGGTTTCAACGAGCAGGGTGTTATTATAGGATAGTTGTCTGACCAACCTTCTTGTGAGAATGTTAATCCTGATGATGGTGATGATGATATCATTGCATGGTTTGATGGGATTTTCCTTGATTAAGGTTAGTGTTTATTATTGGTATTAAGGAGAGAGAGAGAGAGAGAGAGAGAGAGAGAGAGAGAGAGAGATTTGTTGTTTGCTTCTTTTTGTGTTTCTTTTGTTTTCAATTAACTTCATATGTCGTCGCCCATGATTCTATTAGTGGTGATTAGAGTCATTTGGCTTTGTCTTATGGTTTAATTGTTATAGGAATAAAACTTGTTTCTTGTTATATATATGTTATATCTTTCTATTTACTTAATTTTATGAATTATTCGCTTAAGATGTTATTTTATGTTTTTTCTTTGATTTTGGCTTTTGTTGGGATGAGCTAAATCTATTTTCTTATAATGCCTTAATGGTTATTAATATTTGTCTAATAATATTACTTTCATCTAATTTAATTATTTGTATTTTTGCATTTGAGTTTCAGTTTTGTCCGTATATTGATAGTTATATTTTTTTAAATGTTATGCTGAGAATTTATATGTAGGCCATTTTTTATTTTTATATGAAATTATGATAAATGCATAAGAATGTACAATATTTTTAAAAAATAATGATATATAATGCAAATATGACAATAAATTTGCACTAAACTCGACATTTATGAATACGACTAGATTTGTGTTTAGCTAAACACAATTATTTTGAGGAAAAACATTTATTTTTACTAAAAATATTGTTGTCAAAAATAAAAAAATATTTCTAAATAGCAATGATATGAAAAATATAAATTATTAATTGTTACGATACTAGAGATGTAGAAAATAGTAAGATTTGATGCTATAAGGTTCAATGCAAACTTCACCCTTTGCTTCAAAATCTAGCCAAAATTTACCCATTCTGGTAGGATTCTTCATAGGAGAGTTTAGAAAGAAGTTTTGATTTAACCAAAATAAAAAAAATCCTTTCTCCAAAAAGAAGTTCATTGAAAAAATTTGTACACGACAGAGGGAAGCTTCAAACTGTAAGCACATAAAAGATAGTTGTTGTAAATGTCCATTTTTATAAATTAACAATAGACAGTAATAGATTGAATGACCCTCTTTATACTAGAGTTGAGATGACATGCAACTGAAAGGCTTTATATAGGTATATGACTGTATATATTAGAGGAGATGGTGTCATATGTTGATAAGTTAAACACAATGTGTGTGTGTATATATATATATATATAGAGAGAGAGAGAGAGAGAGAGAGAGAGAAAGAGAGAGAGAGAGAATTAGAGTATTAGAGTATGACGTGTTTGTCAAATAACAAAGAAAAAGATTTGAGTATGTACAATAAATTAAAAATAACAAAAATCATTGTTATGTGTTTAACTGATGTTGAAAATTTTATTAGTAAAGTGTCCACATCATTAGAATTTACGTCAGTCCTAAGGGTTAATGATAGCAACACAAAGGCTATATGTAAATAATGGACTGTTAAAGGGATGGACATATAAATCAAAAGTTGCACATAACTAATGGATGTTAAGAATTTAATAACATCATACATTAGCAGGTAGGACATGTAACTGCCTAGTTGTAAAATGATATATGGCCATATGTATTATTAGATATGGCATAAAACTAACTAGTTGTGCATTTAGATTAGACCAAATGCCGAAGAAACACATGTAAATCTGCACATGATATATATATATGTAAAAAAACAAAAAGAAATTAGATTATTTATTGTATCGATTAAACAACAAAAAAATTTTTTTTTGCAATAAAATAAAAACTAACAAAAATGGTGTTAAGTGTTTGAGAAAGTTTTAGGAAACTTTAATTCACAAATGATAACAAAGACTCTACACCACTAGCTAGGATGCACATCCGCCTTAAGCAAATGATGATGACAACAAAAGGCTATATGTAAAATAAGAGGTGTTAAGAGACTGAACATGCATGGCATAATTAAGTTGAATATTAGTAGAGATAACAAGTAACCAGCAAGTTATATATCAATATATGATAGTACATACTAGTTGACATGCCAAGAAACTAACAATTTATGCACAAATATATGACCCAATTACAAAGAAACACACACATTATATAAAAATAAAATAAGGAATTAAGGGCATGCATGGTGTATTGACAGGGCCCGAAAGTATACGAGTTATCGCAATAATAAAATACCCCAGTAAGAGGGTAGTCGAATCCACATGGAGTAGGGATTGTAGATAAGAGAATTTGCTAGATAGCTAATGCCAGAATGAGGTGGTGAGAAGAATTAATGTGTGTGTGTAAGAGTAATTAAAAAAAATAAGAAAATGAAATAGAAGTATGGAAGACAGGAGAGTGCAAGTAAAAGTGAAGAGAGGAACAATCAAGTGTAAAGTAGGGTACTCGGACAAGCTCCCCCTATGATTAATGTTCTAGTGCAAGATAATGTATTATACTCTTCTATTGATGTTTAATGAGTCGTGGACATCCTAAAGTACACGGTCCTAAACCTAAGGTCAACCGTGACTAATCTCAACATTTTGCCTCGGCATTAGGTTTCACTACGGCCCTTAACTCTTGTTGACCTGTCAACTAAGCCCCAGGGGAGTCCATCTTCCTAAGCCTCACACTACGTGGAATTGCTTTATGTTCTAGGGATTCCAAGTAATAGACCTTGTTCCTAAGTGTAGTCCTAATCCTTTGGTCTAGGTGAAAGATCCCTAGTCTCAATTAAGCCCCAGCATTAGGATTTACTACAACTCTTCACTCTGTCGCTTGCGCAACTAAGCCACAGGGGAGTTCATCTCCTAGCACTTCGATCTATTTCGACCGCTAAGAACTCTTAGAACATGGAGATAGGAAAAATCACACCGGAGGAGAAAGGGGACGTTTCGCTACCTCACGACTCACCTTCTCAACCCTCTCCAATCTCGAGTAGTCTAATCCTGCAGGAGTTGCCACACCTCCAAAGGACAACTTATAAGTGCTCATGTTATAGTAATACAAAGTATTATTATCTTACATTGAGCATTACTTTTCTCAGATTTTATTATTAATTTGTGTGCATTTGTGTGATTTTGTGCATTGTAGGGTTGTGGAGCCAATTTGGAGAAAAAAGAAGCAAGAATAGGTTATGTTCGCCATTGTTGAAGAGTTCTAGGACTAAGCAAGGAACAAGGCACGAGTCTAGACTTGTGGGTGTGTGCCAACCTCCATTGGAGGGGCACAAGGGCAGTCACATTCACAAAAGTCTAACTCGTGTAGTATTGGAGAACTTCACCAATGAAGAGAATTGAAGTAATCAACATGATCTACCGTTGATTGTGTGCCCAATTCAATGGCTTCGATGACGAACGATGAATTCGGGAGCATTTCGGCGAAGTACTGTAGCAAAACAATGTAGCAAGTTACTGTTCACAGTCTGCCGAAAATCAGCAAAACAGAGAATCCACACGCCCGTGTGGAAAATCCACAAGGGCGTGTGAAACCCCGATTTTATCCTATAAATAGCCCGTTTTCATATCTATTTGGGGACCGCCCTTTCTATCTCTTGCCTATCTTTTGGGGGGCTTTCGGCTAGGGTTTGGAGAGGTTCTTGGAGGTCTTTGGAGGCGATTATACAACATCGGCATCGACATCTTTTGGAGGAGAGCTATTGGGGGAGCTTTCGGCGGCATCGATTCGGTGAGGTGTGCCCTAGGCTTGACAAGGGATTTGTTGGAGAATACACGCAGCTCCACAAACCATCGAAATGATCTACAAAGGGGGTTTTCTTTATGGTTTTTATGCATATGTTCTTAAACTCGTTATTGATTTTGTATTGCTCCATGGAGAGCTTAACCCCTAGTGGGTATTCGGACTTGTGAACCCTAGGATGCTTGTGTTTCTATAACTTTTATTATGCTTTATTAATTTGATGTTTTCTTATTGAGTTCCAATCTTGCATGCCGATTGTATGAGATTTTCCCTTAGCCGTGACACTAGGGTTGAGAATCTATTAGGTTATCCTTTGAGGGTATGACAACCTCTATAAGATTAGACTACACAAGGTTGGTGAGAGTTGAGAGGGTGAGTCGAGAGGTAAACATCCCCTTTCTCCTTCGGTGTGAACTTTCTTACCTCCGTATCCCAAGAGTTAATCGCGATCGAAGTAGAGTGAAGTACTAGGAGATGAACTCCCTTGCAAAGGGTTGAGTGAATCTTAGGACTGGGGCTTAACTTAGATTAGGGTTCTTCCGTCTGGAGCAAAGGATTAGAACTATAATTAGGGATAGGGTATGACACGACCTTTTGCGTGCGTACCGCAAGTGCACGGCCTTGTCGAAGTAATAAAAGTTACCCCGGTTAGTGGGTAGTCGAATCCACAGGGAATAGTGTTTAGAAACAAGTGTTAATCGCTATTTAGCTATGATGGGAATCGATGATGAGAAAAGTATTTATATATAGATGTAAAAGAAAATAAAAGAGTACAAGAAGAATAATGAGGGTAGGAGAGGTAATCGATATAAAGATGGGGTACCCGGACAAAGCTCCCCCTAAGACTAATGCTTCTAGTGCAAGACTAGTATTATACCTTCTAATTGATGTCTAATTGAGTCGAGGATATCCTTAAACACACGGTCCCAAACCTAAGGTCAACCGTGACTAACCCCAACACTATGCCCCGGCATTAGGATTCACTACGACTCTTGACTCTCGTTGACCTGTCAACTAAGCCCTAGAGGAGTATATCTACCTAAGCCTCACACTACGTGGGATTGCATTAAGTTCTAGGGACTCCTAGTGGTAAAACCTGTTCCTATGTGTAGTTCTAACCCTTTGGTCCAGGTGGAAGAACCCTAGTCTAGATTAAGCCCCAGTGCGTAGGATTCATTTCAACCCTTCACTCTGTTACTCGCGTAACTAAGCCCCAGGGGAGTTTATCTACCTAGAACTTCACTCTATCTCGACCGCTAATGAATCAAGGAAACGGAGGTAGGGAGAAACCACACCGGAGGGGAAAGGGGTACATCGCTACCTCACAACTCTCCCTCTCAACCCTCTCCAACCTTGTGTAGTCTAATCCTATAGAGGTTGTCACACCCTCAAAGGATAACCTAATAGATTCTCAACCCTAGTGTCACGGCTAAGGGAAAATCTCATACAATCGGCATGCAAGATTGGAACTCAATAATAGAACATTAAATTAAGAAAGCATAATAAAAGTCATAGAAACAATATCATCCTAGGGTTTACAAGTCCGAATACCCACTAGGGTTTAGCTCTCCATGGAGCAATACAAAGTCAATAAATAGTTTAAGAACATATGCATGAAAACCATAAAGAAAACCCCCTTGTAGATCGTATCGGGTCTTGTGTAGTCGCGTGTCTTCTCCAACGAATCCCTTGTCAAGCCTAAGGCACACCTCGACAAATCAATGCCGATGAGAGCTTCCCCAATAGCTTTCTTCCAAAGGATGTCGATGTCGATGTCGATGCCGTTTAATCGCCTCCAAAGACCTCCAAGAACCTCTCCAAACCCTAGCCGAAAGCCCCCCAAAAGATATCCAAGTGATAGAAGAGAAGGGTTCCCAAATAGATATGAAAACGGGCTATTTATAGGCTGAAATCGGGCTGAATTCGGGATGAAATCGGACTTCTGTGAAAATCCAGAAATTCCACACGCCCGTGTGGAAATTCTGGAATCGTGATTTCTCGGCACCTGTGAACAGTGTTTTGCTACAGTGTTTCTGCTACAGTTCCTGCTACAGTACGCGGCCGTGTGGAATTTCCACACGCCCGTGTGAACTCTCTGGAATTCTGAATTTCGGCAGAATGTGAACAGTAGCTGCTACAGTGTTTATCTACAATATTTTTCTACAGTGCCTGCTACAGTACCCCCACAATAGAGGTTGGCACACACCCATAAGTCTAGACTCGTGCCTTGTTCCTTGCTTGGTCCGAGAACTCCTCAACAACGGCGAACATAACCTATTCTTCCTTCTTTTTCTCTAGATCTTCTCCACAACCCTTCAATGCACAAAAGTAAACAAATGCACACTTTTTAGTGATAAAATCTGATTAAATTAATGTCCATTGCAAGATAATAACACTTCGCATTACTATAACACGAGCACTTATCAGGGTATTTCACTTGGAATCCCTAGAACCGCAAGCAGTTCCACATAGTGTGAGGCTTAGGATGAGGGACTCCCCTGGGTCTTAGTTGACAGGTCAACGAGAGTTAAGGGTCGTAGTGAAAGCTAATGCCGTGGCATAATGTTGGAACTAGTCACGGTTGACCTTAGGTTTGGTACCGTCTGCTTAAGGATTTCCACGACTCATTAGACATCAATTAGAGGGTATAATACAAGTCTTGCACTAGAAGCATTTGTCCTAGGGGGAACTTTGTTTGGGTACCCCATCTTTATATCGATCACCTCTCCTACCTCTATTACTCTTATTGTATTATTTTTACTTTCTTTTCTATCTATACATATATATTTCTCTCACCATCGTTTCCCTTCATAGCTAAATAATGATAACACTTGTTTCTGAACACTATTCCCTGTGGATACGACTACCCACTCACCAGGGTATTTTATTACTTCGACAACCTGTGCACTTACGGGGTACACATGCAAGGGGTGTGTCAACAACCTAGATGATTCTCAACCCTAGTGTCATGGCTAAGGGAAAATCAATACATCAAGCAATGAAGATTGGAACTCAATTAAATGCATCAACTAAGAAAGCATAATTACATGTCATAGAAACAATATCATCCTACAGTTTACAAGTACGAATACCCACAAGGGGTTTAGCTCTCCATGGAGCTATACAAATTCATCAATGTGTATGAATAAACAAGAAAGATAAACATAGATGAAAACCCCCTTGTGTAGCGTGGCTATGGTCTTGTGCGGCCGCTTCGTCTCTTCACCAAGCCCTCTGTCAAGCCTAGGGCACACCTCGCCGGATCGGTGCCGACAAAAGCTTACCCATTAGCTATCTTCCAACAGTCTTCGATGTTGATGTCGATGACGTGCTCCAATCCTATACAAAGTCCTCTCCAAACCCTAGCCGCAACCCTCTAAAAGATAGGCGAAAAGATTCTCAAAAAGTCCCCAAAAAAGCCTTTAAATAGTCTGAGTTGCTGCTGGAAGATCGGCTGAAATCGGGCATCCACACGGGCATGTGGATTTTCTGAAAACGGTTTTTTGGCGCCTAGTGAACAGTAAACTACTACAGTACTCGCGCATCAAATGTTCCCGATTTCATCATTCTTCATCGAGGACGTTGAATTGGGTAAACAATCAGCTGTAGATCATGTTGATTGTTTCATTCTCCTCATTGGTGAAGTTCTCCAATGCTACATGGGTTAGACTTTTGTGAATGTGACTGCCTTTGTGCTCCTCCAAAGGAGCTTGGCACACACCCACAAGTCTAAACTCGTGTCATGTTCCTTGCTTGGTCTGAGAACTTCCCAACAATGTCAAACATGATCCAACTTTGCTCTTTCTTCAATAAGTTTACTCCACAACCCTACAATGCACAAAATAACACAAATACACACTAATTAATGATTAAATCTGAGAAAAGTAATGCTCAATGTAAGACAATAACATTTCGTATTACTATAACATGAGCACTTATCATGTATATCTAATAAAAAAGAAATATGTTAAGCATGCATAATAAAGTAAAAAATACAAGATTTTTACTACTTAAAGTGGTGTCAAAACCTTTTGAAACATTGATAGTAAGAAAGTTTCTACAATGATTAGGATAGCCATTAGACTAAAGGATAATGATAGTAGGAGAAAAACTACATGTAAATAATGATGTGTTCAAGGACTGAGCATGCACACCAAAAGTTGCATTTCAACAACTGGTATTGATAGATTTAACAATCATACATATTAATGGAGATGGCATTCGAGCGAAAAATATATAGATATATATGACCTCATATATTAGAAAAAATGACAAAAAATCAAAATGTTGTATACCGACAATGACCAAATAACAAAGACATACATGTAACTATGCAGACAACATATAAAAACAAAAGTGAAATTAGAGTGTATATGGTGTTTATGAAACACCAAAGAGATCCATTTAAGTATTCATAATAAAATAAAAAATAATAAAAATTTGTGTTAAATGTTTGAATTGATGTCCGAAATATACAATACATAAATAGTAATAAAGCATTTGCACCAATTAGGACAGACATTAGCCTTTAGGAAATAATGATGTTAACAAAAAAGGTATACGTAAATAATTATGATATCTTGAAAGAGTGAACATGTACGTCAATAATTGTATGTCAATGATGTGCATCAATAGATTAGATATCAATCACATATATTAGCAGGAATAATGGATAACTGACAAGTTGTACCTATGAAGATATACGATTACATATATTAGTCGATCAAGATTTTACGAAATGGACAAATTGTGCACTGTATACAGACAAAGGACCTAACAATAAAAAAAACATGTAGATGTGCCAATAATAATAATAATAATAATAAAAGAAAAGGACCTTAAAAGATAGTGTTTATCAAACAACAAAATATTATTATTTTTATTCTGCATGATAATATAAAATAAGATATATTAAAGTTAAGGGTCTGAACTTGTGTTGGAAATTTGTTAAGCTACTAGTATACACCATTAGGATATATGTCATGAGCCCAAGGGTATAATGATACACCAAGTAAAAGCTTTCCTGATACTCTCACCAAATTGAAAAGGAAACATGAGTTGTCAATCCAACAAATTACCATATGAACCCTAAAACCCTAAACATTAAACAAAGAGCCTTAATTTCATCATAAATATGCTTCATTATGGCTATTAAATATGTCATATAATTCCATTAAACCTCTTTCTCTCATCATTTACTCTTTCATTTAATGCCCTAACACTCTCCACTCTACATAAACCAATGCAAATTCCCCCAAGAAGCTCATCTCCTCCAAAGCAAAAACAACAACATAAACATTACCATGGGAAGGGTGAAGGTGAAGCTTGCATGGATCGAGAAGGCATGCACAAGAAATGAAGCATACAAGAAAAGAAAGAATGATCTTCTGAAAAAGGTAAAAGTGTTGAGCACACTGTGTGATGTAAAAACTTGTGCAATTATTTACCCATGAGGTGGTACGGTACCGGAATTCTGGTCATCAACACCAGACCCGATGGACGTTTTGGTGCCGTTCATGCAGGAACCAGAGCTGGAAAGAAGATAGAAGATGGTGAATCAGGTGAGTTTTCTGTAACAACAAAACATGAAACTCGATGAATAGGCTCTTAAGCAAGAGAATGAGAACAAAGAGCTTGAGAATATAGTGTTGCTAGAGCAGTGTCATGAGGGGAAAGATCTCAGTGGGCTTGATCTAGAAACAATTTCAAGCTTGAGTTGGTTGGTGGATAACAAGTTGAAGTTGGTGAAAGAGAAGGTGGTGAAGAAAAAGGCTGAAATGGCTGTCGATGGAGAAGGATCATCAAGTCCAAGTGCACTTGGGATGCATGGTTAGTGCTTGGCTTTCAATTAGCAGGGTGTTATTGTAGGGGAGCAGTCTTGCCAAAGTTCTTGTGGGAATGTTAATCCTGATAATGGTGATGATGATAGCATTGCATGGTTTGATGGGATTTTCCTTGATTAGGTTTAGTGTTTATTATTGGTAATAAGGAGAAGAGAAGAGGGTGAGAGATGTTGTTAGGGTGAGATTTTTTGTATATATATTCTCCTTTTTTATTTACTTAATTTTATGAATTTTTTGCTTAAGATGTTATTTTATGTTTTTTACTTTGATTGGGCTTTTGTAGGGATGAGCTAAATCTATTTTGTTGTAATGCCTTAATGGTCATTAATATTTGTTTAATAACATTACTTTCATCTAATTAAATTATCTATATTTTTTCATTTGAGTTTCAGTTTTGTCTGTATATTGATAGTCACATTTTTTTTCAAATGTGCTGCTGAGAATTCATATTTAGTCCATTTTTTATTTTTATATGAAAATATGATAAATGCATAAGAATGTACATTATTTTTAAAAAAATAATGATATATAATGCAAATAAGAAAATAAATTTGCACTAAACTCGACATTTATGAATATGACTAGATTCGTGTTTATCTAAACCCAATTATTTTGGGGGAAAACATTTATCTTTTCTAAAAATAACTTTTCCAAAAATAAAAAAATTATTTCTAAATAGCAATGATATGAAAAATATAAATTAGGTCTTGTTGGGATACTAGAGATGTATAAAAAAAGTAAGATTTGATGCTATAAGGTTCAGGGCAAACTGCACACTTTGCTCCAAAATCTAGCCAAACTTTACCCATTGTTGTAGGATTCTTTACTAGAGAGTTTAAGAAGAAGTTTTGATTTAACCAAAATAAAAAAACCCTTTCTCCGAGAAAAAGTTCATTGAAAAAACTTGTACACAATAGAGAGAAGTGTCAAATCGTAACCCCATAAAAGACAGTTGTTGTGAATATCCAATTTTATAACTTAGCAATAGACACTAATAGATTGAATAACCCTCTTTATACCCGAATTGAGATGACATGCAACCGAAAGGCTTTATATAGGTATATGACTGTATATATTAGAGGAGATGGTGTCATATGCTGATAAGTTATACACAATGTGTGTGTGTGTGTGTGTGTGTCTATATATATATATGGAGAGAGAGAGAGAGAGAGAGAGAGAGAGAGAGAGAATTAGTGTATTAGAGTATGACGTGTTTGTCAAAAAACAAAGAAAAAGATTAGAGTATGTACGAAAAAATAAAAATAACAAAAATCATTGTTATGTGTTTAACTAGTGTTGAAAATTTTAATAGTAAAGTGTCCACGCTATTAGAATTCATGTCAGTCCTAAGGGTTAATGGTAGCATCACAAGGGCAATATGTAAATAATGAGATGTTAAAGGAATGGACCTATAAATCAAAAGTTGCACATAACTAATGGGTGTTAAGAAATTAAATAACTGTATACATTGGCAGCGACGACATGTAACTACCTAGTTATATAATGATATATGACCATATGTATTATTAGAGATGGCATAAAACTAACAAGTTGAACATTTAAATTAGACCAAATGACAAAGAAACACATGTAAATCTGCACACAATATATATTAGTAAAAAAAAAAGAAATTAGATTATTTATTAGATCTATTAAACAACAACAAAATTTGTTTTGCAATAAAATAAAAAATAACAAAAATGGTGTTAAGTGTTTGTGCTAGTTTTAGGAAACTTCAATTCGCCTTAAGCAAATGATGTTGACAACCACTAGCTAGGATGCACATCCGTCTTAAGCAAATGATGTTGACAACAAAAGGATATATGTAAATCAAGAGGTGTTAAAAGACTGAACATGTATGCCATAAGTTGAATATCAGCAGAGATGACAAGTAACCAGCAAGTTGTATATCAATGTATGACACTACATACTATTTGAGATGCCAAGAAACTAACAATTTATGCAGAAATATATGACCCAATGACATAGAAACACACACATAATATAAAAAAGAAATAAGGAAATTAGCGCATGCATGGTGTATATCTAATAAAAAAGAAATATGTTAAGTATGAACAATATAGTAAAAATAAAAAGATTTTTAGTACTTAAAGTGGTGTCAAAACCTTTTGACACATTAATAGTAAGAAAGTTCTACATTCATTAGGATACCCATTAGACTAAAATGATAATGATAGTAGGAGAAAAACTACATGTAAATAATGATGTGTTCAAGGACTGAGCATGCGCACGGAAAGTTACATTTCAACAACTGGTATTAATAGATTTAACAATCATACACACACTATATAAAAACAAAAGGGAAATTAGAGTGTATATGGTGTTTATGAAACACCAATGAGCTCCCTTTTGTATCCAATTAGGACACGCGTTAGCCTTTAGGAAATTACGATGGTAACAAAAAGGGCATACGTAAATAATTACGATATCTTGAAATAGTGAACATGTACGTCAATAATTGTATGTCAGTGATGTGCATCAATAGATTAAATATCAATCACATATATTAGTAAGAATAATAGATAACTAACAAGTTGTACCTATATAGATATATGACTGCAAATATTAGTCGATCGAGATTTCACGAAACCGACAAATTATGTACAGTATACAGACAAAGGACCTAACTAAAAAAAGAACACATATAGATGTGACAAAAATAATAAGAAAAGAAAAGGACATTAAAAGATAGTGTTTATCAAACAAAAAAAAATTAAAATTTCTTTTATTCTGCATGATACACTAAAAATAAGATATATTAAATTTAAGGGTTTGAACTTGTGTCAGAATTTGTTAAGCTACTAGTATAAACCATTAGGATACATGCCATGAGACCAAGGGTATAATGATACAACAAGTAAAATCTTTCCTAATACTCTCACAAAATTGAAAAGGAAACATGAGTTGTCAATCCAACAAATTGCCATATGAACCCTAAACCCTAAACCCTAAACCCTAAACAAAGAACCTTAATTTCATCATAAATATACTTCATTACGGCTATTAAATATGTAATATAGTGGCATTAAACCTCTTTCTCTCATCATTTACTCTTTCATTTAATGCCCTAACACTCTCCACTCTACATAAACACATGCAAATGCCCCCAAGAAGCTCATCTCCTCCGAAGCTAAAACACCAACATCAACATCAAGATTACCATGGGAAGGGTGAAGGTGAAGCTTGCATGGATTGAGAAGGCAGCCGCAAGGAACGCAACATACAAGAAAAGGAAGAACGGTCTCCTGAAGATGGTAAAAGAGCTAAGCACACTATGTGATATAAAAGCTTGTGCAATTATTTACCCTTGTGGTGGTACGACACCGGAAGTCTGGTCATTGACTCCGAACCCAATGGATGTTTTGGCGCCCTTCATGCAAGAACCAGAGCTAGAAAGAAGAAAGAAAATGGTGAATCAGGTGAGTTTTCTGCAACAACAAAACATGAAACTCGAAGAACATGCTCTTAAGCAAGAAAAGGATAACAAAGAGTTTAAGAATATAGTGTTACTAGGGCAGTGTCTTGAGGGGAAAGATCTTAGTGGGCTTGATCTAGAAACAATATCACACTTGAGTTGGTTGGCGGATAACAAGTTGAAGTTGGTGAAAGAGAAGGTGGTGAAGAAGAAGGCTGAAATGGCTGCCGATGGAGAAGGATCATCAACTGCAAGAGCATCTGGGATGCATGGTTGGTGCTTGGGTTTCAATGAGCAGGGTGTTATTATAGGAGAGCAGTCAGGCCAACCTTCTTGTGGGAATGTTAATCCTGATGATGGAGATGATGATACCATTGCATGGTTTTGATAAACGTCTAAATGTACGTATTTTATACATATACTTGTGCATGCTTTTCTGTATTTTGTTGATAAATCGATGCCCTTTGTGGTTTGAATTGGTTTATTTCGTGTTTTAGGTACAAAAGAAGCCTTGGTGAGCTCAACGACGCGATTTGAGAAGAAATCCACACCGAAATCGTCGTTTTAGGGTCCCGACACTGTAGCAACACTGTAGCTACCTGAAGCACGAACATTTGAAGAAGTTTCTAAGTCTGGGAACCCTCACGGGCAACCTCACAATCGTGAAGTCAACCGCAAGCCGATAAACGCAGAAGTTACTGTAGCAATCACTATATCAATTTACGCGTTTTTCGGCAGTATTCAGAGGATCCTCATAATCCATTTATGGACCGTGAGCCAGGCTGTAAGCCATCCCGAGAGTGCTTTAAATCAAGTTTTAGGGCATCATTTTGAAGGGTCTTTGGCCACCTCTTCTCCTCCATCATCTTCTAGGACATCAAGGCTGCTGGAGAAGGCATTTTTGAGGAGCAAATCAAAGGGAGAAGGAGATCACACCCAAGGGAAACCATCTAGGAGTTCGTTGGCGTTGATTCACCGGATTCCCATCACCATCTTCTTCTAGTCTTCATCTTAGGGGAGTTGTTATGAGATTTATCTTGTATTTCTTGTTTTTTATACATTCTCCTTTGTTGATGATGAACTAGACTCCCAAGGTCACCGGGCATCCGGTGAACCTTGGGATGAACTTGCTTGTTTGGATGTTTTGAGTATATTTTTGGTATTTGGTTTGGTTGTGGTCTAAGCTTTGTGTTCTTTATTGTATCAAATTGCATGAGAACTCTGTGGTTTGAATTCTAGGTTGTACTTGGTTGCGTGACCATCGCCCTTGTACTAGACACGCTTGGCTTAGAAGGGATACATGTACGAATATGCCGTGACCATCGTTTATTTGTACCCCTTCACCCATTAGGGAAGAACCTAGATATTGAGTTTAACCCTAATTAGAGATTTCCCTAAGTGTAATGTTATCGTAGGAGGATTTGGGCGGAAGAGATTCCGTGTTCCAATACTCGTACCGGATTAGAGGTTATCACTGTGACCATCGGGGTGACCTACTTTTGGACGTCTCTTGCCCTAACAACTATTGCCTTCGTTACTCTAGCATCCCTCTAGCTTTAGTAGTCCCGAGGGGATCCTCGCCCGGGGACCTCGCACTTTCATTGCTAATTGTTTCCTTAATGTGCTTGTGTGGTGTGCCTTAGTCCATTTGTTTATAGCTTTGCTTTTGTTTGCTTTCTTATCTTGTTTTAAATCTATAGTTGGTAGACTAGACAGTGCCGTCTAAGGGGAAGTAATAGCAGCTCTTGGGACCCTAGGGAATACGACCCCTGTGTCACGCACAGGGTATAACTTGATGACCCGTGTGTTTGCGGACCACGTATCAGGTTTGATGGGATTTTCCTTGATTAGTGTTAGTGTTTATTATTCGTAATAAGGAGAAGAGAAGAGAAGAGGAGAGGAGGGAGAGAGAGAGAGAGAGAGAGAGAGAGAGAGAGAGAGAGAGAGAGAGAGATGTTGTTAGAGTGAGATTTGTTGTTTGCTTCTTTTTGTGTTTTTTTTTGTTTTTAATTAACTTCATATGTAGTCGCCCATGATTCTATCAGTGGTGATTAGAGTCATTTGGGTTTGCCTTATGCTTTAATGGTTATAGGAATAAAACTTGATTCTTGTTCTATATATATTCTCTCTTTTTATTTACTTAATTTTATGAATTTTTTGCTTAAGATGTTATTTTATGTTTTTTTTCTTTGATTTGGCTTTTTTGTAGGGATGAGCTAAATCTATTTTCTTATAATGCCTTAATGGTCATTAATATTAGTCTAATAACATTACGTTCGTCTAATTAAATTAGCTGTATTTTTTCATTTGAGTTTCGGTTTTGTCTGTATATTGATAGTTACATTTTTTTAAATGTTCTACTGAGAATTCATATTAAGGCCATATTTTTTTTATATGAATTTATGATAAATGCGTAAAAATGTACAATATTTTTAAAAAATAATGAATATGACTAGATTGGTGTTTATCTAAAACCAATTATTTTGGGGGAAAAAACATTTAATTTTTCTAATAATAATGTTGCCAAAAATAAAAAATTATTTCTAAATAGCAATGATCTTAAAAATATAAATTATTTATTGTTACGATACTAGAGATGTATAAAAAAGTAAGATTTGATGCTATAATGTTCAGTACAAACTGCACCCTTTGCTCCAAAATCTAGCCAAACTTTACCCATTGTTTTAGGATTCTTCACTGGAAAGTTTAGATAGAAGTTTTGATTTAACGAAAATAAAAAAGCCCAATCTCCACAAAGAAGTTCATTGAAAAAACTTGTACATGATAGAGGGAAGCTTCAAACTGTAGGCATATAAAAGGCAGTTGTTGTTAATGTCCAGTTTTATAAATTAACAGTAGACAGTAATAGATTGAATGACCTTCTTTATAGTAGAGTTGAGATGACATGCAACCGAAAAGCTTTATGTGGGAATATGACTATATATATTAGAGGAGATGGTGTCATATACTAATAAGTTATACACAATGTGTGTGTGTGTATATATATATATATATATATATATATATATATATATATATATAGAGAGAGAGAGAGAGAGAGAGAGAGAGAGAGAATTAGTGTATTAGAGTATGATGTGTTTGTCAAA
Organism: Dioscorea alata; assembly: GCA_020875875.1. Taxonomy (NCBI): domain Eukaryota; kingdom Viridiplantae; phylum Streptophyta; class Magnoliopsida; order Dioscoreales; family Dioscoreaceae; genus Dioscorea; species Dioscorea alata. The sequence continues at coordinate 3,164,819 of CM037030.1, read as the reverse complement.
TAACAAAGAAAAAGATTTGAGTATGTACAATAAAACAAAATTAACAAAAATCAATGTTATGTGTTTAATTAGTGTTGAAAATTTTAATAGTAAAGTTTCCACATCATTAGAATTCACGTCAGTCCTATGGGTTAATGAGAGCATCACAAAGGCTATATGTAAATAATGGGGTGTTAAAGGAATGGACATATAAATAAAAAGTTGCACATAATTAATGGGTGTTAAGAAATTAAATAACTGCACACATCATCAGGGACGACATGTAACCGCCTAGTTGTATAATGATATATGGCCATATGTATTATTAGAGATGGCATAAAACTAACAAGTTGTACATTTAGATTGGAGCAAATGAGAAAGAAGCACATGTAAATCTTCACACAATATATATAAGTAAAAAAACAAAAAGAAATTAGATTATTTATTGGATCTATTAAACAACAACAAAATTTGTTTTGCGATAAGATAAAAAATAACAAAAATGGTGTTAAGTGTTCGAGCTAGTTTTAATAAACTATAATTCACAAATGATAACAGAGACTCCACACCACTAGTTAGGATGCACATCCGCCTTATGCAAATTAAATGATGATGACAACAAAAGACTATATGTAATTTAATAGGTATTAAGAGACTGAACATGTATGCCATAAGTTGAATATTAGCAGAAATGGCAAGTAACCAGCAAGTTATATATCAACATATGACTGTACATACTAGTTGAGATGCCAAGAAACTAACAATTTATGCACAAATATATGACCCAATGACAAAGAAACACACACATAATATAAAAAATAAATAAGGAAATTAGGGCATGCATGGTGTATGTCAAATTTAAAAGAAATATGTTAAGTATGCACAATAAAGTAAAAAATCAAAAGATTTTTTTAGTACAGAAAGTGGTGTCAAAACCTTTTGACACATTAATAGAAAGAAAGTTTCCACATTCATTAGGATACCCATTAGACTAAAAGGATAATGATAGTAGGAGAAAAACTACATGTAAATAATGATGTGTTCAAGGACTGACCATGTACACCAAAAGTTGCATTTCAACTACTGGCATTAATAGATTTAACTATCATACATATTAATGGAGATGGCATTCGAGTGAAATATATATATATATATATATTAGAAAAAAAATATATATATAAAATGACAAAAAAATCAAAATGTTGTATACCAATAATGACCCAATAACAAAGTCATACATGTTACTATGCAGACAATATATAAAAACAAAAGGGTAATTAATTAGAGTGTATATGATGTTTATGAAACACCAAAGAGCTCCCTTTAAGTATCCATAATATAATAAAAAAAATAAAAATTATTGTTAAGTGTTTGAATTGATGTAAGAAATCTTCAATTCATAATTACTAGTAAAGTGTTTGCACCAATTAGGGCACATATTAGCCTTTAGGAAATAATTATGGTAACAAAAAGGACATAAGTAAATAATTATGATAGCTTGAAAGAGTGAACATGTACGACAAAAATTGTATGTCAATGATGTGCATTAATAGAGTAAATATCAATCACATATATTAGCAGGAATAATGGATAACTAACAAGTTGTATGTATGCAGATATATGACAACATATATTAGTTGATCGAGATTTCACGAGACCGACAAATTGTGTACTGTATACAGACAATGGACATGACGCCAAAAATAAAAAAAACACATGTAGATGTGCCAATAATAATAATAATAAAAGAAAAGGACCTTAAAAGATAGTGTTTATCAAACAACAAAATATTAATTTTTTTTATTTTGAATGATAATATAAAATAAGATATATTAAAGTTAAGGGTCTGAACTTGTGTCTGAAATTTGTTAAGCTACCAGTATACACCATTAGGATACATGTCATGAGCCCAAGGGTATAATGATACACCAAGTAAAGGCTTCCCTGATACTCTCACCAAATTGAAAAGGAAACATGATAAGTGCTTGTGTTATAGTATCGCGAAGCGCTATTATCTTACATTAAGCATACCTTTTATCAGGTTTTATCACTAAATGTGTGCATTTGTGTTCTCTTGTGCATTGAAGGTATTGTGGAGCCTAATTGGAGAAGAAGAATGAAATTAGGTCGCGTTCGCCAATGTTGGGATGTTCTCGGACCAAGCAAGGAACGAAGCACGTATTTGGACTTGTGGATGTGTGCCAACCTCTTTTGGAGGGGCACAAAGGCAGTCACATTCACAACAAGTCCAATCCGTGTTACTTAGGAGAATCTCGCGAAAGAAGAAGACTTGAAGCAATCGGCGCGACCTACCGTTGCTTGTGTGCCCAAGTAATGGCCTCGATGAAGAACAATGGACCCGGGAGGCGTTTCGGCAAGTTACCAAGCCTGTTCAGCTGAAGATTAGTGTTCCAGAGAAGTCACACGGGCATGTGGAAATTCCACACGGCCGTGTGAGCCATTTTCCAGCCAGACAGAGAAGTCACACGGGCGTGTGGAAATTCCACACGGCCGTGTGTTTTGCAATTTCAGCCATCCAGTGAAGACACACGGGCGTGTGGAAATTCCACACGGCCGTGTGAAATTAATTTTTCAGCCGAGACAGAAGCTTCACACGGGCGTGTGGAAATTCCACACGGCCGTGTGAAGCCCCCGATAAGTCTAATTTTAAAGCCGCGATTCAACAATATAAAAGGGGATTTTTGCAACCTTTTTAGGGATCTTTGGACCTATCTTTTCCCCAACTTTCTGGAGTGCGGCTAGGGTTTCGGAGAGGGTTTCGTGGAGGTTCTAGCGCGTTGTCGGCATCGATTTCGAGGTTCGACGTTTGCACAAGACCACGGCCACACCAATTCGAGGGGGTTTTTTCATTGATATCTATGTTTTATGCTTTATTTCTCATATTGATGAACATGTATAGCTCTATGAGGAGCTAAACCCCTCGTGGGGTATTCGGACTTGTAAACTTTAGGGTTTCTTATGTTTCTTTGACATTGATTATTATGCTTTCCATCGTTGATGAATAAAATTGAGTTTTTAATCTTGATTATCCTTTCATATTGTTTTCCCTTAAACGTGACATTAGGGTTGAGAGCAATCTAGGCTTTCCTTTGGAGGTGTGACAACTCCTATAGGATTAGACTACTCAAGATTAAAGAGGGTTGAGAGGGAGAGTTGTGAGGTAGCAATGTACCCCTTTCCCCTTCGATGTGATTTCTCCCTACCTCCGATTTCTTGATTTAATAGCGGTCGAAATAGAGTGAAGCAATAGGTAGATAAACTCCCCTAGGGCTTAGTTACGCAAATAATAGAGTGGAGGGTTGTAGTGAATCCTATTTGCTGGGGCTCAATCTAGACTAGGGTTCTTCCACCTGGACCAAAGGGTTAGAATTACGTATAGGAACAGGTTTAATCACTAGGAATCCCTAGAGCATAATGCAACTCCACATAGTGTGAGGTTTAGGCAGATGGACTCCCCTGGGGCTTAGTCATTTAGGTGACAGAGTGAAGGGTGTTGTGAATCCTAACACCGGGGCATAGTGTTGGAGTTAGTCACGGTTGTCCTTAGGTTTGGGACCATGAGTCTTAGGATATCCTCGACTCAATTGACATCAATAGGAGAGTATAATATCATAGTCTTGCACTTGAAACATAGACCCTAGAGGTAGCTTGTCCGGATACCCCCCTTTACTCATTGTTAGTCCTTCTCGATTTTCCTACTTGCACTTCTTTCTTCCATCTCTCTATTTAGTTTATTGCTTTGCATTATTTTCACTCATCAATCTTATTATCGTTCTCCGTATTCTGCATAGCTTAATTAGTGAAACCTTATATTCTATCTCCCTATTCCCTGTGGATTCGACTACCTTCTCACCAAGGTAAATTTATTACATAGAAAATTTCTTGGAAGTGTGTGACATGTTGAAGATAAATGGAGTGACGGACGATGCAATTTGGTTGAGAGCCTTCCCATTTTCATTGAAAGGAAAAGCAAGGCATTGGTTGCACTCATTACCTAGAGCCTCCATTACTACGTGGGAGGAAATGGCCGAGGCATTCTTGGCTAGATACTTTCCACCGGGGAAATCTGCAAGACTCCGGAATGAGATATCTTCCTTTGTACAGATGGAATTGGAGTCTCTATTCGAGACATGGGACAGGTTCAAAGAGCTCCTTCGCAAATGTCCGCAACATGGATTTCCCGAGTGGATGATTATTCACACATTTTACAACGGGTTGAATCCGAGTACAAAGCAACTCTTAGATGCAGCGGCCGGAGGGACTCTTGGAAGCAAGACTCCCGGTGAAGCTCGGTACCTTGTAGAGGAGATGGCTATGAATAGCTATCAATGGAACTCAAGGGATAGGAAAAAGGTTGCCTTAATTCATGAGGTTGATGCGGTTACATCGTTGGCAGCACAAGTGGAATCGTTGAGTAAGAAGCTAGATGCTCTAGCTTCGCCAAGAGTTGCGGCCATCACTACTTGTAACGGTTGTGGGGGAGGACATGCTTCAAGCAATTGTCCTATTGCTATTGGAGGCACTAGTGCGGTAGAGCAGGCCGATTTTGTGGGGAATTTATATCGAGGACAAGGCCAAGGCAACCCGTATAGTGGTACATACAATCCGGGATGGAAGAACCATCCGAACTTCTCTTGGAGCAATCAAGGACAGTCACAACAGAACAAAAATAGTGCACCACCGGGATTTCAAAGTCAACAAGCTCCGAATTTAGAAAGCCGAGTGACCGGGTTGGAGGGAAAGATGACTGACCTAGAGAGAGCCCTCACACGGTTCGTTTCTTCTTCGGACGCAAGGTTCCAATCGGTGGAAGCTACTCTTCGTAATCACACCGCCTCCCTACACAACTTGGAGAACCAAGTAGGGCAAATTGCGAAGACTTTGGCGGAGAGACCTCAAGGTAGTTTGCCTAGCAATACGGAGACCAACCCAAGAGAACAACTAAAGGCAATTACCTTGAGAAGTGGTAAGGAGGTTGAGGGACATCTCCCTCTTGAGAAGACTAAGGACTCACCCGAAGTCGTGGAAATAGAGGATGGAGTACCAAAGGAGAAAGAGGTGGCACCCCCACCTTACAAGCCGAGAATTCCCTATCCTTCACGATTGAAGAATGACCAAGACAATGAGCAATACAAGAAATTTCTGGGTGTCTTCAAGTAATTGCACATCAACATTCCATTCGCGGAAGCATTAGCCTAAATGCCCAAGTACGCGAAGTTCTTAAAAGACCTCTTGACCAATAAGAGGAAGTTAGAGGAAAGTGCATCCGTCATCCTCGATGCAAACTGTTCGGCAGTGCTACAGAAGAATATGCCAAGCAAGAGGAAGGACCCCGGAAGTTTTATCATACCGTGCAATATTGGTGATATGGGTGAGGAGATGGCACTAGCCAACTCGGGGGCAAGCATCAATGTCATGCCCTACACGTTCTTCCAAAAGCTAGGCTTGGGCGAGCCTAGACCTACCCGGATGACACTTCAGCTTGCGGATAGATCGGTGAGGCATCCGAGGGGTATTGTTGAAGATGTGTTGGTGAAAGTGGATAAGTACATTTTCCCGGTCGACTTTGTAGTGCTCGATGTAGACGAGGATGTCGAGGTGCTGCTGATCCTTGGGAGGCCGTTCTTGCGCACTTCCAAAGCTTTGATAGACATGGACGGTGGAGAGCTCACACTTAGGGTTGGGGACGACAAGCTCACTTACCGCCTCGCCGAAGCCATGCGACATTCTCTTGATTTTGATGATGCTCTATATTATCTTGATGTCACTGATGATTGCATTGATGAATATATGCAGGATATGTTTAACCCGGATCCATATGAAGGGTGGCCGGACCAAGACATGGAGACTGAAAAGGAAGAAGTGCTCGCGCTTGTTTCAGTTGAAACAGACATCAAGAAGGAGAAGGAGCTTAGAAAGAAAGTCCTTCGGAGATTGAAGAGGTCGAGACGTCGCCACAAAAAGAACCCCAACAAGAAAGGGGATGAGCATTCACGGAGTAAGGGTGTTTCACCCATGTGTGGTAACAAACTCGATAATTCTCCCTCTACCTTGCAACGATTATGCAATGCTTGCTTTCAAATTATAGGGAAGAGGGCAAATTCCACTCATGAACCTCCGTAAGGTAAGACAGGTACGTCAAGCTAAGTGACGTTAAACAAGCGCTTCTTGGGAGGCAACCCAAGTGTTTTGCAGTTTTTCTAGGACCTATTTTAGTTTTAGGGTTGAATAAAAGTCTTAGCAATGGTGTCCCAATTTTCATGTGCATATGCTGAGTTTTCATGTGGATTTTCGATTATTTGCGTGTGCCTTAACGTTAATTGACGAAGTTTGAGTCGGTTGAGTGTGTTTTCGATAGTCTCTGATCGTGTTTTTATGGTTTATACAGGCTCTAAGTGTTTTAAAAGAGTTTCTGAATTTTTCTGAGAGTCTGTACAATTTTCTAAGTAAACCAGAGAAAACACACGGCCGTGTGGAATTAACACACGGCCGTGTGTTACCAATTGGAGCTCAACCAGAGAAGACACAGGGGCGTGACTTTGCCCCTGTGAAAAACTTCAGAAGGGGCACACGGCCGTGTGGAATTAACACACGGCCGTGTGACATTTCGCAGAACTTCAACTCTTTTCCAGAGAGTCCACAGGGGCGTGTGGATGCCCCTGTGAGTGCCACTGTGCTAAGGCACACGGCCGTGTGAGATTTCCACACGGCCGTGTGAAAATTCTGCAGGAATTCCCTTTCATCCCGAGAAACCACAGGGGCGTGTGTGAGCCCCTGTGGGAGAGCTTGTCAAGGCACACGGCCGTGTGGATTATTCACACGGCCGTGTGAAACATTTATTGTTTCTCGGGCGAGTCAGAGAAGCCACAGGGGCGTGTGAGGTGCCCCTGTGGACGGCCTTGTGTTCTTGGCCAAGTTGGGCACACGGCCGTGTGGATGTTTCACACGGCCGTGTGAAAATTTTTCAGAGAGCGTCTGTGTTTTCCCGAGAGTCCACAGGCCCGTGTGGGTGGCCCTGTGTAGACCCCTGTGGAGGCACACGGCCGTGTGGAATTAACACACGGCCGTGTGAGGTAGTTCAGAGAATGACCAGAGTGCGCACAGGGGCGTGTGTTGGCCCCTGTGAACCCTAATTTCTGAGGCACACGGCCGTGTGGGTACTTCACACGGCCGTGTGAATTTCCAGAACTTCAAAAGCCGCGCGTTTTTCTTATAGAAATCACTTGTGCCTCTTCATTCTCCACTCTAAACTTCTCTCCTACCCTCTCTATCACTTCCCCGACTTTCTCTGAGGTTTTTGAAGGAATTTGTTCGAGTTTTCCGGCCGTATTACTTTGTTTTTCATCTCCACCGCCGGTGAGACCTTCAATACCTTTTTCTTCGTCAATTCTCTATTCAATTCGTTCTTTTATACAATTTTGCTTGGTTTGAATGTTTACATTACATACGAGCATGCTTAGAATGAAATTAGAATGAATTTAGATGTAAATTGTGGATTTTTAACCCCACGGCCGTGATGCTTTGCCCATCAGAAACTCCACACGGGCGTGTGGAATTAACACACGGCCGTGTGGATTTCTGCAGATTGGTTATTTTGAACTGTTTTTGATTGTTTTCTTTTCCAATCTTACAGGAATGTCTTCTAGACCCAGGAAATCGACAGGGAAGCGCCCACGTGAGCCCACACCTCCTCCAGCAGAGACAGAGTTCAGTATAGCCGAGCATCAGGTTTGGTTCGAGCGTTTATCAGGACTCCGTTTTGGACAGACGAGATATTTGGATTTGAGTATAGTGAGGAGTATTCAGGGGGGAGACAGCGTCGCAGATGAGATTGGCGAGCTGCTCTCAGTCGGTAGCTGGGAGAGATTGATGGTTATCCGGGACTCGGTGATCCGACCGCTCACCTTAGAGGTCCTGGCGTCGTTTAAGTTCGACCGGGGGTACAGCAGTTTCACCGAGGGCACCACAGTTCAGTTCAGAGCCCTCGGTCGACATTACAGCCTCAGTATGAGCCAGTTTTCGATTGGGATGGGTCTATATGATGAGGCATACACTGAGACAGAGGAGTACTCATTGCTCCCCACAGACTACCCGGGTACCGTGACACCGCAGCAGGCGTATAGCAGACTTTGTGGTCAGGGTCAGTACGAGCCGGGTGTCTCCAAGGCTTCATGCCTTTCTCGACCTGCCTATAGATGTCTACACGCAGTTATGAGCAGATCTATTAGTGGCAGGGGAGACAGTACTGGTGTTCTGAGTCGCCAGGAGCTCCTCTACTTGTATTCGATGGTGGAGAGTGAGCCACTCCACCTGGGGCACATTGTGGCCGACTACATTCGCCATCAGGGCCAGTACCCCAGGGTAGGAGTTATCTTTGCAGGCCACTACATCACCAGACTTCTCATTGGCCTGGGGCTCAGAGATGGAGTCAGGGGAGCAGAGAAGACGAGTGTACCAGTTCCCCTGGGCACAGATACCTTGAGGATGATGGGTATGATCCGCAGAGGAGGATCAGGGACGTATACCTGGACCATACCCCAGACGGAGCAGACTCAGGGTACACAGGCAACTTTAGAGCCACCCCCGACGGATACACAGACCGAGGTACCCCTCACCGCGCCGGAGCCACCTCCGGTGCGGATGTTTTCACCGTCTCGAGGCCAGGACAGACTGGAGCGCCTCGAGAGCGCAGTGGGGATCCTACAGACCGAGGTGGCCGAGGTTAGGGCCACACAGATTACACAGCACCAGGAGGTGATGGCGCAGTTCCAGAGCTTGCGACAGATCTTCGAGCAGATTGTCGCCTCCTCCTCCTTCGTGGTCCGACCTCGGGTTTCTCCTCCACCACCTTCTCCCCCGACATCAGCCGATCCACCAGCAGATCCAGAGCCTCCAGCAGCACCAGAGGCCACCACTCAGGACACCGACGCTGAGGCGTCTTAGATTTTAGATCCTTTTCTTTTATTTGTCATTTCTGTATATCTTTACTTTATTTTGGACTTGTAGTACTCAGAAAGGATTCTCCTTCTGAGTATAGCTTTTATTTTGCTTTTTCTTTTTATCTCGAGTTGTATTCATTGCTTTACATTTTATATACTCGAGTTTTATTGAGCTTTACTGAACCCTCGTTTATGTGTGCGCAGATGGTCTTGGATGTAAGGATTTTGAGGAATAGTCATTGACACGGTCATGGAATCGTGTGTGCTCCACGAACCATTGAGACTCAACTCTCAATGACCTAGCTTCATCAAACGCAACACTTGGAGTTCAGGGGAGTAATGTTTCAATTGCCACTTCCACACTAATTGCTTTTATCGTTTTCACTTATTATTGTGCTTATATGCGTACATTGAGGACAATGTACATCTTAAGTGTGGGGGGGAGTTCACATTGCACACACCTTTACTTGTGCGTTCAATTGCTTATGCTAATGTAGCCTATGGCGGTTCACCTCAGTTGCAACGGTTGTATTCTTATAGTTTAGGAGAATTTTCAACATTGTATCCTATCATACTCTAGTTTCTACTTGAATTTTAGGAATTTTTTGCTCGATATTATCTTAGTACACAACTTACTCTTGGAATCTTTTGGAAACTCAATCTTGAAGTTTTTAAGGACAAGTTTATCGTTGTTCTTAGTTTTACTTTGGAAAATGCATATATAAAGAAAAAAAAAAGTGGAAAAATGAAAAGAGAAAAAAAGAGAAAAAATATATGAGTTTGTAAATATTAGCTTTGTTTTAATTATGCATTTGGGGTGGCAAGAGCTACCGCCTATGAAGTATGCAGCTACTCTCATAAGTCGGATACAAGTTATGCCCTAATGAGAGAAAGAGCTATCTCATGGGATGCGTGAAAGCTACTACCCCGGTAGAAAGAGCTACCTCCTCGAAAGAGTGAAAGCCACCTTTGGCGGCCGCCTAGGAAAGGGCTACCTTCAAGGATGTGTGAAGCTGCTACTTCCACCACTATTTTTTTTGTTTTTGTATATAAATAAGTCCTTTCTAACCAAAGTTTGAGGAGTACTCGTCGGTTCTCTTGAGTAAGATCGCACACACTAACACATTTTCGAGTTTTCATCCTTTTTTATTCAAGTTTTTAGCTAGAGCATTGGTAACCTTATGCAATGTTTTGAGTTCCCCTTACTTGTAGAATGCTTCTTTTGCATGCTTTTGGTGAACCTAAGGCCGAGCACTTTCAATTGTTCTTCCCAAGTACTTTCACGTTCTATTTTGCTTGAGGACAAGCAAAAGCTTAAGTGTGGGGGGGTTTGATAAGTGCTTGTGTTATAGTATCGCGAAGCGCTATTATCTTACATTAAGCATACCTTTTATCAGGTTTTATCACTAAATGTGTGCATTTGTGTTCTCTTGTGCATTGAAGGTATTGTGGAGCCTAATTGGAGAAGAAGAATGAAATTAGGTCGCGTTCGCCAATGTTGGGATGTTCTCGGACCAAGCAAGGAACGAAGCACGTATTTGGACTTGTGGATGTGTGCCAACCTCTTTTGGAGGGGCACAAAGGCAGTCACATTCACAACAAGTCCAATCCGTGTTACTTAGGAGAATCTCGCGAAAGAAGAAGACTTGAAGCAATCGGCGCGACCTACCATTGCTTGTGTGCCCAAGTAATGGCCTCGATGAAGAACAATGGACCCGGGAGGCGTTTCGGCAAGTTACCAAGCCTGTTCAGCTGAAGATTAGTGTTCCAGAGAAGTCACACGGGCGTGTGGAAATTCCACACGGCCGTGTGAGCCATTTTCCAGCCAGACAGAGAAGTCACACGGGCGTGTGGAAATTCCACACGGCCGTGTGAGCCATTTTCCAGCCAGACAGAGAAGTCACACGGGCGTGTGGAAATTCCACACGGCCGTGTGTTTTGCAATTTCAGCCATCCAGTGAAGACACACGGGCGTGTGGAAATTCCACACGGCCGTGTGAAATTAATTTTTCAGCCGAGACAGAAGCTTCACACAGGCGTGTGGAAATTCCACACGGCCGTGTGAAGCCCCCGATAAGTCTAATTTTAAAGCCGCGATTCAACAATATAAAAGGGGATTTTTGCAACCTTTTTAGGGATCTTTGGACCTATCTTTTCCCCAACTTTCTGGAGTGCGGCTAGGGTTTCGGAGAGGGTTTCGTGGAGGTTCTAGCGCGTTGTCGGCATCGATTTCGAGGTTCGACGTTTGCACAAGACCACGGCCACACCAATTCGAGGGGGTTTTTTCATTGATATCTATGTTTTATGCTTTATTTCTCATATTGATGAACATGTATAGCTCTATGAGGAGCTAAACCCCTCGTGGGGTATTCGGACTTGTAAACTTTAGGGTTTCTTATGTTTCTTTGACATTGATTATTATGCTTTCCATCGTTGATGAATAAAATTGATTTTTTAATCTTGATTATCCTTTCATATTGTTTTCCCTTAAACGTGACATTAGGGTTGAGAGCAATCTAGGCTTTCCTTTGGAGGTGTGACAACTCCTATAGGATTAGACTACTCAAGATTAAAGAGGGTTGAGAGGGAGAGTTGTGAGGTAGCAATGTACCCCTTTCCCCTTCGATGTGATTTCTCCCTACCTCCGATTCCTTGATTTAATAGCGGTCGAAATAGAGTGAAGCAATAGGTAGATAAACTCCCCTAGGGCTTAGTTACGCAAATAATAGAGTGGAGGGTTGTAGTGAATCCTATTTGCTGGGGCTCAATCTAGACTAGGGTTCTTCCACCTGGACCAAAGGGTTAGAATTACGTATAGGAACAGGTTTAATCACTAGGAATCCCTAGAGCATAATGCAACTCCACATAGTGTGAGGTTTAGGCAGATGGACTCCCCTGGGGCTTAGTCATCTAGGTGACAGAGTGAAGGGTGTTGTGAATCCTAACACCGGGGCATAGTGTTGGAGTTAGTCACGGTTGTCCTTAGGTTTGGGACCGTGAGTCTTAGGATATCCTCGACTCAATTGACATCAATAGGAGAGTATAATATCATAGTCTTGCACTTGAAACATAGACCCTAGAGGTAGCTTGTCCGGATACCCCCCTTTACTCATTGTTAGTCCTTCTCGATTTTCCTACTTGCACTTCTCTCTTCCATCTCTCTATTTAGTTTATTGCTTTGCATTATTTTCACTCATCAATCTTATTATCGTTCTCCGTATTCTGCATAGCTTAATTAGTGAAACCTTATATTCTATCTCCCTATTCCCTGTGGATTCGACTACCTTCTCACCAAGGTAAATTTATTACTTCGACAAACCCGTGCACTTGCGGGATACACGCAAGGGGTCGTGTCAAAACATGAGTTGTCAATCCAACTAATTACCATATGAACCCTAAACCCTAAACCCTAAACCCTAAACAAAGAGTCTTAATTTCATCATAAATATGCTTCATTATGGCTATTAAATATGTCATATAATGCCATTAAACCTCTTTCTCTTCATTTACTCTTTCCTTTAATGCCCTAACACTCTCCACTCTACATAAACCCATGCAATTGTCCCCAAGAAGTTCATCACCTCCAAACGAAAAACACCAACATCAACATTACCATGGGAAGGGTGAAGGTGAAGCTTGCATGGATCTAGAAGGCAGGGGCAAGGAACGCAGCATACAAGAAAAGAAAGAATGGTCTCCTGAAGAAGATGAAAGTGTTGAGCACATTGTGTGATGTAAAAGCTTGTGCAATTATTTACCCATGCGGTGGTACTGTACCAGAAGTCTGTTCATCGACATCGGACCGTATGAAATCTTCAATTCATAAATACTAGTAAAGTGTTTGCACCAATTAGGGCACATATTAGCCTTTAGGAAATAATTATGGTAACAAAAAGGACATAAGTAAATAATTATGATAGCTTGAAAGAGTGAACATGTACGACAAAAATTGTATGGCAATGATGTGCATTAATAGAGTAAATATCAATCACATATATTAGCAGGAATAATGGATAACTGACAAGTTGTATGTATGGAGATATATGACAACATATATTAGTTGATCAAGATTTCACGAGACCGATAAATTGTGTACTGTATACAGACAATGAACATGACGCCAAAAATAAAAAAAAACACATGTAGATGTTCCAATAACAATAATAAAAGAAAAGGACCTTAAAAGATAGTGTTTATCAAACAATAAAATATTAAATTTTTTTTATTCTGAATGATAATATAAAATAAGATATATTAAAGTTAAGGGTCTGAACTTGTGTCTGAAATTTGTTAAGCTACCAGTATACACCATTAGGATACATGTCATGAGCCCAAGGGTATAATGATACACCAAGTAAAAGCTTCCCTGATACTCTCACCAAATTGAAAAGGAAACATGAGTTGTCAATCCAACTAATTACCATGTGAACCCTAAACCCTAAAGCCTAAACAAAGAGCCTTAATTTCATCATAAATATGCTTCATTATGGCTATTAAATATGTCATATAATGCCATTAAACCTCTTTCTCTCAACATTTACTCTTTCATTTAATGCCCTAACACTCTCCACTCTACATAAACCCATGCAAATGCCCCCAAGAAGTTCATCACCTCCAAATGAAAACACCAACATCAACATTACCATGGGAAGGGTGAAGGTGAAGCTTGCATGGATCTAGAACGCAGGGGCAAGGAACTCAGCATACAAGAAAAGAAAGAATGGTCTCCTGAAGAAGGTGAAAGTGTTGAGCATATTGTGTGATGTAAAAGCTTGTGCAATTATTTACCCATGCGGTTGTACTGTACCAGAAGTCTGTTCATCGACATCGGACCCGATGGATGTTTTGGTGCCGTTCATGCAAGAATCGGAGCTGGAAAAAAGAAAGAAGATGGTGAATCAGGTCAGTTTTCTGCAACAACAAAACATGTAACTCGAAGAATAGGCTCTTAAGCAAGAGAATGAGAACAAAGAGCTTGAGAATATAGTGTTGCTGGGGCAGTGTCTTGAGGGGAAAGATCTCAGTGGGCTTGATCTATAAACAATATCAAGCTTGAGTTGGTTGGCGGATAACAAGCTGAAATTGGTGAAAGAGAAGGTGGTGAAGAAGAAGGCTGAAATGGCTGCCAATTTAGAAGGATCATCAAGTGCAAGCGCTGCTGGGATGCATGGTTAGTGCTTGGGTTTCAATGAGTAGGGTGTTGTTATAGGAGAGCAGTCTGGCTAACCTTCTTGTGGGAATGTTAATCCTGATGATGGTGACGATGATAACATTGCATGGTTTGAATGGATTTTCCTTAATTAGGGTTAGTGTTTATTATTGGTAATAAGGAGAAGAGAGAAAGAGAGAGAGTGACATTTGTTGTTTGCCTCTTTTTGTGTTTCTTTTGTTTTTAAATTACTTCTTATATAGTTGTCCATGATTCTATCATTGTTGATTAGAGTCATTTGGGTTTGTCTTATGGTTTAATGGTTATAGGAATAAAACCTATTTCTTGTTATATATATATATATTCTCTCTTTTTATTTACTTAATTTTATGAATTATTTGCTTAAGATGTTATTTTATGTTTTTTTCTTTGATTTGGGCTTTTGTAGGGATGAGCTAAATCTATTTTCTTATAATGCCTTAATAGTTATTAATATTTGTCTAATATTATTACTTTCGCCTTATTAAATTTTATGTATTTTTTCATTTGAGTTTTAATTTTGTCTGTATATTGATAGTCACATTTTTTAAAAATGTTCTGCTGAGAATTCATATTTAAGAAAATTTTTATTTTTATATGAAATTATGATAAATGCATAAGAATGTACAATATTTGTAAAAAATAATGATATATAATGCAAATAAGAATATAAATTTGCACTAAACTCGACATTTATAAGTATGTCAGGATTCGTGTTTATCTTAACCCAATTATTTTGTGGAAAAAAATATTTATCTTTTCTATAAATATCATTTCCAAAAATAAAAAAAATTTCTAAATAGCAATGATATGAAAAACAAAAATTCGGTCTTGTTATGATACTAGATATGTATAAAAAAGTAAGATTTGATGCTATAAGGTTCAGGGCAAACTGCACCGTTTGCTACAAAATCTAGCCAAGCTTTACCCATTATGGTAGGATTCTTCACTGGAGAGTTTAGGAAGAAGTTTTTATTTAACCAATTTTTTTTTTAAAAAAAAGCGTTCTCCAAAAAGAAGTTCATTGAAATAACTTGTGCACGATAGAGGGTAGCTTTAAACTTTAAGCCCATAAAAGATAGTTGTTGTGAATGTCCTGTTGATAAGTGCTCGTGTTATAGTAATGCGAAGTGTTATTATCTTGCAATGAGCATTAATTTAATCAGATTTTATCACTAAAAAGTGTGCAATTGTTTACTTTTGTGCATTGTAGGGTTGTGAAGATAAAATGAAGGAAAGGAACGAAGTTAGGTCGTGTTTGGCGTTGTTAGGAAGATTTTCGGACTAAGCAAGGCGTAAGGCGTGAGCATAGACTTGTGGGTGTGTGCCAACCTCCTTTGGAGGGGCACAAAGGCAGTCACATTCACAATAAGTCTAACTCATGCCAACAAGGAGAACTTCACCAATTAGGCGATTCGAAGCAATCGACACGATCTACTGTTGATTGTGTGCCCAATTAAACGGCCTCGAAGAAGAACGACGAATTCGGGAGCGTTTCGGCACAATCATTGTAGCAGTACTGCAGCAAATCACTGTAGCAAGTTACTGTTCCCAGTCGGCCGAAAATCAGTTTTCCAGAATTTTCACACGGCCGTGTGAAATCCCGATTTCAGCAAATTTAAAGCCGCGACTCCACATTATGAAAGCCTGATTTGGAGACTTTTTGAGAGATCTTTTGACCTAATTTTCTCCTAAACTTTGGAGAGGGCGGCTAGGGTTTTGGAGAGGATTTCGTGGAGGTTTGGTGCGCGTCATCGGCATCGTCATCGACGTCCGGCGGCCGCACAAGACCACGGCCACACCATACGTAAGGGGGTTTTTCATCTATGTCTTTACTTCTTGTTTTATTATATATATTGATGAACATGTATATCTCCATGAGGAGCTAAACCCCTTGTGGGTATTCGGATTTGTAAAACTCTAGGGTTATTATGTTTCTTTGACATTGTTATTATGCTTTTCTATTATTGATGAATAAGAATTGAGTTTCGATCTTAATTTTATCTTGCTATTGTTTTCTCTTAGATGTGACACTAGGGTTGAGAGCAATCTAGGTTTTCCTTTGGAGGTGTGACAACTCCTATAGGATTAGACTCTTTAAGATTGAAGAGGGTTGAGAGGGAGAGTTGTGAGGTAGCGATGTACCCCTTTCCCCTCCGGTGTGATTTCTCCCTACCTCCGTTTCCTTGATTTAATAGCGGTCAAGATAGAGTGAAGTACTAGGTAGATAAACTCCCCTGGGGCTTAGTTACGCGAGTAACGGAGTGAAGGGTTGAAGTGAATCCTACGCACTGGGGCTTAATCTAGACTAAGGTTCTTCCTCCTGGACCAAAGGGTTAGAACTACACATAGGAACAGGTTTAATCACTAGGAGTCCCTAAAACTTAATGCAATCCCACGTAGTGTGAGGTTTAGGTAGATGTACTCCCCTGGGACTTAATCGTGCGAGCGATAGAGTGAAGGGTTGTTGTGAATCCTAATACCGGGGCATAGTGTTGGGGTTAGTCACGGTTGACCTTAGGTTTGGGACCGTGAGTCTAAGGATTTCTTTGACTTAATTAGCATCAATAGGAAGGTATAATAGCATAGTCTTGCACTAGAAGCATAGATCCTAGAGATAACTTGTCCGGATACCCCACTTCATTAATTGTTAAATCCTCTTTAATCTCTTTTCTTGCGATTTCTAATCTTCCACCTTTCTCTATTTAATTTCCTGTCTTTAGTATAATTGTTCTCGCAATTCACACACAAATCGATTACTACTTTTCCGTACTTCGCATAGTTTTAATAGTGAAATCTCGTATTCTAACTCCCTATTCCCTGTGGATTCGACTACCCTTTCACCGGGGTAACTTTTATTACTTCGACTAACCCGTGCACTTTCGGGGAGCCTGTCACCTGTTTTATAAATTAACAATAGACAGTAATAGATTCAATGACCCACTTTATACTAGAGTTGAGATGACATGCAACTGAAAGATTTTATATAGGTATATGACTGTATATATTAGAAGCGATGGTGTCATATGCTGATAAGGTATACACAATATGTGTGTGTGTGTGTGTGTGTCTATATATATATATATATATATATATATATATATATATATATATATATAGAGAGAGAGAGAGAGAGAGAGAATTAGAGTGTTAGAGTATGACGTGTTTGTCAAATAACAAAGAAAAAAATTTGAGTATGTACAATAAAATAAAAATAACAAAAATCATTGCTATGTGTTTAACTAGTGCTGAAAATTTTAATAGTAAAGTGTCCAAGTCATTAGAATTCACGTCAGTAATAAGGGTTCATGATAGCATCAAAAATTATATATGTAAATAATGGTGTGTTAAAGGAATGGCACATAAACCAAAAGTTGCACATAACTAATGGGTGTTAAGAAATTAAATAATTGCATACATCAGCAGGGACAACATGTAACCGCCTAGTTGTATAATGATATATGACCATATGTATTATTAGATATGGCATAAAACTAACAAGTTGTTCATTTAGATTAGACCATATGACAAAGAAACACATGTAAATCTGCACACAATATATATGAGTAAAAAAAAACAAAAGAAATTAGTTTATTGATTGGATCCATTAAACAACAACAAAATTCCTTTTGCAATAAAATAAAAAATAACAAAAATGGTGCTAAGTGTTTGAGCTAGTTTTAGGAAACTTCAATTCGCAAATGATAACAGAGACACTACACCACTAGCTAGGATGCACATCCGCCTTAAGCAAATGATGATGACAAAAAAATGCTATATGTAAATCAAAAGGTGTTAAGAGAATGAACATGTATGCCATAAGTTGAATATCAGCAAAGATGACAAGTAACCAGCAAGCTATATATCAATATATGACAATACGTACTATTTGAGATGCCAAGAAACTAACAATTTATACAAAAATATATGACCCAATGACATAGAAACGAACACATAATATAAAAAAGAAATAAGGAAATTAGGGCATGCATGGTATATATTTAATAAAAAAGAAATATGTTAAATATGCACAATAAAGTAAAAATCAAAAGATTTTTAGTACTTAAAGTGGTGTCAAAACCTTTTGATACATTAATAGTAATAAAGTTCTACATTCATTAGGATACCCATTAGACTAAAAGGATAATGTTAGTAGGAGAAAAACTGCATGTAAATAATGATGTGTTCAAGGACTGAACATGCACACAAAAAGTTGCATTTCAACAACTAGTATTAATAGATTTAACAATCATACATATTAATGAAGATGGCATGCGACCAACAAATATCTATATCTATATATATATATATATATATATATATATATATATATATATATATATATATATATATATGACGGCATATATTAGCAAAAATGACAAAAAATCAAAATGTTGTATACCGAGAATGGGCAAATAACAAAGACATACATGTAACTATGCTGAAAATATATAAAAACAAAAGGGATATTAGAGTGTATGTGGTGTTTATGAAACACCAAAGCGCTCCCTTTAAGTATCCAGAATTAAATTAAAAAAAAAAAAGAAAAATTGTGTACTGTATACAGACAATGGGCATGACGCCAAAAACAAAAAAAATACATGTAGATGTGCCAATAATAATAATAAAAGAAAAGGACCTTAAAAGATAGTGTTTATCAAACAACAAAATATTAATTTTTTTTATTCTGCAAGATAATATAAAAATATGATATAATAAAGTTAAGGACCTAAACTTGTGTCGGAAATTTGTTAAGCTACTAGTATACACCATTAGGATACATGTCATCAGCCCAAGGGTATAATGATACACCAAGTAAAAACTTTCCTTATACTCTCACCAAATTGAAAAGGAAACATGAGTTGTCAATCCAATAGATTAATATATTAACCCTGAACCATGATAAACACTATATAGAAAGATAATCATAAGAGGAAAAACTTTTGTAATGAAAGCAAGGATAAAAACCAACTTAGTTTTTCTGCAAAATTCATACAAGTGAGAGGAACATTAGAAAAACTGTAAAAAGAACTCATCATCATCAACTAAAACAATACAGCCAAAAAAAAAAAAAAACATATAACAAACTTCAGTGACCAAAATAAAGCAGGATAGCTGAGTCACGCGGCTACGTGTTTGGTTCTAATGAACTCAACCATTTATCGCTCTCCTTACCTCAAACTAAAACACTTCATGGATGTTTCAATCTCAGCGTCCCTTCAAAGCACAATCTAAGCCTTTCTTTCTTTTTCCTCGAACTTAAACCACTTTACTTGATCAAACTCATCATAGCCATTCACATCTCCATCTCATTCTCCAACGACTTCAATTACCTTTCAAATACTTGAAATGACACTATTACCCTTCTAATCCAAACTAATTCCACCAGGACAATCACAACATCAACCTTCTTGCTCTTCACTGCATCTTCTCTGCAATTTAGCTATCTTTAATCATATCTAAAAAAATACCCCCTTGACTGAAGTTGACAGACTCCCATTTCACCTTTGAATTGCCTTTGCTTCTGAACACTCAAGCACTTTGTAAAAATTTCAGCAACCTGCATATCAGTAGTACAAAAATTCTACTGGATCTTCTTATTTGCCACAAGTTCTCAAAATGTAATGAAATTTAACATCCATATGCTTTGTTCTGCCATGAAGAGTGGGGTTCTTAGTAATTGCAATACATGACTTATTATCACACCAGATTTGAACTGCAACATCACAATTAACATTACAATCAGTCAATACTTTCTCCATCCAAATACTGTGACAGCATGCTGCATTCAAAGAGATATATTCAACTTCTGTGGAGGATAGGGACACAATTTCTTGCTTCTTGGATGACCAACACAATGCTCCAGAACCTAGATTAAAAACAAAACCTGATGTACTCTTTCTATCTTGAGTATCACTACTCCAATCACTATCGCAATATCCTTTAAGCACACATTCTATATTGCTGTTATACTGAATCCCAAAATCATAGGTGCTAGCAATATACCTCAACATATGCTTAGCAGCCCCAAACTGAATTTTTCATATGTCTAGAAAGTAAATTGACAACATATACTAAATCAGGCTTGGTGTGTGTCAAATACAAAAGCTTACCCACTAGACTCCTGTAAATAGTTGCATTAATTCTCTCTACATCTTCATTCAATTGTAATTTTGTGCTTTGGCTCATTGGAACACCCACAGACTTGCAACCTTGCATACCAAACTGTCTTAATTAATCTTTAGGATATTTCTTTTGAGAAACATGTACACCATGTTCACTTTGAGTTATTTCCAAACCCCAAGAAGTATTTCATCAACCCCAAGTCTGTCATATCAAATTCTCTCTTCATGGCCTCTTTAAATTGTTTGACAGCTTCTACTGATGATCCCAAACAGATTAAATCATCCACATATATACATACCAGTAGATCTTAGACTGATTTTCTAAGTTCTCATATAGTGTGTATTCTGTCAAACTTCTGTGAAACCCTTGTGAAATAAACCAAGCATCTATCCTTTCATACCATGCCCTTGGAGCTTTTTTTAGTCCATATAAAGCATTAAATAGCTTGTATACTTGACATCTTTACCTTGAACTTCAAAACCTTTGGGTTGAGACACATACACCTCTTCTTCAATTTTACCATACAAAAGAGCTGATTTTACATCTAATTAGTAAATTGGCCACTTCCTCTGAGAACCAAGAGCCAAGATCATTCTGATTATATCCATTCTTGCCATTGGAGCAAACATTTCCTCATAATCAACCCCATATTCCTGAGAATAACCTTTTGCTAAAAGTCTGGCTTTATACTTCTGTATCTCTCCATTTGGTTTCAATTTTGTTTTATATACCCACTTGACTCCAATTTCCTTCTTGCCTGTTGGTAAGTCACAAAGCTTTCAAATTCCATTCCTCTGAATTGTGTCAATTTCTTCTGTCATAGCTTGCCTCCAGTGTACTGATTTCATTGCTTCTTCATATGTGTCTGGATCAGTAATAGTTAATGCAAAAGAACAACCTTAATAAATTTCTTTCAATGTTCTAACCCTCTGTATAGGTGATTCATCAACACTCTATTCACTAAAATGTTCTAATTGCCCATTTGGTGAACTACCATTACTGCTATGACCATTACTATTTCTACCATTTCCTACTACTGAATTCTCTAAATGCTCAGTTTTTGACCCTGCTGTAGACTTCAATGTTGTTCACACATTAGGTAACACAATTGCCTTAGTAGCAGCTCTATTTTCATTCCACTGGCAAAATTCAGTCTCAGAAAATTTCACATCTCTACTAATCACAAGCTTCCCAAATTGTGATACATAAATCCTGTAACCCTTGGTATTAGTACAATAACCAACAAAAATACCTTTGAAAGCCCTTCTGTCTAACTTCTATAAATTCTGAGCAGGCAAATATGTGTATGCTACGCAGCCAAACACTCTTAAATGATTCACTTTTGGTTTAACATTAAACCATGCTTCATATGGGGTTTTATCCAATACTGCCTGTGTAGGAGAAATATTAGGAAGATACACTACAGTAACAATTGCTTTTGCCCAGAAAGCATTTGGCAAACTGTTGGAATTTAACATACTTCTAGCTTTTTCAGAAAGAGTTCTATTTCTCCTCTCAACTACTCCATTTTGCTAAGGAGTATAAGAAATAGTTAATTCATGTTTAATTCCATGATCTGAGCAAAATCCATCAAATTCTTTAGAAACAAATTCTCCACCTCTATTTGTTCTAAGAATTTTCAGTTTCTGGCCTGATTGCCTCTCAACAAAGGCTAAGAATTGCTTGAAATAAGAAAACACCTCATGCTTGTACTTGAGTAGATACACCCAACTCATTCTAGTATAGTCATCCACAAATAACAAAAAATACTTACTGCCACCATGTGATTCTGTTTGCATTGGTCCACAAACATCTACATGCACAAGATGCAATTTTTGCTTTGCCCTCCACGATCTACCAGATGAGAATGGTAGTCTAGTTTGTCTGCCATACAAACAATCTTCACAACAATTTACTGGTTTTACCCTTAGCATACCAAATACAAGCTCCTGCTGATTTAAAACTTTCAACCCTTAAAAATGTAAGTGCCCATACCTTTTATGCCATAGTGAAGATAAATTTTCTTTTCTGCTAACCAAATTCACTTGCTCAAAATTTGAAGCGAATTCTATAGGATATTTTACAATTTCACAGTATTCACAATTCTAGATCACCTACTGTATTCACAATTCTGCACCAATTCTTCTGAACCACAACATTATAACCACATGTTGTTAACTGCCCAAGAATCAATAAATTGTGCGCCAACTGTGGAACATATTTTACATTGTGTATCAATTTCTTAAGTCTTCCTTGTGTTTTGATTATCACTGAGCCTCGTCCAAGCACCTCAACGTCTTTATCATTACCCAATTTCACAGTATGCCTAACTGATTCATCCAAACTGTAAAACAAATCCTTTCTACCTATCATATAAATCGAGCATACATTATCGAATAACCAAATATAAGAACCACCATTATCTTGCCCTTCATGTACAATAAACATATTACAGTATTCACCAGAATTTTCCTTTTCCTTAGCATTAGAACTTGAACCCCTTTCAAAATTTCTATTTTAAGACCAACAATGCAATTGAGTATGGCCATATTTCTTACAATTAAAGCACTGTATATTCTGTAAACTTCCTCTATTTAATCTTTGCCCACTGAATTGTTTCTATCCTTTTGTAAATCTTCCAAATGGCCTTGAACCAATTCTACCTCTCTGCCATGTATTACCCTCAGAAGCAAATTGCTATCTTTGACCATCTTGCCTTTGAGCAATGTACCCACTGCCTCTCCAACTATTATTAGTTCTACCTTTTCCTTTGAAACCTCTAATTCTTCCTCTTTTCACATTTCTACCACCTCTTGTTTCTCATTGAATTACAAAAGTTCTATCTTCAATCTTCTCAGAAAACTGATTATATCTAGCTTCATGAGCTTGTAGAGCACTACTCAATTCATCCAAAGTCACTATAGCCATATCTCTTGCTTCTTCAATTAAGGTTACAGCATGAACAAATCATGAAGATAAACTTCTCATAACTTTCAACACCACATCTACTTCCTTAAATTCACTGCCCATTCCTCTAATTTGATTAACAACTGCCAAAACTCTAGTAAAATACTGTTGCACTGACTCTTCTTCTTTCATCTGTAAAAAGTCAAACTTTTGCCTTAAAGTTTGCTATCTCACTGAAACAATTCGAGAGGTACCTTGATTCTGATTTTTAATATGATCCCATGCTTCCTTTGTTGTATCAAATCTCACTATCCTATGAAGAATAGTCTCATCAACAGTTTGCTGCAACAAAAATAAAGTTTTTGCATAATTCTCCAAGTCTTTTTTCCTTTGGTTCCTCCTTATTTATACCATCCTCCACAACCTTCTACAAACTCTGTGACCTGAAAAATGTCTTCATTCGATAGCTCCAATGATCATAGTCTTCTCTAAAAATTGGCAGTAGTGAGTGAGAGATTTCAGGGGCAAATATAGATGAAGAACTTGATGCCATAACTTCTATGCTTTGTGACTTTTTTTCACACAATGAATACTGAAAAACACACTTAGAATAAGTACCAGGTGTCACAAGAGCACTTCAACACCACAAGATAATCATAGAATTAACAACTCAACAAAACATCCACACATAATTTTCACAACACCACAACTACACAACACTAATATGAAAAAAAAGCAGAAAAAACTAAAACCATCACTGCATCCACCTTGGAGCTCTGATACCATTGATAAACACTATATAGAAAGATAATCACAAGAGGAACAACTTTTGTATTGAAAGCAAGAATAAAAAAATACTCAGTTTTTCAGGAAAATTCGTACAAGTGGGAGGAACGTTAGAAAAAACGTACAAAACTCATGAACATCAACTAAAACAATACAGCCAAAAAAATATATATATATAACAAACTTCAGTAACAAAAAAAAAAATGGGCTAGTTGAGTCACACTATAATGTGTTGGGTTCTAATGAACTCTACTGCTTAATCCTCTCCTTGCCTCTAACTAAAAACACTTCCTGGATGCTTCAATCTCGTCCATGCCTTCAAACCACAACCCAAGAAATTCTTCCTTCTGCCTCGAACTCAAACCACACTGCTTGATCAAACTCATCATAGCCGTTCACATCTCCCTCTCATTCTCCAATGATTTCAACTACCTTTCAAATGCCTGAAATAACACTATTACCCTTCCAATCAAAACTAATTCCACCAGGACAATCACAACATCAACCTTCTTGCTTCTTCACTGCATTGTGTATATCTAGTAAAAAAGAAATATGTTAAGTATGCATAACAAAGTAAAAATCAAAAGATTTTTAGTACTTAAAGTGGTGTCAAAACTTTTTGACAAATTAATAGCAATAAAGTTTCTACATTCATTAGGATATCCATTAGACTAAAAGGATAATGATAGTAGGAGAAAAGCTACATGCAAATAATGATGTGCTCAAGGACTGAACATGCACACCAAAATTTGCATTTCAACAACTGGTATTAATACATTTAACAATGACCGAATAACAAAGTCATACATGTAACTATGCAGACAATATATTAAAATGATAGGGGAACTGGAGTGTATATGGTGTTTATGAAACACCAAAGAGCTCCCTGTAAGTATCCATAATAAAATAAAAAAATAAGAAAAATTAGTGTTAAGTGTTTGAAATGATGTCAGAAATCTTCAATACATAAATAGTAATAAAGTGTTTGCACCAATTAGGACACGCGCTAGCCTTTAGGAAATAATGATGGTAACAAAAAAGGGCATATGTAAATAATTATGATATCTTGAAAGTGTGAACAAGTACGACAAAAATTGTATGTCAATGATGTGCATTAATAGATTAAATATCAATCACATATATTAGCAGGAATGATGGATAACTGACAAGTTGTACATAAGCAAATGTACGACTACATATTTTAGTAGATCGAGATTTCACTAAGCCGACAAATTGTGTGCTGTATACAGACAAAGGACCTAACGACAAAAAAAATAAAGTAGATCTAACAACAAAAATAATAGAATAAAAGGATATTAAAAGATAGCATTTATCAAACAATAAAAAATTAAAAAATTTTAATTCTTCATGACTAAATAAAAATAAGATCTTTTAAAATTAAGGGTATGAACTTGTGTCAGAAATTTGTTAAGCTACTAGTATACACCATTAGGATACATGTCATGAGCCCAAGGGTATAATGATACACCAAGTAAAAAATTTACTAATACTCTCACCAAATTGAAAAGGAAACATGAGTTGTCAATCCAACAAATTACCATATGAACCCTAAACCCTAAATCCTAAACAAAGAACCTTAATTTCATCATAAATATATTTCATTATGGCTATTAAATATGTCATATAATGCCATTAAACCTCTTTTCCTCATCATTTACTCTTTCATTTAATGCCCTAACACTCTCCACTCTACGTAAACACATGCAAATGCCCCCAAGAAGCTCATCTCTTCCAAAGCAAAAACACCAACATCAACATTATCATGGGAAGGATGAAGGTGAAGCTTGCATGGATAGAAAAGGCAGGCGCAAGGAACACAACATACAAGAAAAGAAAGAATGGCCTCCTGAAGAAAGTGAAAGAGCTAAGCACACTGTGTGATGTAAAAGCTTGTGCAAATATTTACCCATGCGGTGGTACGGTACCAGAATTCTGGTCATCGACACCAAACCCGATGGACGTTTTGGTGCCATTCATGTAAGAACCGGAGCTGGAAATAAGAAAGAAGATGGTGAATCAGGTGAGTTTTCTGCAGCAACAAAACATGAAACTTGAAGAACAGGCTCTTAAGCAAGAGAAGGAGAACAAAGAGCTTGAGAATATAGTGTTGGTGGGGCAGTGTCTTGAGGGGAAAGATCTCAGTGGGCTTGATCTTGAAACAATATCAAGCTTGAGTTGGTTGGTGGATAACAAGTTGAAGTTGGTGAAAGAGAAGGTGGCGAAGAAGAAGGCTGAAATAGTTGCTGATTTAGAAGGATCATCAAGTGCATGTGCAACCGGGATGCATGGTTGGTGTTTGGGTTTCAATGATTAGGGTGTTATTATAGGGGATCAGTCTGGCTAACCTTCTTGTGGGAATGTTAATCCTGATGATGGTGATGATGATAGCATTACATGGTTTGATCAGATTTTCCATGATTAGGGTTCGTATTTATTATTGGTAATAAGGAGAAGACGAGAGAGAGAGAGAGAGAGTTGATGTTAGAGTTAGATTTGATGTTTGAGTTAGATTTGATATTTGCTTCTTTTTGTGTTTCTTTTGTTTTTAATTAACTTCGTATATATGTAGTCGCCCATGATTCTATCAGTGGTGATTAGAGTCATTTGGGTTTGTCTTATGGTTTAATGGTTATAGGAATAAAGCTTGTTTATATATATATATATATATATATATATATATATATATATATATATATATATATATATATATATATATATATATATATATATATATATATATATATATATATATATATATATTCTCTCTTTTTATTTACTTAATTTTATGAATTATTTGCTTAAGATGTTATTTTATGTTTTTTTTTATTTGGTCTTTTGTAGGGATGAGCTAAATCTATTTTGTTATAATTTCTTAATGGTGATTAATATTTGTCTAATAACATTACTTTCATCTAATTAATTTATCTATATTTTTTTATTTGAGTTTCAGTTTTGTCTGTGTATTAATAATCTTTTTTTTTAAATGTTCCGCTAAGAATTCCTATTTAGGCCATTTTTTAGTTTTATCTGAAATTATTATAAATGCATAAGAATGCACAATATTTTTTAAAAATAATGATATATAATGCAAATATGACAATAAATTTGCACTAAACTCAACATTTATTATTATGACTAGATTCATGTCTATCTAAACCCAATTATTTTGGTGAAAAAACATTTATTTTTTCTAAAAGTAACGTTGCCAAAAATAAAAAATTATTTCTAAATGGCAATGATATGAAAAATATAAATTAGGTCTTGTATAAAAACATAAGATTTGATGCTATAAGTTTCATGGCAAATTCATTGCACCCTCTCCTCCAAAATCTAGCCAAACTTTACCCACTGTGGTAGAATTCTTCAATAGAGAGTTTAGAAAGAAGTTTTGATTTAACCAAAATAAAAAAATCCTTTCTCCAAAAAGAAGTTCATTAAAAAAACTTGTACATGATCAAGAGAAGATTCAAACTGTGAGCACATAAAAGACAATTGTTGTGAATGTCCAGTTTTATAAATTAACAATAGAAAGTAATAGATTGAATGACCCTTTTTATACTAGATTGAATGTGTGTGTAGAGAGAGAGAAAAAGAGAGAGAATTAGAGTATGACATGCTTGTCAAATAACAAAGAAAAATATTTGAGTATGTACAATAAAATAAAATTAACAAAAATCATTGTTATGTGTTTAACTGGTGTTGAAAATTTTAACAATAAAGTGCCCCCATCATTATAATTCACGTCAGTCCTAAGGGTTAATGATAGCATCACAAAGGCTATATGTAAATAATGGGGTGTTAAAGGAATGGGCATATAAATCAAAAGTTGCACATAACTAATGGGTGTTAAGAAATTAAATAACTGCATACATCAGCAGGGATGACAGGTAACAGCCTAGTTGTATAATGATATATGACCATATGTATTATTAGAGATGGCAGAAAAATAACAAGTTATACATTTAGATTAGACCAAATGACAAAGAAACACACATATATCTGCACACAATATATATAAGTAAAAAAAGAAAGACATTAGATTATTTATTGGATCTCTTAAACAACAATAAAATTCGTTTTGCAATAAAATAAAAAAATAACAAAAATGGTGTTAAGTGTTTGAGCTAGTTTTAGGAAACTTCAATTCACAAATTATAATAGAGACTCTACACCACTAGCCAGGATGCACATCTGCCTTAAGCAAATGATGATGACAACAAAAGCCTATATGTAAATAAAGAGGTGTTAAGAGACTGAACGTGTATGCCATAAGTTGAATATTAGCTGAGATGACAAGTAACCATCAAGTTATATATCAATATAAATATGACAATACATACAAGTTGAGATGCCAAGAAACTAAAAAATTATGCACAAATATATGACCCAATGACAAAGAAACACACACATAATTTAAAAAATAAATAAGGAAATTAGGGCATGCATGGTGTATATCTAATTAAAAAGAAATATGTTAAGTATGCACAATATAGTAAAAATCAAAAGATTTTTTAAGTATTTAAAGTGGTGTAAAAACCTTTTGACACATTAATAGAAAGAAAGTTTCTACATTCATTAGAATACCAATTAGACTAAAAGGATAATGATAAAAGGAGAAAAACTACATGTAAATAATGATGTGTTCAAGGACTGAACATGCACACCAAAAGATGCATTTCAACAAGTGGACACCAAAGAGCTCCCTTTAAGTATCTATAATAAAATAAAAAAAGAAGAAAAATTAGTGTTAAGTGTTTGAATTGATGTAAGAAATCTTCAATTCATAAATCCTAATAAAGTGTTTGCACCAATTAGGACACACATTAGCCTTTAGGAAATAATGATGGTAACAAAAACGACATATGTAAATAATTATGATATCTTGAAAGAGTGATCATGTACGACAAAAATTTTATGTCAATGATATGCATTAATAGATTAAATATCAATCACATTTATTAGCGGAATAATGGATAACTGACAAGTTGTACATATGCAGATATACGACTACATATATTAATCGATCGAGATTTCACAAAACCAACAAATTGTGTACTATATACGAACAAAGGACCTAATGACAAAAACAAATGTAGATGTTCCAACCAAAATAATAAAAGAAAAGGACATTAAAAGATAGTGTTTATCAAACAACAAAAATTAAGATTTTTTATATTCTTCGTGATAAAATAAAAATAAGATATTTTAAAGTTAACGGTCTAAACTTATTTTGGAAATTTGTTAAGCTACTAGTATACACCATTAGGATACATGTGATGAGCCCAAGGGTACAATGATACACAAACTTAAAAATTTCCTAATACTTTCACAAAATTGTAAAGGAAACATGAGTTGTCAATCCAACAAATCACCATATGAACCCTAAACCCTAAATCCTAAACAAAGAATCTTAATTTCATCATAAATATGCTTCATTATGGCTATTAAATATGTCATATAATTCCATTAAACCTTTTTCTCTCATCATTTACTCTTTCATTTAAGGCCCTAACACTCTCCACTCTACATAAACCCCTGAAAATGCCCCGAGAAGCTCATCTCCTCAAAAGCAAAAATACCAACATCAACATTACCATGGGAAGGATAAAGGTAAAGCTTGCATGGATCGAGAAAGCGGCCGCAAGGAATGCAGCATACAAGAAAATGAAAGAGCTAAGCACACTGTGTGATGTAAAAACTTGTGCGATTATTTACCCATGCGGTGGTACGGTACCGGAAGTCTGGTCATCGACATCGAACCCGATGGACGTTTTGGTGCCGTTCATGCAAGAACCAAAGGTAGAAAGAAAAAAGAAGATGGCGAATCAGGTGAGTTTTCTGCAACAACAAAACATGAAACTTGAAGAACAAGCTCTTAAGCAAGAGAAGGAGAACAAAGAGCATGAGAATATAGTGTTGCTGGGGTAGTGTCTTGAGGGGAAAGATCTTAGTGGGCTTGATCTTGAAACAATATCAAGCTTGAGTTGGTTGGTGGATAACAAGTTGAAGTTGGTGAAAGAGATGATGGCGAAGAAAAAGGCTGAAATGGCTGCCAATGGAGAAGGATCATCAACTACAAGTGCAGCCAGGATGCATGGTTGGTGCTTGGGTTTCAATGAGCAGGGTGTTATTATAAGGGAGGAATCTGGCCAACCTTTTTGTAGGAATGTTAAACCTGATTATGGTGATGATGATAGCATTCAATGGCCTGATTGGATTTTCCGTGATTAGGGTTAGTGTTTATTATTGGTAATAAGGAGAAGAGAATAGATAGATAGATAGATATATATATATATATATATATATATAGAGAGAGAGAGAGAGAGAGAGAGTTGTTTATACATGAGCACTTATCAAGCAACTAATCCTTGGGTAAGCATTGTCCGGGTGCCCCATCTTCTCATTGATTGTTCTATCCTTACCTTTTGCTTGCACTTTTCTTCCTTCGATTTTCTTTCGTTCCTTTATTTCACACATATTGCTTTCACTCACCACCATTGTTTTCACATTAGCTAAGTAGTAACTTCTCTTGTCTTTAATCACTACTCCCTGTGGATACGACTACCCACTCACCGTGGTATTATTACTTTGACGACCTATGCAGTAGTTTATGGAATTAGAAGGGATAACCCTAGTGGTGAAGTGTTGTCCACCCGACCTCTGCCCCCAACCCACCAGCAAGGAACCAAAGAATAAGTTCGATAACCCCTCAGAGTTAATGCATCTGGTTAAAGAAAATACGAATCAAACAAAGCCTAGAAGTTTGAAAGAAATAATATTTACCCAAGGGAGTGATTTAGATTCGTCTGAGTTTGAGGTTCATGCCATGGAGGATAGTTCCTATAATAGTAGCTCATTAGAGTGGTAAAACAGAGAGGTTGAGGAATTCAATCTTGAAAAATATGGGAGACTGAAGTCATCAATTGAAGAACCACCGGAACTATTGCTAAATCCACCTCTTGATCATTTGGAGTATGCTTTCCTGGAAGAGGGATGTAAACTCCCAGTCATTATTGCTTTTGATATGACAGTTGAGCAAAAAGACAAACTTCTAAGTGTACTGAAGAAGTATAAAAGGGAAATTGCTTAGAAAATCTTTGATATCATGGGGACCAGTCTATCTTTTTGTACATACAAGATCCTCATGGAAGACAATCATAGGTCAACAGTGATACCCCAATGAAAACTCAACCCTAACATGAAAGAGGTAGTACGTAATGAGGTTATCAAGTTCCTTGATGCAGGCATTATCTACCTTATCTTTGACAGTGCATGGGTGAGTCCAGTGCAAGTGATGCCCAAGAAAGGGGGATGACGGTAGTCACTAATAAGAAAAACAAGCTTGTTCTTACTAGAATCGTCATATGTTAGAGAGTTTGCATAGACTACAAGAAGCTTAATGATGCCACAAGGAAGGACCATTTTCCGTTACCTTTCATTGACTAGATACTTGAATGACTAGCATGACACTCATATTATTGCTTCTTGGATGGGCTCTCAGGTTACTTTCAGATCCCTATTGCCCTAGAAGATCAAGAGAAGACCACCTTCACTTGTCCTTATATCATATTCACCTATAGTTGTATGCCTTTTGGGCTGTGCAACGCACTGGCTACTTTTCAGAGATGCATGATGGCTATCTTAGAAGATATGGTAGAAGATATTATGGAAGTATTTATGGATGACTTCTCGATCTTTGGCAACTCGTTTGATTTGTGCCTCAAAAATTTAGAAAGAGTTCTAGCCTGGTATAAGGAGACCAATTTGGTTCTTAGTTGGGAGAAATGTCACCTTATGGTCAAGAAGGGCATAGTACTTGGGCATAAGATTTCACATAAAGGGATTAAAGTAGACCGGGGAAGGTTACCATCTGCAAAAAAGCTACCTCCTCCTGTTTCAGTGAAGGCTATCAAAAGCTTCTTGGGATATGCCGGGTTCTATAGAAGATTCGTCAATAATTTCTCTTTGATCGCTTGACCATTGAGGAAGCTACTTGTAAAAGATGTCCCTTTTTAATTTAATGAAGAATGCATGAATGCTTTTCTTAGCCTTAAGAAAAAGCTTATAAAGGTACCGATCATAGTTTCCCCAGATTGGAATTTGCCGTTTGAATTAATATGTGATGCATGTGACTATACAATTTGGGGTAGTACTTGGGTAATGACGGGACAACCATTTCCATCCTATCTACTATGCGAGCAAGACTTTGAATGATGCCTAGAAAAACTTCACTACTACTGAGAAGGAACTACTAGTAGTGGTCTTTGCATTTGACAAACTCCGGTCATACTTGGTACTTTCTAAAGTGATTGTATACGAACCATTCTTCATTGAAGTACTTGTTAAACAAATCAAATGCGAAGCCTTGACTAATCCGTTGGATCCTTCTACTCCAAGGGTTCGATTTGGAAATAAAAGACAAGAAAGGGACGGAGAATTTAGCCGCAGGCCACCTATCGCACCTTGAGCTGCCTCATGAAAATGTTTTGGAAAGGAGAGAAATAAATGATGCATTTGGGTAGTAAGGGAAGAAGAAACCCCATGGTTCAAGGTCTTTGTAAATTATTTAGTAGCAAAAATCTTCCCAAAGTGGCTCACCTATTAACAGAGAGAAATTTTTCACTGATCTGAAGTACTATATCTGGGAAGACCCCTACCTTTTCAGGATCTATTCTAATCAAGTTGTTAGAATATGTGTTACACAAGGGGAGGGGCATGACATCCTGAGACACTACCATTCAAGTCTGACTGGGGGCCATTACAATGGGAATAGAACTGCCAAGGATATTCTGGATGCAAGGTTCAACTGGCCTTCTATGTTCCAAGATGCGTATGTGTTTGTGTAGCATTACAAGAAATGTTAAAGAGCTGGTAACATTTCAAAAAGGGAAGAGATGCCACAAACCTGGAACCAAGCTTGTGAGGTGTTTGATATGTGAAGGATCGACTTCATGGGTCCATTCCCTAGTTCTTCGGGTAATAAATTCATTTTGACCATAGTTGACTATGTCTCAAAGTGGGTGGAAGTACAATCATTTCTTTCTTATGATGCCAGAGTCGTAGTGAAATTTCTAAAAAAGTTGTTCTCTCGGTTTAGTACAACAAGGGTGATCATAAGTGAGCGAGGGATGCATTTCTGTAACTCCAATTCGAAAAAGTCTTAAAACATTATTGAGTTTGTCATTGGACTTTAACTATATATCAACCCCAAATAAATGGTCAAGTTGAAGTGTTGAACTGAGAATTGAAGCAAATTTTGGAGAAAACAGTGATCCATTACAGGAAAGATTGGACAAATCAGGTAGATGATGCAATCTGGGTTTATAGGACGGCCTATAAAATGCTCATCAAGGCAACATCTTACAGGTTGGTCTACAAGAAAGCTTGTCATTTACCAATTGAATTGGAGCACAGAGCCTACTGGTCATAAGAGAAAGTTCCAATTGAATGAGTTAGATTAATGGCTAGCTATGGCGTATGAGAACTCTGTGCATTACAAAGAAAAAGTGAAATAGTACCATGACCATCACATTAAGCAAGCTAAGCACTTCTAGGCAGGGAATCAAGTATTACTTTTTAATTCTAGGTTGGAACTCTTTCCAGGAAAGTTGAAATCAAGGTGGCACGGACCATTTACAGTGTCACAAGTATTTCCTCATGGTGTCATCGAGATAAGTCATTCGGAAAAAGGAACATTCAAGATCAATGGTCATCAGTTGAAACCCTTGGGCCACCATTGCCAGTTCTAGAAAGAGGAAGGCATCCCAGATGACCAGCCCGGCTTATCGCTACGTTTATGTGCTACTGACTAGAGGGGTTGAGGGTCGGTCAGACTCTACAGGCATTGTGTCAGCACTAATCTTTTCATGTTCTACAACATCTTCGAGCGATACCCGAT
Organism: Dioscorea alata; assembly: GCA_020875875.1. Taxonomy (NCBI): domain Eukaryota; kingdom Viridiplantae; phylum Streptophyta; class Magnoliopsida; order Dioscoreales; family Dioscoreaceae; genus Dioscorea; species Dioscorea alata. The sequence goes on along the minus strand of CM037030.1, from coordinate 3,130,954 downwards.
TCATATGAGATACCTCTACACAGACATTATATCTCATTAGGGACAACATGTTGACACGACCAATTTGCGTGTATGAACCGTAAGTGCACGGGTGTCGAAATAATAAAATACCTAGTGAGTGTTTATATAAAAATTGCATGCCCTAATTCAAATCAAATAAAAATTTTAAAATCACACACAGCCAAATCATAATCAAATTAGGACAACATGTGGTTAAAATAAATAAATTTCATCATATTTGGATATATTCAAGATAAGTCTAGAAAACATGTTTGAGATAATCTAAAAGTTTAAAATTGGCGAAGAGCGCATATCTCGAGGCAATTTAAAATATTCAAATCACAAGATCAGCCTAGAGCACAGATCTTGAGGCGATCTAAATATTCAAATCTTAAGATCAACCGAGATGACAGATCTCAAGGAGATCCAAAATATTCAAATCTCAAGATTAACCGAGAGCACATATCTCGAAGCTATAAAAAACATATAAATCCCAAGATCAGCCAAGAGCACTGATCTCAAAGCGATCCAAAATATTTAAATCTTAAGATCAGTTAAGAGCACAGATCTCGAGGTGATCTAAAATATTCAAATCTCAAGATAGGCCGAGAGCACATATCTCGAGGTGATCTAAAATATTCAAATCTCAAGATCAGCTAAGGGCATAGATCTCGAGGTGATCCAAAATATTTAAACCTCACTATCGGCCGAGAGCACGCATCTCGAGGCGATCTAATATATTCAAATTCCAAGATCAGCCTAGAGCATAGATCTCGAGGTGATATGAAATATTTAGATCACAAGATCAGCCGAGAGCACAGATCTCAAGACAATCTCAAATATCAGGATAGCCCGAATACATATCCCGAGGTGATCCTAAACTTCATAATGCCTGAGAACAGATCTCGAGGTGACCTACATATCCTGAGACGAATTAGATTTAATTTAAATTTAAAATTTTTGTTTTAAAAAAATTAAATAAATTAAATAAAAATTAAATTCAAATTTAACTCTATCCTATCTTTGATTCGGTCCACGGGGGAATTGTGATCCTATGGGAAGGTTTTGGATAGGAAGATCAAATCAAGATGAATCCTTTAAAAGGGGAGGAAGAAGACAGGAAAAAAAATCTTTGGTCCCATCTGAACCAGACAACAACAAAAAAAAAAAAAAGAGAAGAAGAAAAAAAGGAAAAAAAAAAAATAAACGACGATCGATTGTCCCAAGCAGAAGGTGAAAATTTCTTTCCTATTATTATTATTATTATTATAATATATATGTAATAAAAGCCTTAGAACCCCTCCCTTTTTTTTATATTTTATCGTGAAGAGTCACAGGGGACATAAGTAAACTTAGTTTTGAGGGAGTGTGAGGATGGGAGTTATAAGGAGAAAAAAAATAGTGATATAAATATTATATATTAATATATATTTTCTAAAATAATAATAATAAAAAAAACAGATTAACCCCCCCATTGTCGTATCTCTCGTCCGAGATCTCACCGCCTATGACCGAGTTACGGTTTACCAGATCCACGACGACCACCACGGCGAAGTCATCGCCAAATCCTGTCGCTCCGATCCGCATCCCTCATCCTCCTCTTTCAGCAGCGCCATCCAGCACCTCGCCATGGTCTCCAACCTCGAGATCGCCATCACTGTCCTCTAAAACAATCTCGAGAAGTGCCATCCCCTCTACATCCATTCGCCATCTTCTTTCCACTCTAAACCCAGCCTTAAAATCAGACGATCTCTTTTGCGGCCGCCGACAGCCAACAACTGATGATCGACAGTTCCTCCTACGTCACTTTTTGTTCATTCGCCATATATATATCTCTCTCTCTCTCTCTCTGTTCGCCATGTCAGGATTGGACAATCCAGTGTGCAACTTCTTTCGCAAGGATCTCACCAACAAGTGAATTTGTAAACGAAAGGTCAACGATTATGATGATGATGGTTATTGCAGCAAAGACCAGCGATAGTAGCCCCAATCGATGAAAAAGACCAAGAAACCTTTACGCGATTATAAGCTTTACTTCTCTAGCTCCAATTCCGGTGGGGTTTACGACAAGGACTCCTCACTCTCCTGCTTTGAGTCCTCCAACGAGATCTAGGTTCATCATGACAGCCGTGCCAAGGCCATCCTCAAGATTGCGACGGATTTCTCTCGTGATGCCTGTGCCATTCGTGAGTGTGTTTTTGAAGAAATCTGATGAAACTCTCAAGGGAAAGAGCAAAGGGAAGAGAGATGAGAAGGTATACAAGCAGATCTATGGATATCTTCATTACAAGGCCGGGTTTCAGAGAGAACAGACGGTGACCTGGGAGAAGGCTGGCAGAGCTTATGGCCTGCTTCAGGCTTTAGCTCACATCTGATCGTCAGTAAAGTTTGATTACCAGTCGGATATTTGCAAGGAGACTGGGTATTGCGGGTTTGGAGATTCATGTAAGTTCATGCATGATCTCGGGGATTATAAATTTGGATGGTAACTTGAGAAGGAGTGGGAGGAGTCTGAGAAGGTGAAGAAGAAGAAGAAGAAGAAGTTAGCAATGGGAGATGGGGATAGTGGTGGTGTGGATGCTGATGTGTTATATTTGTCGGCAGCCATTTCAGGACCCGGTGGTGACCAAGGGCAAGCATTAGTTTTGCAAGCATTGTGCTCTAAGGTATTATGCGAGAAACAAGAAGTGTTTCATGTTCAACAAAACAACACTTGGCATCTCCAATGCTACACATGAGATCAAGAAGAAGATTGCAGAACAGAAGAAATCTAGAAGACGGTGTATCTGGATGCTATTAACTATGCTGAGAAGAATGGTATGTTCTTTGTTGAAACATCAGCAAAGACAACGGATAACATCAACCAACCTTTCGAGGAGATTGCCAAAAGATTGCCACGACCAACATTCACTTCCACTTCCTAATGGTGAAGCCAAAGAATTTGAGCTTGAAGCAGAGAGGGTTGATCTCAAACATCTTGTGATGTCTGGGACAAGAATAGCTGAGGAGTGGATGATAGATCATGTTCTTCAAGAGGTTGTTGGGTCCTGCACAAAGGAGCAAGGTTGAACTTCTTGTTGAAGTTTTTAAGATTGTAAGACTAACGCCAGAGTGTGAGCTGCCACCAAAGCATGCCCAGCAAAGACCTGTACAAGCTCGAAGTTCGTAGCTTCCATGGTTAGAAGAATACGAAATTTCCTATATGTATTACCCACAAAATCAGCCTGTTCCACTGTACTAGTGCCTCCAATTGTAATTGGACAATCACTCGAAGCGTGACCTCCTCCACAATCGTTACAAGTTGTAATGGCCGCAACTCTTGGTGAAGTTAGAACATCTAACTTCTTACTCAGTGCTTTCACCTGTGCCGCCAAAGATGTAACTGCATCAACCTCATGAATTCCGGCCACCTTCTTTCGATCCCTTATGTTCCATTGAGGCATCTCTTCAATAAGATGCCGGACTTCACCGGGAGTTTTGCTTCCTAGAGTTCCTCCTGCCGCTGCGTCTAACAGTTGCTTGGTACTCAGATTCAACCCCTTGTAGAAGGTATGATTGATCATCCACTCGGGGAATCCATGTTGCGGGCACTTTCGAAGGAGCTCCTTGAACCTGTCCCATGTCTCGAATAGAGACTCCAATTCCATTTGCATGAAGGATGAGATCTCATTCCGGAGCCTTGCTGATTTTCCTAGAGGAAAATACCTAGCCAAGAAAGCCTCGGCCATCTCCTCCTAAGTAGTGATGAATGCTCTCGGCAATGAATATAGCTAGTGCCTTGCTTTTTCCCTTCAATGAAAATGGGAAAGCTTTCTGCCGAATCGCGTCATCCGTTACTCCATTGATCTTCAACATGTCGCACACTTCAAGGAAGTTCTCTAGATGGTTGTTGCGATCTTCATCGGCCAACCCATTAAATTGTGCGGACTGTTGCAACATTTGAATGAACGACGGCTTCAACTTAAAGTTATTTGCGGTAATTGGGGGCCTCAAAATGCTTGATTGGGTCCCCATTACCGCAGGACTGGCAAAGTCGGACAATGTCCTCTGTTGTTCATTCTATTCTACCATTGCTTCTGACCCTTCTAAATCTATACTGGCTTGCTTGGACTGTTCTTCCACAGGCTCTTTCCCTTTGCGATGCGTTCTTCTACCAATATCCGGGTCTCCTTCAATAAGAATCGAAGGGTTCCCATGGGTCATAAGCTGAAGCCGAAACAAAGAAAACAAAAATAAGAAAAACGATAGATAAAGAAGGTGTGAAATAGAAAACGAAGTGAATAACTAAAGTAGCAAAAACAAGTATCAAAAAATACGCCTATTCCTTGGCAACGGCGCCAAAAACTTGACACGACCCCTTGCGTGTATCCCGCAAGTGCACGGGCTTCTTGATAAGTGTCTAAATGCATCACATTTATTATATACATTTTATACACTTTCATGCATTTTTGTATGACTCCGATGCCCTTTACGTGTTTTATTTGTTACTATTGTTTCAGGACATTGGAAGATCATCTCACGCGTGATTGAGCCTTGTTTCGGCATGAATCGAAGAATTTATTGAAGCTCACACGCATCCTCATATTTCGGGCAAGAAAAGCGTGGATTTTCGGGGGGGACTGTAGCACCGTACTGTAGATATTTACTGTAGCACAGGTACTGTAGTAGTGTGCGGGCACTGTGCGGCCCTGCACACCACCCGCACAAGGGAGACAGAAGGGTGTGCGGGCTGTGTGCAGCCCCGCACACAGCCCTCACACACACGGGTAGAACGGGTTTTTGAAGCTTTATAAGAGAAGTTAGGGCTTTTGGGAGACTTGTTATTGGCCACCATACTCTCCGCCTTTCTCCACCATCATCTCCACGATCCTCCACCTTCATTTCCATCATTTTCCATCACCATCACCGGATTGGAGAGGCAATTTGAAGAGCAAAACTCAAGGGGAGAAGAAGGAAGCACTCAAGGTTATCATCATGGAGCTTGATCGGCACGGATCCGGTGAGCCTTCATCACCACCTTCTAACCTACATCTGAGGGAGTTTCTTATGAGCATTTTCATTGATTATTTTGTTTGTTCTCTGTCTTGATGTGGAACTAGACTCCCAAGGCCACCGGGCTCCGGTGAAATTTGGGAGGAGAACTTGTATGGATGATGATAATTGTTTATAAATGATTGTTGGCTTGTTTGTTTGATTTCAATCTATTGTTTTGATGTTCAACCTACAATGGATGGATTCCGTAGGTTTTGATTCATGAATTGTATATGTATGGCGAGATGCTTGCATGTATTAGGTCGCACAATGATTGAAGGGGGATTCAATGTGCCGGTACACCGGAGGTTCCGGGTGCCGGTAGCTCCCCGCGTGGTTAGGGTTGTTTTAGCTGAAAGCGCACATTAGAATAACCCTAATCAAGACTCCCCATCCCCAATGACATCGTAGGGGTATCTTCTGGATAGAGGAACTTGTACTGGATTAGGGCTACACTACGGAGGTTCCGGGGTAGTCGACTCCCGAGTCTAGCATATCAAACCTAGCCAACTTAGCACTCAATTTCCTATATTCATCCTAACTTGTTCTTCTCCTTAGGGGATCCTCGCCCGAGGCCTCTAGTTCTCATTGCTACTTGCTCTTTAGGTTGCTTGTATGGTGTGCCTTAGTCCATTTTGTTTATAGCTTTTCTTTTATTTATTTTTCATATATGTGTTTTATACTATGACTTTTGATTTGGTAGACTAGATACTGATACCTAGGAGGAAGTAATAGCAAATCTTGGGGCCCTTGGGAATACGACCCTCTCGCGCTCGCGTGAGAGGTTATTACTTGATGACCCTTGCACTTGCGGCCGGGGAGTCGCGTGCTCGCTTCTTTAGCGTGTCGCGCGACGCCCATCAAGTTTTTGGCGCCGTTGCCGGGGATATCCAAGAATGCTAGGAAAACTTCTAGCTCACTACTCTAGTCATTTATCTTTTCTTTTGTAAATATTCTTGTTTTCTTTTATACCTTAATTTTTTTTTATTTTGTTTTGTGCACAGGGCAATGAGTTTTCGAGAAGCCTCAGGTGGGTTTAACTTTCATCTTGAAGAATGGCAGATCAACGAGTATGAGGCCTTGAGAGCAAGCAGTACCAATCAGTTCGAACATGTATATAATCCATATTGGCAAAGGCACCTAGATTATTCATCGCATCACCATGGACAACATTGGGAGCCCTCTAACAAAGAATTGCTACAAGAGCCCCCCTTTCAAGAACCATGGCGTCATCTGAGCGATAATGTTTATAATCTGTACTCGGGAGGCCACCCAAATTTGTTGGAACATCATCACACACAACAATGGGAATACCCTCCCCAAGGATTGCCGCAAGAACCCTCCTTTCAAGAACCATGGCATCACCACCCTCCAGTTGTTCAAAGTAGGCCACTTAATGAATAGGGTTTTAATACACAAGATGTGCTTGAAAGATTTATGATGACTGCGGATGCTAAACTTGAAGCCCTGAATTCCAAAAATTTTAGTGCCCAACCATCTCTTCAAAGCATGGAAAGCCAGATAGGAGTGTCTTCCAGTACATCGACCAAGCTGCCACACACTATAGAAGACCTATCTGAGAATAACACTAGAAGGGAAAAGAATAAAGGTGAATTTGAGGTGGAAGTGGATATTGAGGTATTTGAGGCTGAAGAAGAAAATAAAGTGGCATCAATACCCAGTGAGCAAATAGTAGAAGTTTCACCTCAAGATGAAATTGAAGAAGAAATAGGGGAGAATGACATCATGGGCATGGAAGAATGTGAGGAAGTAGAAGCAACTCCATCGATCACAATTGAAGAAGCTACTTGCCTTAACATAGACTATTCAACCCATCTGCCCATTTTGGTCGTGTGCACTAAAAAAAATCCGGGAATTGTATTTGAAAATGTGGGTACAAAAATAAGGTCATTCTTGAACCCACCAATGCCTGGCTTGGACAATTCCCAACCAAAAATATTTCCGTGGCGGCCCAAGCAAATTTTGTGGGCAATCGTTGATCATTCAAGAGCGGTTGAGAAAAAATTTGTGGAAAGAATGTTAAAGCCACCAATCGATCCACCTAAGCAAAGCTTGACAAGTTCTCAACCGAACTTGTTTCCTTGGAAACCCAAACAACTTTTATGGGTCATTCAAGGTAATTTACAATGGGTTGAGAAAGAAGATGTGGATAGGATGTTGAAGCCACCCCATGATCCACCAATGCCCAGCTTAGATAACTCTCAACCAAAGCTTTTTCCATGGAGGCCTAAGAAAATTGGTGGGGTGCTCAAAGGAATTTTTGTCGGGACTAAAGAAGAAGCGGAGAGGAGGTTCAAGCCATCCAAGGATCCGCCTAAGTTCAAATTGCACAATTCCCGGCCAAAACTTTTCCCATGGAGGCCAAAAGGTAGTTCTTACATGCTCTCCACACTTGCACCATCCCGGCAGGTACGTTTTATCTTCTTTGGTAGTAGCTATGCCACATTTGGCCGAGAGAAGCATACTGTCTTCAAAGGGGCATACTGATCCTTGGTCGCCCCATCCTTAATACTTCTGGGGCTCTTATCGATGTCAAAGGGGGAAGGTTGACTCTGAATGTGGGAGAGGACAAAGTTGTCTTTACACTTCCTGAAGCAATGAGGCAGACCTTGGACCATGATGACCCTTTATACTTCACTGATGAAACTGACATGGTCATCTCTGATTGTGTGCAGGAAGTGTTAGCTCTGAACCCACTGGATGAATTTTTGGAGGATGTAGAACTCAAGGAGGACAAGAAGGAAGTCTCCGAAAATCCTCTGTTGCAAAATGTAAACTTTATTGGAACGAATCTGTCTCAAACCTGCAAAAAGAAGAAACAATTGAAGAAAACATGGCGCAAGGTGAAAAAGAAGTTGAAGGAGAATACAAATTCCACGCTAGTATCGTCGAGGGAAGTAGACCATCTTTACTTTGAGGGGCAGGGCAAACTTCGGGTATTTTCATGCCTCTCGATGAGTTTTCCATGTGGGAGCTCGTCCCTCGGAATTGGAGGTAACTCAACTTCATTTGATCAACCCTGAGCATGAGGTAAGGTACGTCGAGCTAACGATGTTAAACAAAGCGCTTCTTGGGAGGCAACCCAAGGTTTTCAATCCATTGTTCTTAATTTCTCGTGTTCTTAATTTTTGTTGAGTGTGTAGCTTGTGTCTTGTTGTGTTGTTGTTTTGTTGGTTGAAATTGTGTGGATGATCCTTGCTCTCTTTTCTTTCCTCTTTGTTGTGGTGTTGTTCGACTTTGTTTCAAGTTTATTCGGCGTTTAAATCATTGTATTATCAGTTTTTATTAAAGTTGCCAAGGGGATATTTCAAATTTTTTTTCAGGTTTTCAGGGTCGTGTGGTCCGCATGTAGCTCGCGTGGACCGCTGCCGAGGGGTCCCAGGCTCTGGGCGGAGTGTTTGCACCCACGCGAGACCCGCGGAAGCGCCCAGCTGGGCGCTGCGTGGGCCCTGTGCTGCCGCACGCTGGGCGCTGTGCGCTCGCACAGCCCCCGTGTGGGCGCCAGGCCAGCACGCGCTGCACGCTGGGCTGAGCGCCCGCACGCCCGCTCGCACAGTACGCGAGTGCCCCCCTTCTTTTTGGCTGCCTTTTCCTCTTTCTCTCTCTATCTTTCTCTCCCCTCTTACCCTTCTTCTTCCTCCTTCTTCCTTAGGTTTTCACTCAATTTTCCTCCGATTTCACTCATCTCTTCATCATTTTTCTTCATTTTTTCTTCTCTAATCTTCTCTTCTCCTCCTTGCACCTTCAATAGTACCATTTTTTTTCGAGTTTCACCGTCATTTTCGTCGGGTTTCATCGAGTCGACTTTCATAGCCCTAAGTTGAGGTAATGTCTAAACTCGAGTTTCTTGTCATTTTTCCCACACTTTGGCATGGTATTTCCTTTGTATGGTGTTTGTGGAACGTTTTCTAGCAATTTTTCATGCTTTATCATAATTTGTAAAATTTGGGATGCTTCAAAAACAAGGGGACACTCTTGCAAATTTTTTTCGTGACATTTCATTTTTTTTAATTCTTTGGCATCCTTATGTGCTCCTCCAGATATATTAATGGAATTCTTGGTTTGATCATTGGGTTTTTGGTTGTAGGATGCCGAACAAGCGAGTTGTTTCCAAGAAACCTAGTAGAGATCATGTGTCCACCGGCGATCCTTACTTCACCCAACCCCAACACCGGGCTCGATTCGGGGTTTTAAAGTCAAGGTCATTTGGAAGCACCCGAACCATAGCTTGGGGAGATCTCAACACGTTGGGTAAGGATGATCGAGTACAGAGTTTGATTTCCCACAATGGGTGGGACAGGGCTTTTGCGATTGAGGAGCCGGCTTACCGTGAACTCACCGTAGAAGTTTTGAGCACGATCGACATCGTTCAACCCTCTGGGGTTATGTTTCAAGCGTTTGGGGTAATGCATATTTTGAGCGACTTACAGTTTGGACGATACTTGGGATTATATGATGAAGATTTCGTGAATGCACCTTCCTCCTACAGTCTTCCTATCAATTTCCCAGCTGGGATGACTCACACCCGGTTCTAGAACATCATTTCGGGACGACGAACCAATGAGTCCAAGAAGGCATCTCGGTTACATGACCCTGCTCACCGCTACATCCAGGGATTATTCAGTCGCTGTATTGCGGGGCGTAGTGATAGTACCAGGGTTATCACGTGTACCGACCTACTCATGTTGTACAGTACGATCGAGCGGTACCCGATTAACCTAGGTCATCTTTTCACCGACTTGCTTGTCCATCAGGGTACTTCTACATCTCTCGGAGCTATTTTTACTGGCCCTTTCGTGACACGACTGATTCGAGGCATGGGCCTACTCGCACATACCACGGGCATGCAAGTTATAGGCGGCACGACCCCTCTCGGGATGTCTACCTTATTCGCTATGGGGCTTGTGGAGAAACGCGGGGATGGATTTGCCCTGATTAGATATTCAGCCATCGGCGAGCGCATTACAGACTCCCCAGCTCAATCTGAGTCCGAACCCGAGGCTGAGGAACATGAACCAGTTGAGCTTCGCTTACATGAAATTCAGACCGAAATTCATTCCCTCCGACGCGATCACCAGGAAACCAAGGTTATCCTTGGACAGTTATCGAGGGACATGTACGAGGTTCTTTCCTTCATTAGACGATCATCACCTTCCACTGGTTCTTCCTCAAGAGCGACCACCTCTGCAGCACCTGATACTTCACACCCTTGAGATGCGAGAGAGTAGGATTTGTTATTCGTTTCTTTTGTCGTACTTGTTATTTCTTTGAATTTTGTTTATGTTTTTATTTGTTCTTGTCATGTACTTTTCAGTTAGCTAGGGCTTAGGCTCTACTAAACTTGTCTCTTCTGTTTGTGTTGTTTCATTGTTATCTCCCCTATTTTTGTTATTGGAGTTATGATATGCTTGTCCTTATTGTAGGCATGCTGCGATGTGGGCCCCACGCCCCTCCTCTACTGGCTTGACCACCCCAAGTGCCGGGCATACATTTCTTGACTTCAAATTAGGGCAGTCTCTTTTTACCCTATTTCCGTATTGCATTCCTACATCTTTTTCTTCCTCACCATGTACTGCTGCTTACTGTACATTGAGGGCAATGTACGACTCTAGGTGTGGGGATGGGTAGTGTATGCCATTGCTTGCCTGTTCACCAATGATAGCTATGATTTAATGTTAAGAACTTCCTAGCTGAAAGAAGGATAGATGTGAGTGGCTATGTTGTTGTGATGCATAAAATGAAGTTTTATTCCCTCTTTAGTGCTTTCTATATACTTTTAACACTTGCTTCTACCCTGTTCATTCCGACTAACCCATTGTCATGACTTGGGGTGTTAGGTTGTTAAATTCTATTTTCAATGATCATCTAAGGGCTTTTGGTACTCATTTTTTTTTTTTTTTTGCTTTTAGTCCTAAGTGTGGTTCTGCATGAAATGGGTCAGGAGGCATGAACTTTAGCATGTGTGTATCTGGAAAAAAAAAAAGGGTCTATGTCAGTATTCCTCTACTCATGTAGCATGAATGCGTCTATGGAGGCTTGTAATCAAGTAAGTTGGGTGACTCTTGTGCCTAATCAGCATGTGCATCCATCAGAAAAATTGTTGTGCAAGCCTACGTTAGGTGGACTGAAAAAAAAAATATTTTGTGATTGATCTCCTGTACCCTATCATGCATGCACTTAGAACTTAAGGTTTCCATTGAGGACTGAAAGACTCTTGGTTGATCATTGAGGGTGTTTTTAACAACCCTAACACCTATAGCCATGAGACGTGGAGTGATTAAGGAGAACAGGGAACGAAGCACGCACATACTTTCACGGAAGCACTTTAGTCGGGATGGAACTATCTTTGAGGTGTTGACTGTTGCAACTCATTATTTTTATTTCATTTCATCTGTGCTAGTGGAGCTCTCAACTTGTGAGCTTGAGGTCATACATTTAGTCTCTTATCTTATTCCTCGTATTTTCCACGTTCTTTTTGCTTGAGGGCAAGCAAAAACTCAGGTGTGGGGATATTTGATAAGAGTCTAAATGTATGTATTTTTATGCTACTTTTGTGTACATTGGCAGGCTATTTTAGATGAATCGATGCCTGTTTTTCGCCTAAATCGGTTATTTCCATGTTACAGGTCATAAAGAAGCCAAAATGGGCTTGAGAACGCAATTGGAGTGAAATCGGCATCAAAAATCGTGTTTTTGAAGCATTTGACACTGTAGCGGTACTGTAGCAAGGAAGCTGGGTCGTTCAGAAAGTGAACTGTGAACCGTGCGGGCACTGTGCGCCTGCACAACTCACTGAACTCATGGCCAATACTGTAGTGAAGTTACTATAGCAAAAGTACTGTAGCTGGGCACTGTAGCGCGACCCGATTTTGTGAGAAAATTGATAGTTAACCGTGCGGGCACTGTGCGCCCGCACGGCTCGGGGCGAACATGTTTTAAGGAAAGCTAGGGCACATTTGGAAGGACTTTTTTTTACACGCTTTTCTTGGAGCATTTTGTATGAACTCGCCGTGACCATCGAGTGTTTCGTACCTCTCCAATTATTAGGGCTAGACCTAGGTTGAGTCCTGGCTCTAATTAGAGAATTCCTTGCGCGTAATGCAATTGTAAGAGGATTTGGCCGGAAGAGATTTCGTGCCAAAACTCGTATTGGATAAGGGATTATTACCGTGACCATCGGGATAGTCCATTCTTGGATTTCTCTTGGGCTTAACTACTGCATGCTCAGCTTATCTGGCATTCTTGCAACCTTTAGTAACCCCAAGGGGACCCACATCCGGGACCACCTTAATCCCTGGATTTTTACACTTATACTCAGCATTTCCGCATTTTACCTGCTAGTTTAATTTTGTTAGTCATTAGTGCTCTCAAGTGATTTGGTAGGTTAAACAACGAGTAAAGAGGAAGTAAGGGTAGCTCCTTGGGCCCAGGGAATACTACCCTCTCGTGCCAGCACGAGAGGTATTACTTGACGACCCTGTGCACTTGCGGGAGATTTCATCATAGCTTCATTCTTACCTTCAAGGTGTGACAAATGGAGAAGAGATACCTCTGGTCTTCTTGGGTATGTTTCCACATGGGAAGCTCATCGAAAGGCATGAAAAAAATTGGAATTCACCTCGGTCCTCATAGTATAACAGGTCTATCTCCCGAGGTGGCGATAGAGTGATATTCATGCTATTCTTTAGCTTTTGATTTGTCTTCCTCCACATTTTCTTCAAGTTTTTCTTTTTCTTGCAGCAAGGTGATGAATTTATCTCCACTTGGTTCACTTGTGGCAAAGTAGGCGGAGTAGAGGTATTTTCGTTGCCTCCTCTATCATCCACACCTTCTAAGTAGTCAGCAAAGGCTTTAAGGCTAACACCTCCTGCACATAATCAGAAATGATTAAATCAGTTTCATTAGTAAAATATAAAGTATCATCATGATCTAACGTGTGTTTCATGGCCTATGGGAGAGTGAAAACCACTTGTTCCTCCCAACACTCAATGTCATTTTTCCCCCTTGACGTCAATAAGGGCACCCCAAGTGTTGAGGAATGGCCGCCCAAGGATCAAAGGAACTTTCACATAGTGATCTACATCAAGGATCACGAAGTCTAATGGGATGATGAGTTTATCCACTCTCATGAGAACGTCTTCTACAACCCCTCAGGGTTTCCTTCATGAACAATCGGCTAATTTCAGGGTCATCCTCATGGACCTTAGATCTTCTAACCCTAGCTTTAGGAACAATTTGTAGGGCATTACATTTATACTAGCCCCTGAATCTTCTAGAGCTTTCTCTTACATCTCTTCCCCAATTACATATGGGATGATGAAACTACCAAGATCAGTTAATTTCTTTGGTAGTTTCTTTTGAATTACTACTAAAAAATTCCAAGAAAGAATTATTGTATTCAGGAACTTTTTGAGTTGAGCATCTTCCTTATCTTGCTTGAGCCTAGTTGGATAAGGAACAGAAGGCTTGTATTCAGGAACCCTTGAAGTTAGTAATTGAGGGCATGCTTCATCATGCTTCATCATTCTTGGCACTTGGGCCCTTCTCAGCCCTTGTCTTTACTTGCTTGCCACTCCTAAGAGTGATGAATTTCAGGTGTTCTCTCAGGTTTTTCTCGATGTTACTTGGTAGGATGCCCAGAGAACATTCAGAATTTGCTCTAGCAAGTTGACTTACTTGATTTTCAAGTGCTTGAATCGAAGCTTGGACATTCCTCAGCACACTGCCAACTTCATCAAATCGGTTGTTTATGTTTTGAAACTTTGCCTCTGTGTTAATCATGAACTTTGCTAGAACATCTTCAGTGGTATACTATTTTTCTTGTTTCAAGGATGGTTGATATTGATTTCCTTGAGGTGGTGGAGGATTTTGCTATTGTGGGCCTTGTTCCATGAAAGTTTGGGTGGCTTCAACACCCCGAATTGTATGTATTACTATAAGGATTTCTAGGCCCTCCTGGACCTCCGTAAACGTAGTCAACTATTTCGATTGGTGTCACTGAAGCAACTAAAATTGGACACTGTGCGGTTGCATGCCCTGTATCACACGTCTCGCAAGATAGGACAGCTCCATATTTTGAGCTCAACCCTATCGTAAACTGATCAAACCTCCTGGTTAAAGCTTCAATCTTTACAGCCAGTGTAATAATATCATTTACCTCATAAATGCCCACTACCCTTGGTGGCTTCTAGCGAGTACTCCAATGGCACTCATTGGTTGCCATATCCTCAATCAGTTTTTCAGTATCTTCAAGATACTTGTTGCTCAAAGAACCATCCGCTGCAACACTGATGAGCTGTCTAGTTGCATAATTCAGTCCATTACATAGTATTTGTATTGTCATCCATGAGGAGAAACCATGATGAGGGCACTTGCATCGGAGGTCCTTGAATCTCTCATGTGCCTCAAAGAGTGTATCGGAGTCCCCTGTCTAAAGGCTGAAATCTCTTACCTCAGTCTAGTTGCCTTGCTTGGAGGGAAATACCTAGCAAGGAACTTTTCCACCATCTCTTTCCATGTGGTGATAGATCCAGGAGCCAAAGAAGTGAGCCACCTATAAGCTACTCCTCTCAAACTGAATGGAAATAACCTCAATCTGATGGCATCATTCGAGACTAAGTTAATCTTGAAGGTGGAGGAAATTTTGGAGGAAGTAGGGTAAGTGAGTATGGGGATCTTCATTAGCTAACCCATCAAACTACATGGAATTTTCAGCCACCCAAATTGTGCTTGCTTTAATTTCAAAGTTATTCACCAGTATTGTAGGGGCTTGTACACTGAATTCCTCACCAGTAAAATGTGGCCTCTAATAATCTGACGTTGTCCGTCTTGACTCAACCATAACTGAGGGTTTACTACACTCAACATGAATTTCTTGTTGTCTTGACTTGCATGTATCATAAGATGGGCATCTTGCACAAAATTAAAATCCAACAAATAATATTCAAAAAGAGGATAAGAAAGAGAAATGAAAGCAAGGAAATGGAAATATATGTACAACACAAATAAATAAAAACAAAGGAAACAAATAAAAGAAACAATGGTCAAATCAACAAGCTCTAAGTTTTCCCAGTATTCCTCGTGGGTCCCTGGCAATGGCACCAAAAGCTTGGTGTGATGTAAACACCCACAAAAGCACAGGGTCGTCAAGTAATACCTCTCGCACAAGTACAAGAGGGTCGTATTCCCAAGACCTAAGGAGCTACCCTTACTTCTGACACACCCCTTGCGTGTGTACCCCGCAAGTGCACGGGTTGTCGAAGTAATAAAATACCTTGGTGAGTGGGTAGTCGTATCCACAGGGAATAGTGTTCAGAAACAAGTGTTATCGCTATTTAGCTATGATGGGAATCGATGATGAGAAAAGTATATATGTATAGATGTAAAAGAAAATAAAAGAGTGCAAGAAGAATAATGAGGGTAGGAGAGGTAATCGATATAAAGATGGGGTACCCGGACAAAGCTCCCCCTAAGACTAATGCTTCTAGTGCAAGACTAGTATTATACCCTCTAATTGATGTCTAATTGAGTCGAGGATATCCTTAAACACACGGTCCCAAACCTAAGGTCAACCGTGACTGACCCCAACACTATGCCCCGGCATTAGGATTCACTACGACTCTTGACTCTCGTTGACCTGTCAACTAAGCCCTAGAGGAGTATATCTACCTAAGCCTCACACTACGTGGGATTGCATTAAGTTCTAGGGACTCCTAGTGGTAAAACCTGTTCCTATGTGTAGTTCTAACCCTTTGGTCCAGGTGGAAGAACCCTAGTCTAGATTAAGCCTCAGTGCGTAGGATTCACTTCAACCCTTCACTCTGTTACTCGCGTAACTAAGCCCTAGGAGAGTTTATCTACCTAGCACTTCACTCTATCTCGACCGCTAATGAATCAAGGAAACAGAGGTAGGGAGAAACCACACCGGAGGGGAAAGGGGTACATCGCTACCTCACAACTCTCCCTCTCAACCCTCTCCAACCTTGTATAGTCTAATCCTATAGAGGTTGTCACACCCTCAAAGGATAACCTAATAGATTCTCAACCCTAGTGTCACGGCTAAGGAAAAATCTCATACAATCGGCATGCAAGATTGGAACTCAATAATAGAACATTAAATTAAGAAAGCATAATAAAAGTCATAGAAACAATATCATCCTAGGGTTTACAAGTCCGAATACCCACTAGGGTTTAGCTCTCTATGGAGCAATACAAAGTCAATAAATAGTTTAAGAACATATGCATGAAAACCATAAAAAAACCCCCTTGTAGATCATATCGATGATCTTGTGTAGTCGCGTGTCTTCTCCAACGAATCCCTTGTCAAGCCTAAGGCACACCTCGACAAATCAATGCCGATGAGAGCTTCCCCAATAGCTTTCTTCCAAAGGATGTCGATGTCGATGCCGTTTAATCGCCTCCAAAGACCTCCAAGAACCTCTCCAAACCCTAGCCGAAAGCCCCCCCAAAAGATATCCAAGTGATAGAAGGGGAGGGTCCCCAAATAGATCTGAAAACGGGCTATTTAGAGGCTGAAATCGGGCTGAAATCGGAGTTCCACACGCCCCTGTGTTAATTCCACACGGCCCTGTGTAAAACCAGGAATTCCACACGCCCGTGTCTTAATTCCACACGGCCGTGTGGAAATTCTGAAATCATGATTTTTCGGCACTGTGAACAGTAACTTTGCTACAGTGTTTTTGCTCCAGTACGCGGCCGTGTGGAATTTCCACACGCCCGTGTGAACTCTCTGAAATCCTGATTTTCGGCAACAGTGAACAGTAGCTTGCTACAGTACTTTCGCTACAGTATTTGCTGCAATAACTGCTACAGTACTTAGCCAAAATGCTCCCGAATTCATCGTTCTTCATCGAGGCCATTGAATTGGGCACACAATCAATGGTAGATTATGTCGATTACTTCATTTCTCTTTTTTGACGAAATTCTCCAATGCTACACGAGTTAGACTTTTGTGAATGTGACTGCCCTTGTGCCCCTCCAATGGAGGTTGGCACATACCCACATGTCTAAACTCATGCCTTGTTCCTTGCTTAGTCCGAAAACTCCTCAACAATGGCGAACATAACCTATTCTTGCTTCATTCTTCTCCAAATTGCCTCCACAACCCTACAATGCACAAAAGTAAACAAATGCACACTTTTTAGTTATAAAATCTGATTAAATTAATGCTCATTGCAAGATAATAACGCTTCGCATTACTATAACATGAGCACTTATCGACTTCCTCATCATATGTTGTTTAGCCTACAGGTTCGAGTGAGTGTTCTAAGCTACCAAAAGAATTAAAAAGAACTGAGAAAGGAGTCTACAGTCGAGATAAAGGGGGTGGAAATCAATGGGTGAAACTGGTCACGGATGTGGATTCCCCTAGGGCTACTAAAATGAGAAGGATGCTAGAACTACCATGCAACTAGTGGTTTGGACATTCCTAAAATAGATCAACCTGATAGTCACTTCAGATAACCCCTAATCCAATACGAGTATTGATACTGGATTTTTTCTGACCAAATCCTCCTACGATGGCATTAAAAGTGGTGAAAGGTCTAATTAGGACCGAAACTCAAACTAGGTCCAACCCTAATGTTGGAGGGGCACAAAATACCTGATGGTCATGGCATATTTGTATATGAATTCCTTCCAAGCTAAGTGTGTCTAGTACAAGGGCGTTGGTTACACCACCAAGTACAACCTTGAAATTGACATACAGAGTTCTCATGTATACCAATTGATCAAAGTACACCAACTTGAATCCCAAGCACACCAATTGCAATAAGAATAGATCAAAGCATCCAGCTACACAAGTTCACCCCAAGGTTCACCAATATCCGGTGGCCTTGGGGTTTAGTTGTTCATCTAACAAAATTCATGCTCAAATCCATAAAAACAACCAAATAAAGCAACATAAAACTCCCTCTAGTGATGAATGTGGAGTAATAAGCTGTGGAGAGCTTACAATGATGCCACCAAAGGGATGCCTTCCTTGTCCTCTACAAGCCTCTACACTAGGAGATGAGGGGAGATCTTGCCAAATCTTGCTTCTTCCTTCAATTTCCATTCCAAAGAATGTCTTCTTGAGCTTCCTTTACCCCAGATCTAGAGATGGGAGTGAGTGGTCTAAGGTGGGAGATGAGTTCCTCCCAAAATGCCCTAATAACTCCTTTTAAAGTCCTTCTCGGGTTAGCATCATGGCCTGGTTCACGGGCGTGAAGGAACCCATAAGAGCCTTGGGATTTCTACCAAAAATTCCGTGAAGTGCTGCAGTAAAATTCTACATGAAACTGCTATAATGAACTGCACATTCTTCAGCCAATCTATGGGCATCTTCAAGGCCATTAGAAAACCCGTCAATAAAACCTGAGACTTTACCATTTCCTAACTCCTTCGTGCTACAGTATCTGCTACATTGTTGCTATAGTATCCGGGCTCTAAAATGTCATTTTTGATGTTGTTTTCTTTCTCATTTGCGTTGTTGAGCTCACCTAGGTATCCTTGAGACCTGTAACACGAATAAGATCAATTAAACCACAAAAAAAACCATCGATTCATCAATCAGTACATAAATAATACAATATATATACATATAGAATACACATATTTAGCCTTTTATCAATCCAGTGTAAAGCATCACTACCTGCAAATCTTGGAAAATCAATCCTAACATTTCTCACTGAATAAGTATCACTTAATGAATAAAGTGCTACTTGAAAGAAATCCTCTAATAAGGAAGGTGATGAAAGAGTTTCCACTATAAATTTCATGAGTGTAATGGACTCAATGAAGTGAGATATTCCCGCTGATGATTGCTGGATTAATGGCAATGTAGATATAGATTGTTTAATGTATTGAAACCTTTGCTCATTGTTATGCTCAATTGATTTAAACCTTTGCTCATTACCATTATTGTGAATAATATTTCCACCTTAGCGTGAAGGTCCTTTAGTCGAGTATTATCCGCCATTGTGAAATGGATACAACGGAAGCACCAATTGTAATGATGTAAATTACTTAAGAGAACACTTGAAACACCAGATCTAACAAGAATTAATCACAAAGAATACGAATTCACTATAAATTCAGTAGATATCAAACAATAAGATCTAAAGAGATATCTTCATCAATTCCACTAATCTATAAGATTCAGCAACATTCACCAAACAACATTAATGAAAAGCTGAAAGAAATCCAAGGTTTAAGAGAACAAATTCACCTACGGAATTATAGGTTATTTGCAGAAAAAAAAATAAAAGATAATTGGTGAAGAATCCTAGAAGAAAACCCAATTCAGTACCACCCTTCTCTTAGCTCACTGAGAGAAACCAAGGCCTTTCTCCAAATCCAAATTTTCCATGCCTTTCCCTTTCGTTGTTTTCTAATTTATGTTTAGTTTCTTTGCCGGTACAATGTACTCATGAAGCCTCGTGCTTATTCTTCTCTCATTTTTACTGAGCCAACGCGTCTTCCACTATTGTCTCTCCACCATTCTTAATTTCTTTGTTGACCAATTTTATTGGTAATGTGACAGAAGGCTACGATTTTATTGGTAATATGACAGAAGGCTTGCCATGTTCCCTTCTGGCCTTCTAGTGAGTTCTTTTTAATGTGTGTGTGTGTCTATATATATATATATATAAATAAATAAAATTACGAAAGATAAATAATATTGTAAAGAAATCCAATAATTAATGAGTTTCAGATCATAGCAAACAAAAATATCACAAAAAAAATATTTTAATAAGTGGGTCAATCATATTTATAAAAGTAGCAGCTATATATAAATTTATGTTTCAAAAGAGTGCAATTCGTATGTTATTATTATTATATAAACTGTTTAAGTCAATATATGGGAAAACAATAATCCTTAAAAAATAAATTTTAATTCTTACTTAAGTAATTACATTAAAATATTATTGCTCTTTGTTTTAAAACTCACTAAACTAAGGCAATTTTACTGGTTCTATCATAACTCCAATGAAACCAAGTTTGTTGATCATTTCTCGTTAATTTAAAAAAAAACAAAATATATAGTTTAAAATTAAAAAATATTTAAGATAATTTTAAATAAATCGCAATAATTAAAAATTTTCATTTATTAATCCATTTTGTTAAACTGTTGCTAATCCCCCCACCCAAAAATCTAATATAATTTTTTGAAAATAAAAAATATTTTAATATAATTTCATCTAAATTGCAATAATTAAAATTTTTTATAGCTATTAATTCATTTTTTTAAAATACTTATTACAGGATGATTTTGATACTATTTTCAAAACTAGATATTAGTTGATAAGGGATTAAATGTAAATCTCTTTAAGAATTATTTGATTAAAAGGGATCATTAGATGGTAGGGATTGAAAATATCTTACTAAAATAATTTAACGAAAATTAAAATAATAAAATAGCTTACGGAGTGATGTATGTAATCTTTTTAAATTATAGTATGAATTTATTAAGAAAACTTAGCCAATCAGATTGCACTACAAGAGTAATAAAGTCAAATCATAGTTGATGTAGGTCAATTTGACTTATAATTACCATTGTGTATAATTTTTGACATAATAGAATTATTTTTTCGACCATTCATAGTTTTTTTTTAAATTTTAAATTTTATATGTAAATTTACTTGTTTTTGTTTTAAATTATTTTGTTTATTATCATTTTGACAAACAAATCTTTACTTATAAAATTATTAGATTTAATTTTTTTCTTTGTGACAATATAGATAAATCACTACTATTTACACTCACAGTCATTGAACTATTGTGCTAGTGGTTAGATCTAACATTCAATCTAATTTCTTTAATAAAAAATAAACCAATTAAAAAGATAATAATAAACAATTTAGCATTTAAAACAAAGAAACTAGTAATAAGTATTAATCATGATAAAATTAAATTAAATTATGAGAATGCACTGAATTGCTTCCAAGCAAGCACGACTTTTAATACCAAACATTCAATCCATCGTATCTAAAGTAGTAAATAATCTAAAGTAATAAATAATTCAACATTACAAGATTAAGATAAGTTTTGTTTTTGGGATTGCTCCAGTGGTTAAATCTTAGCAAAATCTTAGCAAAATCTAGTAGTACACATTCATAAATCTGAAAAAAAAAATAATAATAATGATTCTTTTCTAATGAGATAGTTATTAAAATTATCTTTTAGTGAATATCTTTAATTTAGATTTCTTCCAATAAAATATATTGTTATCGTGAAAATGGTTAAAAATTTATTATTAAAAGATTTTTTTTTTAAATTACTCGAAAACTTTCTTATTAATTTAACAAAAATTTAAGTTAATTACTTATTAATCATAACTTCAAATAATTTTATGATTTGACATCCATAATTATTTGAAAATAAACAATATTTTAGAGTTTTCATTCAAAAAGAAATACAGAAAAATTATTGTAAAAAGATTATGGTTTTAAATTAGCAATAAATTTCTATAAGTGCACACCATTCAAATTATATTGTTTGTATAACAATATTTTTCTATATAAATAATTTGATATAAATTTGATTCATTTTTGTGGAGTCTTTTATTCTTAAACTATTTTTACTTGTTTTTAGAATAGTGACAGACATTGGGATTGAGTCTGTTTCTACTGTAAGTATACTGGTCATCAAGTAATACCTCGTCAGTGAGCACGAGGATCATATTCCTCAGGAAAGGCGAAAGGCTCCTATTACTTCCTTTTTGTTTAATCAATAGCCTAAATGTCTATGGTGTTTCTTAAATTTACTTCCACAAAATTTATTAAACAATATAATTGAGGATCATTAAGTATAATTGGAAGGAGTTTGGGAAACCGTATGAAGATTCTCTTAATTATTACTTGTGAAATAGCGTTAATAAAATCCGAAAGATATAATATGACTAATACAAAACCTAATATTTTAACCTCAATGTGTGTTTCAATAGACTTTTTACAAAAATTTTCCTCAACTCTATTTTCACGCCAATGAGTGTCAAGAGAACTCAAAATGAGTTTCAAGAGAGGTTTTTTATAAAACATTTTGATCAACTCTTCTCTCCACTCCAATGAATGTCAAAAAACCTTAAAGTGAGTTTCAAAAGAGTTTTTATTTTTTCATAAAAAACAATTTTCATCAACTCTTCTTTTGACTCCGATTAGTGTGGAGAGACCTCAAAGTAAGTTTCAAGAGAGTTTTAATAAAAATTTTCCCAACTCTTTTTTCAATCGAGTGAGAGTAAAGAGAACTCAAAGTGATTTTCAAGGGAGACTTTCATAAACAAATTTTCATTAAATCTTTTACTCCAATAAGTGCCAAGAGATCTCAAAGTGAACTTCAAGAGATTTTTTTTCTCTTTTCATAAAAAAATTTTCATCAATTCATTTTTTCACTTCAAAGTGTGTCGAGAGACCTCATCGTGAGTTTTAAGAGAGTTCTTATAAAAATTTTCCTCAACACTTTTTTCACTCCAATGAGTATCAAGTAAACTCAAAGTGAGTTTCAAGAGAGGTTTTTTACAAAATATTTTGATCAACTCTTCTCTTCACTCCAATGAGTGTCAAAAGACCTCAAAGTAAGTTTCATAAGAGTTTTTATTTTTTCATAAAAAACAATTTTCATCAACTCTTCTTTTTACTCCAATGATTTTTGAGAGACATCAAAGTAAGTTTCAAGAGAGTTCTTATAAAAAATTTTCTCAACTCTTTTTTCACTCCAATGAGTGTGAAGAGACTTAAAATGATTTTCAAGGGAGACTATAATAAAAAAGAATTTTCTTAAATCTTTTTACTCCAATGAGTATTAAGAGACCTCAAAATGAGCTTCAAGGGAGTTTTTCCTCTTTTCATAAAATAATTTCCATGAACTCTTTTTCTCACTCCAATGAGTACCGAGAGACCTCAACATGACTTTCAAGAGAGATTTTATAAAAATTTTACTGAACTCTTTTTTCATTCCAATGAGTGTTAAGAGAACTCAAAGTGAGTTTCAAGAGAGGTTTTTATAAAACATTTTGATCAACTCTTCTCTTCAATCTAATGAGTGTCAAAAGACCTCAAAGTGAGTTTCAAAAGAGTTTTTCTCTTTACATAAAAAAAAATTTCATCAACTTTTCTTTCCACTCTGATGAACGTCGAGAGACCTCAAATTAAGTTTCAAGAGAGTTTTTATAAAAATTTTCTTTAACTCACTTATCACTCCAATGAGTGTGAAGGGAACTCAAAGTGATTTTCAAGGGAGACTTTCATAAAAGAAATCATTAACTCATTTTACTCCAATAAGTGTCAAGAGACCTCAAAGTGAGCTTCAAAAGAGTTTTTTTATCTTTACATAAATAAAACTCTCATTAATTTTTCTTTTCACTCCAATGAATGTCAAAAGACCTCAAAGTGTGTTAAAAGAGAACTTTTTATAAAAATTTTCATTAACTCTTCTATTCACTCCAATATGGGTCGTGATAAGTGCTCGTGTTAAAGTAATACGAAGTATTATTTTCTTACTTTGAGTATTACTTTTCTCAGATTTTATCATTAATTATTGTACATTTCTGTTCTTTTGTGCATGTAGGGTTGTGGAGTAAACCTAGAGAAGAAAGAGCAAAATTAGGTCATGTTCGCCATTGTTGGGGAGTTCTTTGACCAAGCAAGGAACATGGCACGAGTCTAGACTTGTGGGTGTGTGCCAACCTTCATTGGAGGGGCACAAAGGCAATCACACTCATAAAAGTCTAACTCGTGTACCATTAGAGAACTTCGTCAATGAGGAGAAATGTAGCAATCGACATAATCTACCGTTGATTGTGTGCCCAATTCAATGGCCTCGATGAAAAATATGAAATCAGGAACATTTTATGCGCGAGCACTGGAGTAATTACTGTAGCAGTTTACTGTTTACTGCGCGCCAGAAAACCAATTTCAGAGAATCCACATGGGCGTGTGGAAATTCCATACGGCCGTGTGGATGCCCAATTTTAGCCAATTTACAGCATCGATTTAGCATTATTTAAAGGACTGTTTTGGGACTTTTTGAAGATCTTTTCCCCATCTTCTGGAGAGGTCGCGGCTAGGGTTTGGAGAGAATTTTGTGGAGGTTTGGAGAGAGTTCACGCCATCGACATCGAAGTCCGTTGGAAGATAGCTATTGGGGGAACTTTCGTCGACACCGATCCGGCGATGTGTTCCTAGGCTTGACAAGGGACTTGGTGGAGAGGACGGAGCGACTTCACAAGACCATCGCCACGCATCACAAGGGGGTTTCATCTATGTTTGTTATTCTTGTTGATTTATATACATTGATGGATTTGTATAGCTCCATGGAGAGCTAAACCCCTTGTGGGTATTCAGACTTGTAAACCTTAGGATGACATTGCTTCTATGACTTTTATTATGCTTTTAATTGAGTTCCAATCTTGATTGCTTATTGTGTTGATTTTCCCTTAGCTGTGACACTAGGGTTGAGAATCATCTAGGTTATCCTTTGAAGGTGTGACAACTTCTGTAGGATTAGACTACTCGAGATTGGAGAGGGTCGAGAGGGTGAGTCGTGAGGTAGAAAAACGTCTCTTTTCCCCTTCAGTGTGATTTTCCCTACCTTCATGTTCCAAGAGTTCTTTGCAATCGAAGTAGAGTGAAGTGCTACGAGATGAACTCCCCTAGGGCTTAGTTGCGCAAGCGACAGTGTGAAGGGTTGTAATGAATCCTAGTACTGGGGCTTAACTTAGATTAGGGTTCTTTCGCCTGGACCAAAGGGTTAGAACTATATTTAGGTACAGGGTCAATCACTTGGAATCCCTAGAACATCAAGCAGTTCCACGTAGTGTGAGGATTAGGATGATGGACTCCCCTGGGGCTTAGTTGAGAGATCAACAGAGTAAAGGGTTGTAGTGAAGCGTAACGCTGGGGCATAATGTTGGGATTAGTCACGGTTGACCTTAGGTTTGGGACCGTGTGCTTTAGGATGTCCACGACTCTTTAAACATCTTTTTAATAGGAGAGTATAATATATAGTCTTGCATTAGAACATTAGTCCTAGGGGGAGCTTGTCCGCGTACCCTATTTTACACTTGATTGTTCCTCTCTTTACTCTTTACTTGCAATCTCCTATCTTCCATATTTCTTTTTCATTTTCTTATTTCTCTTAAATACTCTTGCACACACACATTGATTCTTCTCACCATCGTATTTTTGCACTAGCTAACTAGCAATTTCTCTTGTCTATAATCCCTACTCCCTGCGGATTCGACTACTCTCTCACAGGGGTACTTTATTATTGTGACAACCCGTGCACTTTCGGGCCCCTGTCAGGTCAAAAGACCTCAAAGTGAGTTCAAAAATATTTTTTGAAGAGAGTTTTTTATTAAAAATTTTCATTAATGGTCATCCACTCCAATGAATGTCAAGAGACAACAAATGCCTCTTCAAAACCTCAAGGTGACTTTTAGAGAGTTTCATTTTAAAGTAAATTTTTTTCTTAAAGGGATTTTTTTAAATTCTCATTCACTCCAATGAGTATCATGAGACATTGAATGTCTCCTTAAGGCCTCAAGGTGAGTTTTACAGAGTTTTTTTTTCACAAAAAGGATTTTTTTTTTTTTTTTATCAACTCTCATTCACTCCAATGATTATCAAAAGACAATGATTGTCTCCACAAGACCTCAAAGTGAGTTTCATGAGAATTTTAAAGGACACTTACAAAATTACTGAAATGGCCCTCATATCAATTAAAATCCTTATTTTCTCCTTATTTCAAATTAACTCCTCCCATGTCATTGTTTGCATATCAAGGCTTAAACTTTTTTTCTCTCTCTTTTCATGAATTTTCAAGTTCCGTGTAAGATGGATAACATTTGACAGCTTACTCTCTGGGATGGATAACATATCACATGCAAGTAATGTAAGAGTTGAGAACGATGATCGTTGGAGTATAATTAGATGTGTGGAATTGTTGGACACAGTCCCGGGGATTGGAACAAGGAAGTCCACATTACTTTCTCATTGTGAGGTTGCTTGCAATAAAAATATCATAGGGAGACTTTTGTGGCACTAGTGTTAAAGGATCCATCGCTTGCCACCGGTTGGTGTCACACTTTTAGCGTGGACGACCTCACCCAACTTTGACTTCGACGGATGATCATTTATCTAGGGGAACTCAATTTGGATTTTTATTTTTTTAGATTTTGCTTATGCCATCAACTTGTTTGTTGTGTCTTTGCTTTATGTGTTGAGTTTATGTGTCTAACATTGGCTTAAACTTTTCACATGTTGCACTTTTAGTGTTGAAATATTGTATTAGACTATTGCCATGTCTTTGTTTTATGCTAAACTTTTGTATGATATTTGATTTTGTTTATTCATACCTTTGTGTTGAGACTTTTTTTTCCTGTATTACACATGGCTTCAAACATTTAATATTGTTTATGTAGGGTGTAAAATCAAAATGGAGTTCTTGTCTAATTCAGATACAAAATCAAAAAAACTAATGTCTGATTTAGAAGAAGAAGCTAACAATTTGGATATGCATATGGATGAGTATATTGGAAGAATGCATGCATGTGCTGCAGCTGCACAATACTAGTATTGAAGTCAACGTTGAAGGGAGAGAAGAGGGTATCTTCATTAACTAGTCATATCTGGGTTAATGAAATGATGAACGGATCAGATAGTCATTTCTTTGAGCAAGTCCAAATGAATAAAACTATATTTAGAAGATTGGTAGTTGAACTTACTCAAAAGTATGGTTTACAACATATGAGAAATGTTACTGTAGAAGAATCAGTGATAATGTTGTTGTATATACTCAGACAAGAGGTACTTATAGGAATGTGGAGGAAAGATTTCAACATTTTGGAGAAACAATGCACAGGCATTTTCATCGAGTGCTAAAATTTGTCCACAAACTTGAAAATGATATTTTTAGACGAGTTGATGGAAATTTCAAAGATGTGGAGGATTACATCCAAGGTGATTATCACATCCTGACCCGTGGGTCTCACACGTGACATACCGCCACGATAACCCAAGGGAGGTCAAACCTTACCTTAACTCTAGATCATCGTAAGGCTGACCTGTTACCTGTATCGAAGTCACCAAAACGACATGGGGAAATCTCAACAATATATTGCTATAATAATTTTCTATACATGACCATCGTAACAACATGAAGATAGGGAAAACATAAAGGTTCACAATTTAAGATAC
This sequence comes from Dioscorea alata, assembly GCA_020875875.1. NCBI lineage: Eukaryota > Viridiplantae > Streptophyta > Magnoliopsida > Dioscoreales > Dioscoreaceae > Dioscorea > Dioscorea alata. The sequence goes on along the minus strand of CM037030.1, from coordinate 3,103,709 downwards.
ATAACCATATTACAAACCAAAGCCTGAGTATGGTTTCTTATATAACTATTAGACAACAACAAATACAAGGTTTTTAAAAACAGAAACAAAATGTAGATAAGTCGATATACACACTAATGGATCCCTCCTAATACATGCCATAGATGGGAAAATAAACATATACAAAACTTAGACTTAATGCATCGAAGATAAACTCTTGCCAAGCATTTCACGTCCGCATCGCTAAGCTGAACTAACACATGGGAAGAGGAAAGAGGGGTGAGTAACTAGGTTACTCAGTGAGGGGATTAGCATGGAACTATAAAATCACACATTTCAAAAACACTAAAATATAATCAATTTGACAAAGATATATTCTAAAATTTTACCAATGCCCAAAAATTAAGAAAATAACAAACATAGAGTAACACTCAAATAAAATGTACACCAGTAAAAGCATTTAGATTAACAATTGGCCAAAGCCAAGTTTTTACTCAATTAACATCATTTTCACAAACAGCTCAAGAAATCAATGATTTGAGAAACACATGAATAGCATACTAAAATCATTATCTTTCCATAATTTAAAAAGGAACGAAGAAATTGCATAACACAAGGTTTAATAATTCTAACATGTTAAATGTTTCAAAAGTGACAACTAAAATTATGCCACAGACCACATTTCAAAGTTCTTTGCATGAAAATATAGAATATTTCAAAGTATGATATGCAACATCTCAATGAACACTACATCGATGATATAGTTTAAAAGTCCAATAATGTACGAGGATAACATAAGTATCAAGTATGGAGCAACACTCATGATTTTAATGGACAATATAGACTAATAAGCTTTTTAAAACATCAATGGTCCAAAACCTATTTCAAATCTGAAATCATCTATTCCTTTCAATATCTCAACAAAATAGGGTTTTAAGAAATAGATAAGTCGATACTCGACAATATAATAAATAGCCTCTAAAACCCTCTGACATTAGGCGAGGCCTTGGTTAGGTCTGGAGCCTCCAAGAGTCGCATCTCTTGGCATTGGCGGCTGGGAAACCCGTGTAGTGACTCTGGATAACCCAATAGTACACCCCTTCAAGTTCTCTACACGCCTCCTGAAAAGGGTGGTATACACAATTGAGTTTTCCACACCACCCCTGATAGGTCAGCTCGTGGAACTCTACTTCTTACTGCAGTAAGTATTAGGGATACCCCATGTCACCATCAAAACAAATATATATAATACAACCCGTAGGCTCATTGAATAGATTAATACAATTGTAGAGATCTCAACATGATTTCACAAACTTTCACATAATGAACTGACACTTCAAAAGTGAGTAAACTAATCATAATATCTCAAATAGATACCTTTTCATAAAACAAGCATCATTTGGTAAAATAATCTTTGAGTACATAATTCAATCATAACATCAACAATAACACAAAATGTGTTGCATAAATAGTTTTCATAGACTCATTTAATATCATAATGAGAGTTTCAATTTTCATGAAAAACTTTGGAATATATGATTCAATAATAAAGTTTTCAAACACAAATACGATGCTTCTATGAATAAACTTGATCATAATTGAAACATGGTTATAAAATACCATAGGATGCAGTTTTAGAAATAAAACCTCTTTTCTCAAAAGCATTTGGCAAAGGAAAGATAAATTTACAAAGATTCACAATTCATTTCAGTCTCAAAATATCCACATAGTCATAAACATTCACATCTAAAAAATGAAGTTATTTTCAAATTTAGTTGCACATTCCAAGAAATTAGATTTCTTACAATTCTAAATAATACACACTCACAAGTATTTCAATGAGTTCACTAAAGGTCAAATAACACCTCCAAGAGTCTTAGATAACTTTTTAAAGCATAAACATTAATAATAGAATATGAAAGATAGATCTTTAAAAATACATTTCAACATCAAAGTTCTCAAACACGAGCAACATAAATTGGCACGTATTTTCATAAACTAATCCAAATTCAAGGTGATGTTTTAAAGAATCATGAATAATATTTCAAGAAAATTTGAACAAGTGTAAGGCATGAAACAATAATTTCCTTGACTAGGTAATTTAAGAACCAAGCTTTTGAACACCATTAATATACTCATAAATATTCTCAATAACTCATTTAAAATCAAGCATGATTTCAATGTCATGAGAAATATTCAAAAAAAAAATATAACTCAAATATATATAGGAAACATGAACGATAGTATAGTCCATGAAATCAGTAAGTCCCACTCACAAACTTGGTGAGTTACCCAACTCCGGTGTCAACCCTCCACCGGTCCTTCACCCTTGGCCATAGCCTCGCCTCCTAGCACAATCCAAGAAAAATGATGGATTAAAGTCCAGATCACTAGGCACAAAGATGAGGAAAACTTCTTAAGATGGGAAATAAGCATCTAGGGTTTATTAAGAACCTCCTCTCAAAGATACGTGTTCTACGTCATACAAGTTCAAGCTAATGCACATGTTATACACCCACCATGAGAAAGCGAACAAATGGGAGACTTACTTATGCCCCGATATACATAAAAAGGTAGAGGAACTTGTTATGGAAAGCTGAAGTCTTCATGTTGGTCATTGTGTCGATGACTGTTATGAAATGATTAACTGATAAGTGTCTAAATGTACATATTTTAATATATGTATTTCACACACTTAGCATGTATTTTTATAGGAATGGATGCTTGTTTTATGTTTAATGGAGTATTATTTGCTTTGTAGCGTATTTATTGTAGCTGGAGTCATGTAGCAAATTACTGTAGTAGTCACTATAGCACCTGGGGAATTTTCGGGGCAGAAAGTTAGTATGAGTCATACGGCCTCAATAGTGGTCGTCATTGAGGGCATCTGCCCCATCCAGAGAAGTTGGCTTATTTCATACTACCTTAATGATGCCCGGTATTGACCCTAGTATGGACCCCGTTTTGCCCCCGGTATGGCTCGGGTTTTGAAGGTTTTGAGGTTCTTTTCATTCCTATATGACCACCATAGGGCCCATACACCTGGGGGCTATAAAAGCACACTTCTAGGGCTTGTTTTGGGACCTTTGGCCAGCACTTGAAGAGAAGAAGAAGGAGAACGAAGACATCTTGAAGAGGCGACATTCTTGGGCTAAAGGAGAAGGCTAGGGCTTGATTATTAAGGGGAGAGCTTCATCACCAAAAGGGAGCAAAGATCTTGAACCGGGAAGCGACCTTCGGCTAAGGGAAGCGTCATTCAGCACTTCTTCAACGGGGGAAGCCTCATTTGGTCAGATCTTCACCGTCTTCCTCATCATTTCATCTAGGGAGTGTCATCTATGAACTCTTTTCTTGTCTTTCTTTACCTTGTTGTTCTTATTTGAATGATGGCACACTAGACACCCAAGGGCACCGGATGTTGGTGAACCTTGGGGGTTCATCATGTATTTTGGATGATTTTTACTTAATTGCAAAGCTTGGTTTGATTTATAATTTAGTTCATTATGCTTCATGCCTAGAACTACTCAATGGAGAGATCCGTAGTACTTTCTTGACTTATACACATAAATGTGACCTACTCACGTGTATTAGATCATCAATGAACTAAAAGGGGTTTCTTGTATTGATATGCCGAGAAATTGGATATCAATAGCCCTCCGATCTTTAAGGGTAAACTAGGGTTTAATGTACCCTTATCTTGGGATCTCCTTGTACTTAATGCAATTGTAGGGATGTTGGTTAGGAAGAAATTCCAATCGACATTCGTATGGGATTAGGGTTCAATTACCGAGAAATTGGGGTTGATCTAATCTAGAGATCCTTCGATCTAAATCAACCTTGCTATCTTTTGTCATTCATCCTTGTATCATGATGACCCCTCAAGGGGATCCACATCCATAGGCATGTGCACTTCACTGTAGCCCTTGCAATCATCTTGCTTGTTCTTAAATTTGTATAATCATATTTTGTTTATTTTCTTGCATCCATTAAAGTAATTCTCCATGCTTAAGATGCTAGGTTAGATAGTAGGCGATGAAAGAGAAATAGTAGATCCTTAGCCTCGAGGAATAAGATCCTCGTGTCTTCACATGAGGTATTACTTGGTGACCCCTTACACTTGCGAGTAGAGCACAACCATTGACCAGTGCAGCAACTCCTTAGATCTATTGAGTAAAACTTGCTCATGTCGCAGGTGGTTAGTTTATGGTATCCGCCTATCATCGATTTATTAGCAGCTACTTCACCTTCGATCATTACAAATTGGCATATAATGAAGCTATTTTCCGCATACCCAACCATGACAAGCCTATGGAAGACAATCGAAATTGCATTTGCATCCGCCTATCATGAGAAGGAAACCTGGGCATCCTAGATGGAAGAGGATCAAGTAGTAAGCGCCCGAGGTCCGCAAGTTACGTTGTAGTCGCTGCCACGCGTCTGGTCACAATCATATATCTTGCAATGAACTGTCACCGAGTAGGCATTCAAGATAACGTATATTTGTTAGAAACTCTCGCATAATATTGTAAATAAACATAAATTTAAATATCAACAAATTTATTTACGTGTCAATCATTGATATTTAAACAGAGACTTTGTTTTTTTAAACAGAAACATTGATATTTAAACAGAAACAATGAAATTTTAACAGTAACGTTGCAAGGTAAATAGAAACATTGATAGTTAAATAGTAAATTTGATAGTTAAACAGTAACATTGATATTTAAACAGATAAACGATATTTACGTCACAAATTAATCCTTGGTATAAAGACGAATTAATCCTGGCCACTCGTACATCTTTAAATAGAAATAATGATATTTAAGCACTTTTTTAAACGTAAACGCAATATGTTAAACAGAAACATTGCTAGTTAAACAAAGACTGCTAAGCATAAAGATAATCGTTCTTTATTATATAGATGCAATGATATTTACATGAAAAATTTTAAAGATTTGTGGAAAATAATTTAAGTTAGCAAGTTTACATTATAACTACAAACACACTTATACTTTTTGTGGTCCATTTGTTGTATTAGCTTTATCACTAACACCGGCTGCGCTCCCTTCTATAAGTATTAGTGCAATATACTTTAGTATTAAGTATGAGATGTTAGTATGCGGTAGCCGTAGCTTTTCACCGTCAAGTATTTGCTCAATGAACCGCATCACATACACTGCGTAGTCGACACTTTCTTGTTTCTGTCTTGGAGTGTCCCTGTCTTGAATCAGGAGCTACAAGGTCGTCGCTGTCTCACCAAACTCCCTCTCAACGCAATTGTCGAATAGTTTCCACTGTCAAAAAATATAATTTAAAATTATAATTGTCAAATAGGAACTACGATCTGTGTGCTCTATTTAACATGTAATTTACCATGTCGATAGCATCTTTGTTGTACTCCTCACTCTCGCATGAAGAGTAATGCCTGTACTTTTGTTTGTCATTATCCAGAACAAGGACATAGAAATTGATATTAAGAATTATTGGTAGAATGACAATGTCAACATTATGTAAGTTCCGTGTAGCATTGCCGATCATAGTGAGAGTCGTCTCAGATAAGTCTTCCTGTTTTGACATAAATAGTCCCAGTGGATGCATGATGGAAGCGCGCTTCTTATACGGATACAGAACTCTCTTCACCGACTTCAGCATGATGCATACACAAATGTCAATGACATCGTCTGTGACAATTTTCTTCCCATCCATCAACGTGAACACGTTGGCTCATGTTGTGTTAACAAATTCATTTTTCCAGACAACAGTCTTGATGTTAAATAGTAACACATACAGTTTAAATGATAATATAAACACTTAAATGGAAACTACAAAAATTTAACTGATAACATATATATTTAAATGGAAAGTAATAATATTCATAAACGGTAACAAATATATTTAAATGATATCATAAATATTTAAGCAGAAACTACAAATATTTAAATAATAACATAAATACTTAAGCATAATCTACATAAATTTAAATGATAACATGAATACTTCATACTTACGAGTCTATCAAGTAGTTCAGAAAGATCTTTATTATCTCCGGCTCGAATTGGTCGAGGCGTGTGTATCCGACGTATCTTATCTTTTTTGGGAGAAAATTCTTCCGCACATCCTCGTACTATTGATTTGTAAGGACTGTACTGTTAACATCAGTAATCGTTGTTTCTTCGTTAACGTTTCCTTGCCCTTCGTTAGCAATGTCTTTCGGTTGAGAGTCATCGCCATAGGGTTCATCACCAGGAATAGCCGAGACATCTTTGACTCCCAATAACGATGTGTAATTCGTTGACATTCCCTATTGGTCCAACAATGGTTCATCGGCAGTAGTTGCTGCTTCGTGTTGGTGTGGGAATATGTTTTCCTTTGATGTGCCATTATCGTCTACCAGTTCCTCCGAGACAAGGATTTCATTGGCAACCAGTTACTCCGAGAGAAAGATTTCATTAGCAACCGATTCCTCTGAGACAGGGATTTCATTAGCAAGAGCTTTAATGATCCTATTAATATCGGCCGTGACGACATCATCAACTGGAGACATATCCACTCTAGCCAGCGGAGCCACTGTTGGGGCTATTTCCTCAAACGCTGCCTCTTTCACTAGTTGTTCACAAGCGCATGGTGGTACTGTTGGCTCAATGTCAGCTGGCGGAGGGAGATATATTGTTGATTTTCTTCGAGACGCAAGCCTCTTCCAACTCAGGCCTCTTCGGATGGCCATCCCAATGACATTATCGTCGATAAATGCCGGGGCTTCGTCAGTAGCATCCGGGCTATTTGAACTAGTATTTATGTCAGTCGACAGAGGGAGAGATAGTATTCGATTATGCACGTGACTCTAACACCTCGACACAAGTAACAAGCGGGGGAACTCTTGTGTTAGTATTTCATACGCATGCAATAGACGTGCAGTGACGTAGTCTGCTGTTGGCCTCGGGTAGGGTTTTAGTGTTTACCTCATTTCATATAAACACTAAAATTGTTTTTTTAAACATAAATCAATATTGTCAAACGATAAAAACTAAACTTAAATAAAAACAAGTTTTATACACAACAATGTCACTCCAGACAAACGTTAACAATCTACTATCTCTTTTCCTTTGAGAGATGATAACATGAATCATATCGACACTTGCTTCCAGTAACTATTTCAAAATAGTAAAGAATCCTTGCCGTCTTGCCAAAATGAAGTTTCGTGCCAGTACCAGTGACCTCATAGTACCATATGTTCAACACAACCGAGCAACCTTTGAGGTACCCCGTGTTGATCTTCTTCCCAGCGCATCTTACTTGCACTCTAGCGCCCGCTTGTGGAATGTCCTCCATAAGCCACTTGTGCGTCGCTTGTGGCCATACATATCGTCCCATGCCAGGTAGGCTACTGGCATAGTTAACGATCCAATTCAGAATTGAGGAGGACGTGTTTTAGAAGAGGATAGTACTCATGAGGTACATCATAAGAAGCTTTGCAAAATTATCCTCTTCTTCTCTTTATCAAACTATTTGGTCAAGCGTTCTCTTGATGGAGTCTTTGTGTCTTTCGTAGGTTTTTGATTAATACTTGACTTCAAAAGATGAGTGTGTTTTCTTCTTCTGAAATATGACTATGTCTCCATCACATCGTAGTCCAAGGATGAGAGCCACATCTTCAAGGCTGAAAATCAGCAGGCTTGCCCCGATCCTGAATTTATTAGTGCGGTCATTATACTTTTGGAGCAGAGAATCAATGAGGGACCTCTCTTGGAATACAGATTCCATTTCAGTGAATGTTGCAAATGGTGTCCTTCGAATGATCTCCCAGTGTCGTCCACTCATGTAAACTTTCAATTCAACCAAAGTCTCGACCATCGGTGTCAAGTAGCATTGCCTATTAACTAGGTTGACCTCCATGAGCACAAGCCTACAAGAAAAATAATACATTAAGCAGTATTCAGAACTTTTAAATGTAAAGCTATTTTTAAACGGAAACTGGTTTTTTAATCAGAAACATCAATTCTTAAATAGAAACCTTATTTCTTAAACTGATACTATTAAACACTACCTAATGCAACCATATCAAATTAAAAGGGGAAACATAGATTATAAACATTACACAACACAATGAGATTGCATAACAATCGAAAAATCTCTTTCAACACAACATTATCGCTTTTGATCGTGTACATAGACGAAACAGAAAAACAAAACCCTAGCCAAAAAATCTCGCTGCAAATTACAATATCATTCAATAATCAAACCATAAAACCGAAAAATCTTTCTTTCTAACAAAATACTTTACAAACCAAACGAGAAAAAACAACACACATAATGTAAAAACAAAAGAAAACTTTCTTCAACGGCGTCCACCTCGCCTCAATACCTTAGAGTGCAAACTGATGAAATGTTGAATAGTTTGAGTGGAAGTTCTCTTTCAAGACAATGGTGGAACGAAATTTCAGTCCTTCAGAAGATGTCTAGGCAATGACAACTTCGGAAAAGGAAAAGCTGAAGAGGCAATGATAAAAAATAACCAACACTAGTAATGGTGTTTTCTCGGGATTACATAAGAAAAAAAAAAGCCGCTTTCTCTAAAAGGGGAAAAATCATTACACTCAAGGGCATTATGGTTAAACCATGTCGCACTTGCCACAACTTTCACACAAGGGGCAATTTCGTCCAAAAAATTTAAAATTAACTCTGTTAATAGCCGTTACATGCTTAGGGGGGCTTTGAAAATCATTCTATTAAAAAATAAGGGCTTTTTATGGATATTGAAATTAAGGGGGTGTTTTTGTGCATATTGCAAACTTTGGGGGTGTTTTTGGCAATTTTCTGTAAATTTAATTATATTTCATATATTTTAAAAATTAAGAAAAATATATAAAATTAAAATTTTAAATATTATTTTTTAACTAACTATGCTTTTTAAATTATTGAAATATAGGTTATTTTAATAATAATTATTATTAATTATTATAATAGATTTTTTAATATTTTATTATTAGCCCTAGTTTGACCTTGTCAAACCTATTAATCTTTGACCCCACAGCTTGGTCGGGTTAATACCTGGGCTGGATTTGACTACTTTGCATGTAACTGCCTATAGTGCGGGACAGTTGTGTGCCCAACCTCCTAGGTCAGCTGACCTAGGGTGTTTGGGAGGGTAGGGCTGGGCCAAATTTCGGCCCATGCCTTCGTCTAACTTAGGACTTATAAAAAATGGGTAAAAGTCAAAAACAAAAAAAAGTCTTTGTGTTTTTGACTTTTACAAAATAAAAATAGTAGTTTTTTTTTCAATTCTATGGCATTTTATTTTTTTGGTAAGGTTAAAATCGTTCATTTTCTAAAAAACTGGCATATGATATAAAAAAAATTATATATTAACATAATTTTATTTGATTTTTGGATTAAATATTTTTATTTAATAAAATTTTGAAAGATATTTAAACTTAAATTATATATACATATAAAAGTTTGTTTTAAAATAAAATGATGACTCCGTAGCTCACATGTCATATAGTCGGGGAAAAAAACATTTTCTTTATTTGCAAAAGTCAAAAACCAAGTTTTGATTTTTTTTTTCTTATCTCTAAAAAAATATTACTCAATGAAGTTATGAATTTATGGGATATTGACTTATCAATGTTTTATTGTATTATATTTTATAAGGAGTATGACACAAAAGGTTATTTATAATCTGTGAAACCCTACCAACTATTTTCTTGCCACCGCTCCCTCTTCCCGGCATCGCCACATCGCCTCCCTCTCCCGGCGGCCGTATCTTTGCGCCTCACTTTGGCGGCGGCGCGTCCCTCCTCGTTTTGGAGTCATCACCATCACCGGCTCGTCTTTCTCGTTCGCTAGGTTGCCTCGCTACCAATCGACAAGCAAAAATCGAGCTATCTCAAAAATCGAAGCCATGTCCTCCTGTAGAACCACGTGCCAATCCCACTGCTCTCGTTCCGACGGCGCCCAGGATTTTAATGAGAGCTCCATCCCTATCCAAAACATCTCCATCGCCGCCGAGCCGCCAACCAGCAACGGGCTTCCGGCTCCTTGCAGCAAGTGCGGGGCGGAAGAACGATTCTACGGCAGCATGTGCGCAGTCTGCTTCCGCGGGCACGTATTCGGGAAGTTCAAGCTCGCTGTCACCAATAACGCTATGATATCCCCTTCCGACAATCTCCTCGTCGCTTTCTCCGGCGGCCATGCCTCCAGGTCTTACCCTATTTCCTCTCTCATGCGTTCTTTTCCGGTGGTCCAGATGTTTTGTTTTTTGTTTTGGAATCGAAAAGATTGTTCCTTTGAACTGCAATTGGTATTGTTTTGTTTGCAAATCCTATTAAACTTTCATGAATTTCATTCAATTTCAATTTTGTTTTCAGTGATATTTGGGTGATAATTGATGTGATTACTCATTAAAAGGTGTTTGTGGGATAATGATTTGTTGGCTTATCTTTTTCATTCTGCGATTATATATTTATTTATTTATCGTTGAATCACTTGTTGCTCTTTCTCTTTGCGGAAACTAAGCAATTTGATTGGATTTATGGCCATGTTTTTATTCAGGACTAGTTGCCTAAATTCTGTAGTGTACATTATATATTTAACTGGACTCCTAAACATGCGATGGATCTCAGAGGATGAGCCACTTGCTGGTTTTGATTTGTCTTAATGTCTTATTATTTAGGCAAAAAAATTAAAAGCATAGTGGGACTTGCTCTTCATTGTCAATGTATGATTCAGTTCTTTTAAATTACAATGTATCCTTGAATCATTGTCATTCAATGCTTTTCAACTAGCAAAAGCATGTGGTTACTGCAGCATTTTTCTTTTAAAAAACTTGTGATAGCCGGTTCAATTCCATAATGTTCTTCTAGAGTTAGTTTGCCAATTTCTTGTTTGTTTATGTCAGGGTAGCTTTGCAATTCATCCATGAAATGCAATACAAAGCATTCACTAGCTGGGTTGCTAGTAAATCTCAAGCTCTGCCAGTATTTGGTGTTGGTGTTGCTTTTGTTGATGAACGTGTGGCATCTAATCAACCATCTTGTGAAGTTGATAAAGCAATAGAAGAAATAAAGTTGATAGTTTCTGATCTGGCACCTGTACAAAAAGAGTTGCATATTTTACCCATTGAGAGTATTTGTTCTCTAGGTTCCAATGATGGGAAGAGCAAACTGAATGGTTTGCTTGAAACCATTACTGACACCACTGGGAGAGAAGATTTTTTGCACTTTTTGCGCATGCTTTCCTTACAGAAGGTTATAGTTTGTATCTTTGGAGCAAGTTTTTGAACTCATAATGCTGTGGTATATACATAATTTTACGATGTAAATGCTCTCCAGATAGCTTTGGAACGTGGATACAACAAGCTTGTCCTTGGATCATGCACATCGGCAATAGCACGGCATATAATATCTGCAACCGTAAAGGTTTGTTGAAGCTAACCTGCGCCATTGTTATCTTACTGTGTTTTAATTGTGTTTATGTTTTAAATCTAGACATGCGTTATGAATATCCATATGGGAGACTCGGTGAAACTGATGAGGGTTTATTGTCATGTTTTTTTGTCAGGGTCGAGGTTATTCTTTACCTGCTGACTTCCAGTACGTTGATGTAAGATGGGAAATTCCAGTGGTGCTTCCTCTTCGAGATTGCCTTGCACAGGAGCTCAGCATGGTCTGTCATCTTGATGGGTAAGGTTTCTTCCAAATTTGCATGTTTACTTGCTGCTTGATGATGGCTCATTCTAATTGATCGTATAGTTTGAAGACGCAGAAGCTGCTTGACAGACCTTGTGTGGGTATTAATGCTTTGGTCTCATCATTTGTTACCCGGTTGCAGGTAGGTAATATTCAGAATTATTTAGTTCTTTTTTATTCTATGTTGGTTTTGATTAATCAAAATTTGCCAGTGACAATGATCAACAGATTTATTTTATGTGCATACAACTATGAAATGTTCTCTAAAGATGCTAAAAATGTGCAGGATGAGAATCCTTCCCGAGAGAGCACAATTTTAAGAACAGCAGAAAAGCTCAAGCCTTTTCATTTCAATAAATTTAGCAAGAATGGTTATCATGATTTCCTACCCTCACGTTTGCGAAGCAAGTTCCAAAATGTCAAGGATGATAGCTCCACCAAAGAAGTTCTCTGTCCAATCTGTGGAAGTCCTTTAGATGAATCAGATTTGCAGAATTTGATAAAAAAACAGGAAAATTATCAAGAATCCATTGATTATTTTATTTCTCAATGTTGTCAAAGCTGCCATTTTCAGATCCTTCCCAAGAATGAAGTACCTCTGGTGCAGTTTTATGCACTATTACCCCAACCGTTTACTCAAAGAGTAAATATCAATTCCTTACGGTGAGGGCAAACTTAACATTTATTTTTTTTGTGTAATGTGTTCCCTTATTTATGTTTTTAAGCTGCCCTAGTTTCCATACAAAATCTAGTTTAAACTGCTAGGTTCTCCCTGCGTTTATTTTCTGACTTGCCAATCGACTTGCTTACTGCTTCATGAGTTACTCAGGGACCTCATGCTCTGAATAATCATACTAACTTCAATTTAAGACAAGATAGTTTTTCCACATTTATCATAATCACAATGGATACAATATTCAGACAATGCCATATAGCAAAGTTTAACTGAAATGTGCGGAGCAATATTGTTTTAACATTATCTGCCTTTTCTTTTGTTTTCAGAGACCAAATAAAAGATTGTCTTATCTCAGATGATGATGATCTTGATGATTATTCATGAGCCCGGTTTGCACAGTAAGCCCTTTATTTTATAAATTACTTTTCTAGCTTTCTGCCTCTCGCCGTTGGTAACCGCAAACCTTCACTAATCATATTTATCCAACAGGATTGTTATGCTGTAATCTGGGAGTTTTGGAACAAAATCATGCTTCCAGCTGGTATTTATGGCAATTAGGATGTTAAATAAAAAAGCTTGAATCTGCAGAAGATTGATTTATGTGGCCACGCTAATATTTATGGAAATAATATATACCCGGCAATAACATCAGAATCTGTAAATGTTTATTAAGATCTTATGAAGTCATACTTTATATTATTGATAAATTGGCTACTATTGCATTGGCCATGTTGCAGCACTGCTAACAATACAGGCATAACACCAATCTGTGGAAACACAAGAAGGATGAAATATTAAAATGCATATTTGATAGCATAGGAACAGTTAAAAGTTCTCTATTCTTCAACCTCAAATGCTGACATCAGGAAGCTATCTGAAAGCCCAGTGCCGGCTTGAAGGTGATCTTCTTTGAGGAAGGTTCATCTATGTACATTTCAACAACAGAGAGCCAAACCATGAGTTCTTTGGTCTTCACACCAGTCATCTTCTTCATCTTCCCCTTCTCCACAAATGCGGTCACCTCGGGAGCATATGACACGACCCTTTTCATCTTCTTGAAGGTGTGGTCCTTTTTCTTCTGAATTAACCAGATGAAACAGGATCCAAACTCTTCTATGTCCTCCGATGGGAAAAGACCATTTGGAAGACCGATTTCTTCAAGAAGTTGAATAGATTTCATCTTGCAAAGTGCATCTCCTTTGCAGGTCTCCACACCATTGATGGTCTGAGATGCCATTGCAGCAAGCCACACGAGAAGAGAGCTTATTTAAAATGGACGGTGAAGGTTGTTTTGGATGATTTACTTTGGTGGTGACATGGATTCGAATGTGAGTGATATTTATAGATGTTTGGGTCATCACCTTGCGCCAGTAATCATATTCAAGAAGGATTGGGTCAATACTAAATGCATGTTTCAGACATGAGTTGGAAACTTGGAATTGAAAGTTAAGTCCGTTGGACTGGTCTCTCAAGGTCAGAATAACTTGATCAAGTCTTTCCTTTTCGGAGAGTTAGGAGCAGGTCTTTCCTTCGGAAGAAGTAATTTTAATTGCGGGAAAAGGCTCATTCCCATGTGGTATGTGGATAAAATCTATTTGGGACCTTATTTTATCAATGATATTTAATTAAAGAAAACAAAATTTAATTTTAATCCATTTGGTGTATAGTTTCTACATCAGCCTCAGCTATTTTTTGTTTTTGTTTTTGTTTTTGTTTTTTTTTTTTTTTTGGAAAAAAAAAAGCTACCAAAGTAGCTAATTATTATTAAACAAAGCAAAATGACATACAAAATACAAAAAGCAACCACATTGAAAATTGAGAACCCAGAGGACAAGGAAACAACAACTCAAGAACTACAAACAACTAAATTAGAGAAAACGAATAAAAGGCAGACTTAAAAGAAAGCTAGCTTGATTGATCAGCTTCATAAGCCACTTCGGTTTCTCCAAGCCCTTATGTAAAAGAGATTGATGAGTCGATCGGATCCCATGACGGACCAAAGCTGTAGCGATTCTGTTCCAATTTTGAGGAATGAGCTTGACAAGAGCCTGAAAGTCCATGGGTTGTCGCAGTAATAAAGTACCCCGGTGAGAGGGTAGTCGAATCCACAGGGAGTAGGGATTATAGACACAAGATCTTGCTATTTAGCTAGTGTGAAGTACGAATGGTAAGAGCAAAAATCAATGTGTGTGTGCAAGAGTAATTAAGAGAAATAAGAAAATAAAAGAGAAATATGGAAGACAAGAGAGTGCAAGTAAAGAATAAAGAGAGACAATCAGGTGTAAAATAGGATACCCGGACAAGCTCCCCGTAGGATTAATGTTCTAGTGCAAGACAATGTATTATACTCTCCTATTGATGTTTAATGAGTCATGGACATCCTAAAGCACACTGTCTCAAACCTAAGGTCAATCGTGACTAATCCCAACATTATGCCCTGGCAACGGCGCCAAAAACTTGACACGACCCCTTGCGTGTGTCCCGCAAGTGCACGGGTTTGTCGAAGTAATAAATTTACCCCGGTGAGTGGGTAGTCGAATCCACAGGGAATAGGGACTTAAAACACAAGATTTCACTATTTAGCTATGCGGTGTACGAAAAGAGAGAATAGAATCAATAAGTGAATATGAAAACAATTAAAACGAGACGAGAATTTAAATAGAGAGATGGAAGGTAAGAAAGTGCAAGTAGAAGTAAATAGAGAAGAACTTGCAATGGATGAATAGGGTATCCGGACAAGCTACCTCTAGGACTTATGCTTCTAGTGCAAGACTATGCTATTATACTTTTCCTATTGATGTTAATTGAGTCGAGGATATCCTTAAACACACAGTCCCAAACCTAAGGTCAACCGTGACTAACCCCAACACTATGCCCCGGCATTAATATTCACTACGACCCTTGACTCTCGTTGACCTGTCAACTAAGCCCCAAGGGAGTCTATCTTCCTAAACCTCACACTACGTGGGATTGCTTTAAGCTCTAGGGATTCCTAGTGATAAAACCTGTTCCTATGTATAGTTCTAACCCTTTGGTCCAGGTAGAAGAACCCTAGTCTAAATTAAGCCCCAGTGATTAGGATTCACGTCAACCCTTCACTTTGCTGCTCGTGCAACTAAGCCCCAGGGGAGTTCCTCTCCTAGCACTTCACTCTATCTTGACCGCTAAGAAATCATGGAAAACGGAGGTAGGGAGAAATCACAACGGAGGGGAAAGGGGACGCTTCGCTACCTCACGACTCACCCTCTCAACCCTCTTCGATCTTAAGTAGTCTAACCCTATAGGAATTGTCACACCTCCAAAGGATAACCTAGATTATTCTCAACCATAGTGTCACGGATAAGGGAAAACAATTGCATGAGGTAATTAAAATTGAAACTCGAATTTATTCATCAATAAATGAAAAGCATAATATCAATGTCATAGAAACATAATAATCCTAGGGTTTACAAGTCCGAATACCCACGAGGGGTTTAGCTCCTCATGGAGCTATACATGTTCATCAAAATATGAAAGAAAGCACAAATTAAAGGCATAGATGAAAACCCCCTTGCGTATGGTGTGGCCGTGGTCTTGTGCGACCGCCGGATGTCAATGACTATGCCGATGACGCGCTCCAAACCTCTATGAAGTCCTCTACAAAACCCTAGCTGCCCTCTTCAGAAGTTGGGGAGAAAGATAGGTCAAAAATATGTGTAAAAAGTCTCCAAAACGGGCTTTTATAACGTTGAGTCGCGGCTTTAAAATTGAACTTATCGGGATTTCACACGGCCGTGTGGAATCTCTGGTTTTCTGAATTTCGGCTGAAAGTGAACAGTAGCTTTCTACAGTGTTTTGCGACAGTGCTGCTACAGTACCCCCCCACCCCCCCCCCCCCGCGAAACGCTCCCAAATTCGTTGTTCTTCATCGAGGCCATTGAATTCGGCACACAATCAATGGTAGATCGTGCCGATTGCTTCAAATCTCCTTCTTCGTGAAGTTCTCCTTGTTAACACGAGCTAAAAACTCGAATAAAAAAGGATAGCAACTCGAAAACATGTAAGTGTGTGCGGACTTACTCAAGATAACCCAAAAAGTACTCCTCAAACTCTTGTTAACAAGGACTTATTTATATACAAGGAGGAAGGAAGTAGTAGCTTCACACAACCTCTAAGGTAGCCCTTTCCTAGGCGGCCGCCAAAGGTAGCTTTCACACTTTCGAGGAGGTAGCTCTTTCTACCGGGGTAGTAGCTTTCACGCATCCCATGAGATAGCTCTTTCTCTCATTAGGGCATAACTTGTATCCGACTTATGAGAGTAGCTACATACTTCATAGGTGGTAGCTCTTTCCACCACAAATGCATAAATAAAACAAAGCAAATATTCACAAACTTATTTTTTTATATATAAGCATTTTCCAAAGTAAAACTAAAAGCTTACTAATAACGATGATAAATTTGTCCTTAAAAACTTCAAGCTTGAGTTTCCAAAAGATTTCAAGAGTGAGTAGTGCAAGAAGAGGTAATCGAGCAAAAATCCCCTAAAATTCAAGTAAAACTAGAGCATGATAGGATACAATGTTAAAAATTCTCTTAAACTCTAAGAATACTAATGTTGCAACTAAGGTGAACCGCTATAGGCTACATAAGCATAAGCAATTGAACGCACAAGTAAAGGTGTGTGCAAAGTGAACTCCCCCCCCCCTTCCCCCCACACTTAAGATGTACATTGTCCCCAATGTACGCATGCAAGCACAATGAAAAAAAAAGTCACACAATTTATGTAGGGGTAGGCAATTGAAACATTACTCCCCTGAACTCCAAGTGTTGCATTTGATGGAGCTAGGTTCATTGAGAGTTGAGTCTCAATGGTTTGTGGAGTACACACGGTCCAATGATCGTGCCTATGACTGTTCCTCAAATTCCTTACATCCAAGACCATCTGCACACATACGCAAGGGTTCAGTAAAACTCAAGAAGCATCAAAATAAAAGCTCGAGTATATAAAGATATAGAAATGAAATACAACTCGAGACAAATATAAGAAAAGAAAAATAAAAGATAAACTCAGAAGGAGAATCCTTTCTGAGTGCTACAAGTCCAAAATAATACGAAAAGAATGCAAAAGAAATAAAAGCTAAAAGAAACTATAACGCCTCAGCGTCAGTGTCCTGTGTGGGAGCCTCTGGTGCTGGTGCTGGTGCTGCTGCTGCTGGCTCTGATGTCGCTGGTGGATTTGCTGGTGGTGATGGAGATGGAGGTGGGGCAGGCTCACGGGGCTCACGAGGGCGTTTCCCTGCCGCTTTCTTAGCCCTAGAAGACATATCTGCAAAATTGAAAAGAAGAATGATAAAAAACAGTTCAAGAATACAATCTGCAGGAATCCACATGGCCGTATGGAAATTCCACACACCCGTGTGGATCGTCGGGCGGACAGAGCCCCACGGTCGTGGGGGCCAAAATTTTATTTTTTACACTCTAATTCGTTCTAGATACTTTCTAAACATGCTCTCCTATAGTTTAATCATTCAATACAAGAGAAATAACTAAGAAGAATGAATTAAATCAAGGATTGACAAAGAAAAAGGGTTTGAAGTTCTTACCGACGGTGTGGATGAAGAAAACTTTGAAATCGGCCGGAAAACTCCAAATAAAACCTCTAGAAAACTCAGAGAAGATCGGGGAAGCGATAGAGAGAGTTGGAGAGTGTTTAGAGTGGAAAGGTAAAGAGGCACAAGTGAAATCTAAAAGAAAACGTGCGGCTTTTGAAGTTCTGGGAATCCACACGGCCGTGTGCCTCTTAAATTAGGGTTCACAGGGGCTCACACACGCCCCTGTGTGCACTCTGGTCACTCTCTGGACTACCCCACACGGCCGTGTGATACTCCCATATGGCCGTGTGCCTTCACAAGGGGCTCCACAGGGGCTGGAACACGCCCCTGTGGACTCATGGGAAACACAGAAAACTCTGGAAAAATTCCACACGGCCGTGTGGAAATTCCACACGGCCGTGTGCCCAACCTGGCAAAGAACCCAAGGCCAGCCACAGGGGCACCCACACAGCCCTGTGACTTCTCTGGATTAACCCGAGAAACTCTAAATGTTCCACACGGCTGTGTGAATAACCCACACGGCCGTGTGCCTTTCACAAGCTCTCCCACAGGGGAAGCCACACGCCCCTGTGGTTTCTCGAGAAAGAAGGGGACTCTCTACAGAATTTCACACGGCCATGTGCCGTAACACATGGCTACTCACAGGGGCACCCACACGCCCCTGTGGACTCTCTAGAACGAGAGCTTAAGTTCTGCAAGATTGCACACGGCCGTGTGAATATTCCACATGGCCGTGTGCCCCTTCTGAGGTTTTTCACAGGGGCGAGTTCACGCCCCTGTGCCCTCTCTGGTTGAGCCCTAATTGGTAACACACGCCCATGTGAAAATTCCACACGGCCGTGTGTGTTCTTTGGTTTACTTAAAAAAATTCACAGACTCACAGAAAAATTCAGAAACACAAATACGATGCTTAGAACCTGTGAAAACCATTAAAACACGTCCAAATACCATGGAAAACATGCTCAACCGACTCAAACTTCGTCAATTATCGTTTAGTCACACAAAAACATCAACAATCCATAATAAAGTCGTAGCATACTGATAAGTGCTTGTGTTATAGTGACGCGAAGCGTTATTATCTTACTATGAGCATCTCTTTTATCAGATTTTATCACTAAATAGTGTGCATTTGTGTATTCTTGTACGTTGTAGGTTTGTGGAGCCAAGTTGGAAAAGAAGAACAAAGTTAGGTCGTGTTCGCCGTTGTTGGGAGGTTTTCGGACCAAGCAAGGAACAAGGCACGAACTTGGACTTGTGAGTGTGTGCCAACCTCCTTTGGAGGGGCACAAAGGCAGTCACATTCACAACAAGTCTAACTCGTGTAACCTAGGAGAACTTCACCAAGAAGGAGACTTGAAGCAATCAGCACGATCTACCATTGATTGTGTGCCCAATTCAATGGCCTCGATGAAGAACAACTTATTCGGGAGCGTTTCGGTGAGTACTGTAGCAGCAATGTAGCTTTGTTACTGTTCAATTCACTGTAGCAAGTTACTGTGCATTTTCTGCCAAAGATCAAGTTTCCAGAGAATTCACACGGGCGTGTGGAATTAACACACGGCCGTGTGAATCATTTTCCAGCAAGCCAGAGACTTCACACGGGCATGTGGAAATTCCACACGGCCGTGTGAAGTAATTTTTCAGGAAGACAGAAACTTCACACGAGCGTGTGGAAATTCCACACGGCCGTGTGAAGCCCCGATAAGTTCAAATTTAAAGCCGCACTCAGCCTATTTAAAGCCCGATTGGGAGATTTTTTGAGTATCTTTTGACCTATCTTTCTCTCCAACTTCGAGAGGGTGCGGCTAGGGTTTCGAAGAGGACTTTGTGGAGGATTGGAGCACGCCAACGGCATCGTCATCGACGTCCGACGGCAGCACAAGACCACGGCCACATCACGCGCGAGGGGGTTTTCATTGATGTTCTTATTTTGCAATTTATTTTACACTTTGATGAACATGTATAGCTCCATGAGGAGCTAAACCCTTCGTGGGTATTCGGACTTGTAAAACCCTAGGATCATTATGTTTCTATGACATTGTTATTATGCTTTTCCAATATTGATGAATAAATTCGAGTTTCAGTTTTAATTATCTTTTACTATTGTTCTTCCTTAGCCGTGACACTAGGGTTGAGAACAATCTAGATTATCTTTTGGAGGTGTGACAACTCCTATAGGATTAGACTACTTAAGACTGAAGAGGGTTGAGAGGGAGAGTTGTGAGGTAGAAATGTACCCCTTTCCCTTCCGGTGTGATTTCTCCCTACCTCCGTTTCCTTGGTTAATTAGCGGTCAAGATAGAGTTTTAGGGCTCAATCTAGACTAGGGTTCTTCCACCTGGACCAAAGGGTTAGAACTACATAGAGGAACAGGTTTTATCACTAGGAATCCCTAGAGCTTAAAGCAATCCCACGTAGTGTTAGGGTTAGGAAGATAGACTCCCCTGGGGCTTAGTTGACAGGTCAATAAGAGTCAAGGGTCGTAGTGAATCCTAATACCGGGACATAATGTTGGGGTTAGTCACGGTTGACCTTAAGTTTTGGGACCGTGAGTTTAAGGATATCCTCGACTCAATTAACATTAATAGGAAAGTATAATAGCATAGTCTTGCACTAGAAGCATAAGTCCTAGAGGTAGCTTGTCCGGATACCCTATCTCACCCATTGCTAGTCTTTCTCTTTTAACTTCTACTTTCTTTTCTCTTGTCTTCCACCTCTCTATTTACTTTCTTGTCGTTTATTTTAATTGTTTCCATAAATTCACTCATCACTCCGATTATTTCTTTTCGTACATCGCATAACTAAATAGTGAATTCATGTGTTCTAAATCCCTATTCCTTGTGGATTCGACTACCCACTCACCAGGGTAATTTTATTACTTCGACAAGGCCGTGCACTTGCGGTACACAGGCAAAAGGTCGTGTCACATACGCATAAAAAAATTCAGGACACCAAAACTAAGACTTTTATTCATGCTAAAACTAAGCTAGATCCTAGAAAAGCGGTAAAACCTTGGGTTGCCTCCCAAGAAGCACTTGTTTAGCATCACTTAGCTTGACGTACCTGCCTTACCTTACGGAGGTTCATGAATGAAGGTTGCCCTCTTCCCTACAACCTGAAAGCATGGAGTACATAATTTTTGTAGAGTAGAGGGAGAGTTGTCGAATTTGTTACCACAAAAGGGTGAAACACCCTTACTCCATGAATGCTAATCCCCCTTTCTGTTGGGGTTCTTCTTGTGGCGTCTTTTCGACCTCTTCATCCTCCAAAGCATCTTCTTCATGTGCTCCGTTTCTAGCTTGATATCTTTCTCTACTAGACCAAGCGAGAGTACTTCTTCTTCGATCTCCACGTCTTGCTCTGCCCATCCTTCATATATATCCGGGTTCAACATTTCCTGCACATAATCATCAATTAGTTCATCAGTGGTGTCAAGAAAATATAAAGTATCATCAAAGTTAAGAGAGTGTCTCATGGCTTCGGCGAGTCGGTATGTAAGAACGTCTTCTCCCACTCGCAATGTGAGCTCCCCACCGTCCATGTCGATCAAAGCCTTGGAAGTGCGCAAGAAGGGCCTTCCAAGGATCAATGGCACCTCAACATCCTCATCGATGTCTAACACCACGAAATCAACAGGAAATATGTATTTGTCGACTTTCACCAACACGTCTTCCACAATCCCTCTCGGATGCCTCACTGATCGGTCCGCAAGTTGAAGTGTTATTCGAGTGGGTCTAGGCTTGCCCAAGCCTAGCTTTTGGAAGAAAGTGTAGGGCATGACATTGATGCTTGCCCCCGAATCGGCTAACGCCATCTCTTCACCCAAGTTGCCAATGTTGCATGGTATTATGAAACTCCCGGGATTTTTTCTCTTTCTCGGCATGTTCTTTTGCAGTACGACCGAGCAATTGGCATCAAGGATCACAGACGCACTCTCCTCCAATTTCCTCTTATTGGTCAAGAGGTCCTTCAAGAACTTCGTGTACTTGGGCATTTGGGCTAATGCTTCCGTGAACGGTATGTTGATGTGCAACTGCTTGAAAATTCCCAGAAATTTCTTGTATTGTTCGTTCTCTTGGTCATTCTTCAATCGTGAAGGATAGGAAATCCTTGGCTTGTAGGGTGGTGGTGCCACCTCTTTGTCCTTTGGTGCTCCTTCCTCTACCTCCATGACTTCGGGTGCTTCCTTTGTCTTCTCTAGAGGGAGATTTCTTTCGACCTCTTTTCCACTTCTCAAGGTAATCGCCTTCAATTGCTCCCTCGGATTGGTCTCCATATTACTAGGCAAACTACCTTGAGGTCTTTCCGCCAAAGTCTTCACAATTTGCCTCACTTGATTCTCCAAGTTGTGTAGGGAGGCGGTGTGATTGCGAAGTATAGCTTCCACCGATTGGAATCTAGCATCCGACGAAGCAAAAAGCCTCGTGAGGGTTCTCTCTAGATCGGTCATCTTCTCCTCTAGCCCGGTCACTCGGCTTTCTAAGTTCTGTGCTTGTTGACCTTAAAATCCCAGTGGTGCGTTGTTCTTTTGTTGTGACTGCCCTTGGTTGCTCCATGAGAAATTCGGGTGGTTCTTCCACCCCGGGTTGTATGTTCCACTGTATTGCCTTGGCCCTGTCCTCTGTAAGTGTTACCAACAAAATCAGCCTGTTCCACCGTACTAGTGCCTCCAATAGCAATCGGACAATCACTCGAAGCGTGACCTCCCCCACAACCGTTACAAGTAGTGATGGCCGCAACTCTAGGTGAAGTTAGAACATCTAGCTTCTTACTCAATGATTCCACCTGTGCCGCCAATGCTGTAACTACGTCTATCTCATGAATTTCAGCCACCTTCTTTGGGTCTCGTGTGTTCCACTGATAGCTATTCATAGCCATCTCTTCAATAAGATGCCGAGCTTCACCGGGAGTCTTGCTTCCTAGAGTTCCTCCTGCCACTGCTTCTAAAAGTTGCTTGGTACTCGGATTCAACCCGTTGTAAAAAGTATGAATGATCATCCACTCGGGGAATCCATGTTGTGGGCACTTCCGAAGGAGCTCCTTTAACCTATCACATGTCTCGAATAGAGACTCCAATTCCATTTGCATGAAGGATGAGATCTCATTCCAGAGCCTCACTGACCAAGAACGCCTCGGCCATCTCCTCCCACGTAGTAATGGATGCTCTCGATGTTGAATGTAGCTAATGCCTTGCTTTTCCCTTCAATGAAAATGGGAAGGCTCTTAAACGAATTGCGTCGTCCGCACTCAGAAAGGACTCTCCTTCTGAGTTTATCTTTTATTTTTCTTTTCTTTTATTTTTCTCAAGTTATATTTCATTCCTCTATCTTTATATACTCGAGTTTTATTTTGGTTTTTCTTGAGCTATACTGAACCCTTGTGTATGTGTGCAGATGGTCTTGGATGTAAGGAATTTGAGGAATAGTCATAGACACGGTCATTGGACCGTGTGTGCTCCATAAACCATTGAGACTAAACTCTCAATGAACCTAGCTCCATCAAATGCAACACTTGGAGTTTAGGGGAGTAATGTTGCAATTGCCTACTTCCACACTAATTGTTTAGGAGAATTTTTAACATTGTATCCTATCATGCTCTAGTTTTACTTGAACTATAGGGGATTTTTGCTCGATTACCTCTTCTTGCACTGCTCACTCTTGAAATATTTTGGAAACTCGAACTCAAAGTTTTAAGGACTAGTTTAGTATTACTTTATTAAGTTTTGAAGTTCTATGTAGCTTAAAAAAAAACTTGTGAACTTATGAATATTAGAGCGTTTATCGTTGCATTTGGGGTGGAAAGAGCTACCTCCTATGAAGTATGTAGCTACTCTCATAAGTCGGATACAAGTTATGCCCTAATGAGAGAAAGAGCTATCTCATGGGAAGCGTGAAAGCTACTACCCTGGTAGAAAGAGCTACCTCCTCGAAAGTGTGAAAGCCACCTTTGGCGGCCGCCTAGGAAAGGGCTACCTTAGAGATTGAGTGAAGCTACTACTTCCTTACTTCATGTATATAAATAAGTTCTTATAACAAGAGTTTGAGGAGTACTCGTCGGTTCTCTTGAGTGAATTCGCACACACTTACACATTTTCGAGTTGTTATCCTTTTTTATTCAAGTTTTTAGCTAGAGCGATGGTAACCTTATGCAATGTTTTGATTTCCCCTTACTTGTAGAATGCTTCTTTTGCATACTTTTGGTAAACCTAAGACCGAGTACTTTCAATTGTTCTTCCCAAGTACTTTCCCGTTTTATTTTTGCTTGAGGACAAGCAAAAGCTTAAGTGTGGAGGAGTTTGATAAGTGCTTGTGTTAGTAAACCAGAGAGTTCACGCGGGCGTGTGGAAATTCCACACGGCCGTGTCCCGATAAGTTCAATTTTAAAGCCACGACTCAACGTTATAAAAGCCCGTTTTGAAGACTTTTTACACATCTTTTGACCTATCTTTCTCCCCAATTTCTGGAGAGCGCGGCTAGGGTTTCGGAGAGGACTTCGTGGAGGTTTAGAGTGCATCATCGGCATCGTTACCGACGTCCGGCGGCCACACAAGACCACGGTCACATCATACGCAAGCGGGTTTTCATCAATGCTTTCAATTTGTGCTTTCTTTTATATTTTGATGAATTTGTATAGCTCCATGAGGAGCTAAACCCCTCATGGGTATTCGGACTTGTAAACCCTAGGATCATTATGTTTCTATGACATTGTTATTATGCTTTTCCATTATTAATGAATAAATTCGAGTTTCAATCTTAATTATCTCTTGTAATTGTTTTCCCTTAGCCATGACACTAGGGTTGAGAACAATCTAGGTTATCCTTTGGAGGTGTGACAACTCCTATAATGTTAGACTACTTAAGATTGAAGAGGGTTGAGAGTGTGAGTCGTGAGGTAGCGGAACGTCCCCTTTCCCCTCCAGTGTGATTCTTCCTACCTTCATGTTCCATGATTTCTTAGCGGTCGAGATAGAGTGAAGTGCTAGGAGAGGAACTCCCCTGGGGCTTAGTTGCACGAGCAACAGAGTGAAGGGTTGAAGTGAATCCTAATGCTGGGGCTTAATTTAGACTAGGGTTCTTCCACCTGGAACAAAGGGTTAGAACTATACATAGGAACTGGTTTTATCACTAGGAATCCCTAGAACTTAAAGCAATCCCACATTGTGTGAGGCTTAGGAAGACGTACTCCTCCAGGGCTTAGTTGACAGGCCAACGAGAGTCAAGAGTCGTAGTGAAAACCTAATGCCGGTGCATAGTGTTGGGGTTAGTCATGGTTGACCTTAGGTTTGGGACCGTGTGTTTAAGGATATCCTCGACTCAATTAACATCAATAGGAAAGTATAATAGCATAGTCTTGCACTAGAATCATATGTCCTAGGGGTAGCTTGTCCGGGTATCCTATTTCATCCATTGCTAGTCCTTCTCTATTTACTCGTTCTTTGACACACCCCTTGCGTGTGTACCCCGCAAGTGCACGGGTTGTCGAAGTAATAAAATACCCTAGTGAGTGGGTAGTTGTATCCACAGGGAATAGTGTTAAGAAAAAAGTGTTAATCGCTATTTAGCTATGATGGGAATCGATGATGAGAAAAGTATATATGTATAGATGTAAAAGAAAATAAAAGAGTGCAAGAAGAATAATGAGGGTAGGAGAGGTAATCGATATAACGATGGGGTACCCGGACAAAGCTCCCCCTAGGACTAATGCCTCTAGTGCGAAACTTGTATTATGCTCTACAATTGATGCTTATTGAGTCGAGGATATCCTTAAACTCACGGTCCCAAAACTTAAGGTCAACCGTGACTAACCCCAACATTATATCCCGGTATTAGGATTCACTACGACCCTTGACTCTTGTTGACCTGTCAACTAAGCCCCAGGGGAGTCTATTTTCCTAACCCTAACACTACGTGGGATTGCTTTAAGCTCTAGGGATTCCTAGTGATAAAACATGTTCCTCTATGTAGTTCTAACCCTTTGGTCCAGGTGGAAGAACCCTAGTCTAGATTGAACCCTAACACTCTATCTTGACCGCTAATTAACCAAGGAAACGGAGGTAGGGAGTGATAAGTGCTTGTGTTATAGTAATACGAATTATTATTATCTTACATTGAGCATTACTTTTCTCAGATTTAATCACTAATTAGTGTGTATTTGTGTTCTTTTATGCATTGAAGGGTTGTGGAGAAGATCTAGAGAAAAAGAAGCAAGAATAGGTTATGTTCGCCATTGTTGAGGAGTTCTCGGACCAAGCAAGGACCAAGGCACGAGTCTAGACTTGTGGGTGTGTGCCAACCTCCACTGGAGGGGCACAAGGGCAGTCACACTCACAAAAGTCTATAACTCGTGTAGGATTGGAGAATTTCGCCAATGAAGAGAAATGAAGTAATCGACATAATCTACCGTTGATTGTGTGCCAAATTCAACGGCCTCGATGAAGAACGATGAATTCGGGAGCATTTCGGCGAGTACTGTAGCAGCACTGTATCTTGTACACTGTAGCAAGCTACTGTCCACTTTCTGCCGAAATTCAGAATTATAGAGAGTTCACACGGGCGTGTGGAAATTCCACACGGACGACTGTAGCAGAAATACTGTAGCAAAAACACTGTTCACACTCTGCCGAAAATCATTTCCACACGGCCGTGTGGAATTAAGACACGGGCGTGTGGAATTAAGATAGCTATTGGGGGAGCTTTCGTCGGCATCGATTCGGCGAGGTATGCCCTAGGCTTGACAAGGGATTCGTTGGAGAAGACGTGCGACTCCACAAGACCATCGATACGATCTACAAAGGGGTTTTCTTTGTGGTTTTATTGCATATGTTCTTAATCTCTTTATTGATTTTGTATTGCTCCATGGAGAGCTAAACCCTAGTGGGTATTCGGACTTGTAAACCCTAGGATGATATTATTTCAATGACTTTTATTATGCTTTTTTTATTGATGAATTTAATTGAGTTTCAATTTTAATTATCTTTTGCTATTGTTTTCCCCTAACCGTGACACTAGGGTTAAGAGCAATTTAGGTTACCCTTTGGAGGTGTGACAACTCCTATAGGGTTAGACTACTTAAGATTGAAGAGGGTTGAGAGGGAGAGTTGTGAGGTAGCGATGTACCCCTTTCCCTTCCGGTATGATTTCTCCCTACCTCCGATTCCTTGATTTATTAGCGGTCGTAATAGAGTAAAGTGTTAGGTAGATAAAATCCCCCAAGGCTTTGGGGTGACGTGAATCCTATGCACTGGGGCTTAATTTAGACTAGGGTTCTTCCACCTGGACCAAAGGGATAGAACTACTACACATAGGAACAGGTTTTATCACTAGGAATCCCTAGAGCTTAAAGCAATTCCACGTAGTGTTAGGCTTAGGTAGATATACTCCCCTGAGGCTTAGTTACGCAAGTAACAGAGTGAAGGGTTGAAGTGAATCCTATTGCCGGGACATAGTGTTGGGGTTAGTCACGGTTGACCTTAGGTTTGGGACCGTGTGTTTTAGGATATCCTCGACTCAATAGGCATCAATTGTAGAGCATAATACAAGTTTTGCACTAGAAGCATTAGTCCTAGGGGGAGCTTTGTCCGGGTACCCCATCGTTATATCGATTACCTCTCCTACCCTCATTATTCTTCTTGCACTCTTTTATTTTCTTTTCTTTTACATCTATACATATATACTTTTCTCATCATCGATTCCCATCATAGCTAAATAGCGATAATACTTGTTTCTGAACACTATTCCCTGTGGATACGACTACCCACTCACCAGGGTATTTTATTACTTCGACAACCCGTGCACTTGCGGGATACACACAAGGGGTCGTGTCAAGTTTTTGGCGCCGTTGCCGGGGAGTAGGCGTTTTAGAGACATTTGTACTTTGCTATTTTAGCTATTCATCATTCATTCTATTTCACCTTTTCTTATTCTTCCGTCATTCTTATTTGCTTTCTTTTGTTTTGTCTTACTTTTTCTTGCAAGGGGCCTAAATGGAGACTGATGCAATCATTGAGCTATATTCTCAAGTTGAAGCTCTTAGTACAAGGCTTGATAGAATTATTGCTTCACAACAACAAAGCAATCCAAGCTACAACACATATCATCCAAATGAAAGGAGCTACCAAAATTTTTCATGGAATAATGATGGACAACATTGGGAAGCACCTCAAGAGCAATTTCAAAAGGATGAGGTACTTGAAGAGGATGCACCTTAGTGGGAAAAAAGCGCTAGATAACTTTATTAAAGCATCCGATGCCTCTTGCCAAAGTATGGAAGCCACAAGAAAGTGTCATGAAGCCTCCTATAACAACCTTGAGCATCAATTAGGATGGATACTTGACACACTCTCCAAGGAAAATGAAGTATTTGAGCAAGCAGCGCAAGTTCCTTGTAGAGATGATGTGGTATTGAACGATAATGAGGAAACGGGGCAGACTGAGTACGCTGTTGTAGAAATTGAAGAGGAAAAAGAAGAAGATCATTTGGAGAATTGGGATTGCTTGAATGAAGATGGTGCTTGTGAGCAAGGAAATTTTCAAGGGGATTTGCTAGTGTCATGTTCTTCCCAAGATAAAAATACAAAAGAAGAAGCAAGCCCTAAGGTAATGGAACAAGTACCATTCTTTGGGATTGATCAACTCATAGAAAGCAAGAAAGAGATTTTGGGAAGGGAAAAAGATGTGGGGAGGATATTTAAACCATCCAATGACCCACCTATGCTAAGCTTGGACAATTCCCAACCCAAATTGTTTCCTTGGAGGCCAAAAGTAAGATGGTTGGACCCTCCAACAAATACTCCACTCCGGCAAGTAGATTTTTGGTTTAAAGGAAGTAGCTATGCAAGTTCTTGTCAGGAGGAACACACTCTTTTCAAGCCGCCTTGAGGTAAGAAAGACGTACGTCAAGCTTAGTGACGTTAAACAAGCGCTTCTTGGGAGGCAACCCAAGTTTTTATTGCTTTTCTAGGCTTTGGTTTAGTTTTAGCATGAATAATTGCCTAGTGTCGGTGATTTCTTTTTATTATTCATGTGCTATGATTTTCTCATGGATTATTGGTGTTTTAGTGTGCCTAATTGTGATTGTCGAAGTATTGGGTCGTTTGAGTGTGTTTTCATCGATCTCTGGTCGTGTTTTTATCATTTATACAGGCTCTAAGTGTTATGAATGTGTTTCTGAAATTTTCTGTAGAGCCTGTGATTTTTCTAAGTTGTCCAGAGAAAACACACGGCCGTGTGGAATTTCCACACAGCCGTATGACTCATCTCAGAGCTCATCCCGAGCATCACAGGGGCCGTGTAGCTGCCCCTGTGAGCGACCCAGTGAAGGGCACACAGCCGTGTGAAATTTCCACATGGCCGTGTGAAATTTTGCAGAACTTCAACTCTCATTCCAGAGAGTCCACAGGGGCGTGTGGATGCCCCTGTGAGTGCCCATATGTTACGGCACACGGCCGTGTGGAATATCTACACGGCCGTGTGAAACTCTGCAGAGACTTCCCTTCCATCCCGAGAAAACACAGGGGCGTGTGGCCGCCCCTGTGAAAGGTCCTATGAAAAGCACACGGCCGTGTGGATTTTTCACACGGCCGTGTGAAACACATAGAATTTTTTGGGATATTCAGAGAGGCCACAGGGGCGTGTGGGTGCCCCTGTGGCCGGCCTTGTGCTTGGCCAGGTTGGGTACACGGCCGTGTGGAATTTCCACACGGCCGTGTGTATATTCTGGAGAGCAAACAGAGGAAACATAGGGCATGTCATTGCCCCTGTGACTGATTCCAGTGGAGGCACACGGCCGTGTGGTTGCGCAGAACACAAAAGATTCCAAAAATTCCACACGGCCGTGTGCCTCCACTGGAATCAGTCACAGGGGCAATGACATGCCCTATGTTTCCACTGTTTGCTCTCCAGAACATACACACGGCCGTGTGGAAATTCCACACGGCCATGTGCCCAACCTGGCCAACACAAGGCCGGCCACAGGGGCACCCACACGCCCCTGTGGCCTCTCTGAATATCCCAAAAAATTCTATGTGTTTCACACGGCCGTGTGAAAAATCCACACGGCCGTGTGCTTTTCATAGGACCTTTCACAAGGGCGGCCACACGCCCCTGTGTTTTCTCGGGATGGAAGGGAAGTCTCTGCAGAGTTTCACACGGCCGTGTAGATATTCCACACGGCCGTGTGCCGTAACACATGGGCACTCACAGGGGCATCCACACGCTCCTGTGGACTTTCTGGAATGAGAGTTGAGTTTCTACAGAATGCCACACGGCCGTGTGGAAATTCCACACGGCCGTGTGCCCTTCACTGGGTCACTCATAGGGGCAGCTATACGGCCCCAATGACACTCAGGATGAGTTCTGAGATGGTTCACACGGCCGTGTGGAAATTCCACACGGCTGTGTGTTTTCTCTGGATGACTTAGAAAAAATCACAGACTCTAAAGAAAATTTCAGAAACACATTCATAACACTTAGAACCTATAAAAACAATAAAAACACGACCAGAGATCCATGAAAACACACTCAAACGACCCAAGGCTTCGACAATCACAATTAGGCACACTAAAACACCAATAATCCATGAGAAAATCATAGCACATGCATAATAAAATTGAAACACCGAAACTAGGCAATTATTCATGCTAAAAAATAAACTAAAGCCTAAAAAAGCAATAAAAAACTTGGGTTGCCTCCCAAGAAGCGCTTGTTTAACGTCACTAAGCTTGACGTACCTCTTCCTTACCTTATGGCGGCTTGAAAAGAGTGTATTCCTCCCGACAAGACATTGCATAGCTACTTCCTTTAAACCAAAAATCTACTTGCCGGGGTGGAGTATTCATTGGAGAGTCCAACCATCTTACTTTTGGTCTCCAAGGAAACAATTTGGGTTGGGAATTGTCCAAGCTTAGCATAGGTGGGTAATTGGATGGTTTAAATATCCTCCCCACATCTTGTCCCAAACCCAAAATCTCTTTCTTGCTTTTTATGAGTTGATCAATCCCAAAGAACGGTGCTTGTTCCATTACCTTAGGGTTTGCTTCTTCTTGTGTATTTTCATCTTGGGAAAAACATGACACTAGCAAATCCCCTTGAAAATTTCCTTGCTCACAAGCACCATCTTCATCCAAGCAATTCCAATTCTCCAAATGATCATCTTCTTTTTCCTCTTCAATTTCTACAACAATGTACTCGGTCTGCCCCGTTTCTTCATTATCGTTCAATACCACATCATCTCTACAAGGAACTTGCGTTGCTTGCTCAAATACTTCATTTTCCTTGGAGAGTGTGTCAAGTATCCATCCTAATTGATGCTCAAGGTTGTTATAGGATGCTTCATGGCACTTTCTTGTGGCTTCCATACTTTGGCAAGAGGCATCGGATGCTTTAATAAAGTTATCTTACGCTTTTTTCCACTGAGGTGCATCCTCTTCGAGTATCTCATCCTTTTGAAATTGCTCTTGAGGTGCTTCCCAATATTGTCCATCGTTATTCCATAAAAAATTTTGGTAGCTCCACTCATTTGGATGATGTGTGATGTAGCCTGGGTTGCTTTGTTGTTGTGAAGCAATAATTATATCAAGCCTTGTACTGAGAGCTTCAACTTGAGAATATAGCTCAATGATTGCATCAATCTCCATTTAGGCTCCTTGCAAGAAAGAGTAAGACAAAACAAAAGAAAGCAAATAAGAATGACGGAAGAATAAGAAAAGGTGAAATAGAATGAATGATGAATAGCTAAAATAGCAAAGTCCAAATGTCTCTAAAACGCCTATTCCCTGGCAACGGCGCCAAAAACCTGACACA
Organism: Dioscorea alata; assembly: GCA_020875875.1. NCBI lineage: Eukaryota > Viridiplantae > Streptophyta > Magnoliopsida > Dioscoreales > Dioscoreaceae > Dioscorea > Dioscorea alata. The sequence continues at coordinate 3,071,977 of CM037030.1, read as the reverse complement.
CCCCTTACGTGTGTACCCCGCAAGTGCACGGGTTGTCGAAGTAATAAAATACCCTGGTGAGTGGGTAGTCGTATCCACAGGGAATAGTGTTCAGAAACAAGTGTTAATCGCTATTTAGCTATGATGGGAATCGATGATGAGAAAAGTATATATGTATAGATGTAAAAGAAAATAAAAGAGTGCAAGAAGAATAATGAGGGTAGGAGAGGTAATCGATATAACGATGGGGTACCCGGACAAAGCTCCCCCTAGGAATAATGCCTCTAGTGCGAAACTTGTATTATGCTCTACAATTGATGCCTATTGAGTCGAGGATATCCTTAAACTCACGGTCCCAAAACTTAAGGTCAACCGTAACTAACCCCAACATTATATCCCGGTATTAGGATTCACTACGACCCTTGACTCTTGTTGACCTGTCAACTAAGCCCCAGGGGAGTCTATTTTCCTAACCCTAACACTACGTGGGATTGCTTTAAGCTCTAGGGATTCCTAATGATAAAACATGTTCCTCTATGTAGTTCTAACCCTTTGGTCCAGGTGGAAGAACCCTAGTCTAGATTGAGCCCTAACACTCTATCTTGACCGCTAATTAACCAAGGAAAAGGAGGTAGGGAGAAATCACACAGGAAGGGAAAGAGGTACGTCGCTACCTCACAACTCTCCCTCTCAACCCTCTTCAATCTTAAGGAGTCTAACCCTATAGGAGTTGTCACACCTCCAAAGGATAACCTAGATTGCTCTCAACCTTAGTGTCACGGCTAAGGGAAAACAATAGCACAAGATAATTAAAATTGAAACTCAATTAAATTCATCAATAAAGAAAGCATAATAAAAGTTATAGAAACAATGTCATCCTAGGGTTTACAAGTCCGAATACCCACTAGGGTTTAGCTCTCCATGGAGCAATACAAAGTCAATAAAGAGATTAAGAACATATGCATAAAAACCATAAAGAAAACCCCCTTGTAGATCGTATCGATGATCTTGTGGAGCCGCCTAGTCTTTTCCACGAATCCCTTGTCAAGCCTAGGGCACACCTCGCCGAATCGATGCCGACGAAAGCTCCCCCAATAGCTATCTTCCAATAGATGTCGATGTTGATGCCGTATAATCGCCTCCAAATACCTCCAAGAACCTTTCCAAACCCTAGCCGAAAGGCCCCCAAAAGATAGGCAAGAGATAGAAGGGGGGTCCCCAAATAGATCTGAAAACGGGCTGAAATCGGAGTTCCACACGCCCCTGTGGATTTTCCACACGGCCCTGTGAAAAACCAGAAATCCACACGCCCGTGTCTTAATTCCACACGGCCATGTGGAAATTCTGTTTTGTTGATTTTCGGCAAACTGTGAACAGTAACTTATTACAGTGTTTCTGCTACAGTACACGGCCGTGTGGAATTTCCACACGCCCGTGTGAACTCTCTGGAATCCTGATTCTCGGCAGAAAGTGAACAGTAGCTTGCTACAGTGTTTTGCCACAGTACAAAACCTACAGTGCTACTACAGTACTTGTCGAAATGCTCCCGAATTCATCGTTCTTCATCGAGGCCGTTGAATTGGACACACAATCAACGGTAGATCATGTCGATTACTGCATTTCTCTTCATTGGCGAAGTTCTCCAATGCCACACGAGTTATAGACTTTTGTGAGTGTGACTGCCCTTGTGCCCCTCCAATGGAGGTTGGCACACACCCACAAGTCTAGAATCGTGCTTTATTCTTTGCTTGGTTCGAGAACTCCTCAACAATGGCGAACATAACCTATTCTTGCTTCCTTTTCTCTAGATCTTCTCCACAACCCTATATGCACAAAAGAACACAAATACACACATTTTAGTGATAATATCTGATTAAATCAATGCCCATTGTAAGATAATAACACTTCGCATTACTATAACACGAGCACTTATCATTTTTGCATTCTTTGCCTTCCATCTTTCTATTTAATTTCTTGTTTGTTTATATTGCTTTCATATTCACTCTTTAATTCTTTTCACACCCACCGTACATTACATAGTTAATTAGTGAAACCTCGTGTCTTAAGTCCCTATTCCCTGTGGATTCGACTACCCACTCGACAAGGTAAATTTATTACTTCGACAAGCCCGTGCACTTGCGGGATACACGCAAGGGGTCGTGTCATGAACATCGAAGTTGTGTGGGATCTGTAATCTATTATTTTCATGTCTTGTTTAAGAATTACATGAGCTTATATTTCAAAGTTTTACTCTATAATTGCATTAACAATATAATGGATGCTGCCTATTGTTTCGCCTTTGGCTATTGATCCAAGTAGACTCCTATAATGACAATCAACTTTCAAGTAATCAAATTTTTTTTTTTTAATTTTGTGTATGATTGGCATCCACCACTTAAAGCTGTTAGGTATGTGTAAGTGTCATGGTGTTTCCTTTTTGCTATTTATTTATTTATTCTTCAGTTTGTCATAGTGCAATTTGATTGTTTGACAAACAACATCTGAATACAATGATTGTGGTTAATAAAATTGTTTTTTCTTGATAATTAGCCTGTTCTGGCCAACCAGTTACACCTTAAGAATTGTTCAATATGAGATATGCTAGCGCAAGAAACATAATTGAAAGGACATTCGGTCTTCTAAAAATTTGTTGGAAAATCTTATCTGGCCCAAGTTTTTATAATATAACCACTCAATGACGTATCATAAATGCTTGTTGTTTGCTTCATAACTTCATTAGACAAGAAATGGTAGAAGATCCTACAGAAGATGATGTTAGTGATGCAAGCCCAGAAGAACATTGACAGGCTCCCCGAAAGTGCACGGGTTTGTCGGAGTAATAAATGTTACCCCGGTGAGAGGGTAGTCGAATCCACAAGGAATAGGGAGTTAGAATACGAGATTTCACTATTAAGACTATGCGAAGTACGGAAAAGTAGTAATCGATTTGTGTGTGAATTGCGAGAACAATTATACTAAAGACAGAAAATTAAATAGAGAAGGGTGAAAGATTAGAAATCGCAAGAAAAGAGATTAAAGAGGATTTAACAATTAATGAAGTGGCGTATCCGAACGAGTTATCTCTAGGATCTATGCTTCTAGTGCAAGACTATGCTATTATACCTTCCTATTGATGCTAATTGAGTCGAGGAAATCCTTAGACTCAGGGTCCCAAACCTAAGGTCAACCGTGACTAACCCCAACACTATGCCCCGGTATTAGGATTCACAACAACCCTTCACTCTATCGCTCACACGATTAAGTCCCAGGGGAGTACATATACCTAAACCTCACACTACGTGGGATTGCATTAAGTTTTAGGGACTCCTAGTGATTAAACCTGTTCCTATGTATAGTTCTAACCCTTTGGTCCAGGAGGAAGAACCCTAATCTAGATTAAGCCCCAGTGCATAGGATTCACTTCAACCCTTCACTCCGTTACTCGCGTAACTAAGCCCCAGGGGAGTTTATCTACCTAGCACTTCACTCTATCTTGACCGCTATTAAATCAAGGAAACGGAGGTAGGGAGAAATCACACCGGAGGGGAAATGGGTACATCGCTACCTCACAACTCTCCCTCTCAACCCTCTTCAATCTTAAAGAGTCTAATCCTATAGGAGTTGTCACACCTCCAAAGGAAAACCTAGATTGCTCTCAACCCTAGTGTCGCATCTAAGGGAAAACAATAGCAAGATAAAATTAAGATCAAAACTCAATTCTTATTCATCAATAATGGAAAAGCATAATAACAATGTCAAATAAACATAATAACCCTAGAGTTTTACAAGTCCGAATACCCACAAGGGGTTTAGCTCCTCATGGAGCTATATATGTTCATCAATGTATATAATAAAACAAGAAGTAAAGACATAGATGAAAAACCCCCTTGCGTATGGTGTGGCCGTGGTCTTGTGCGGCCGCCGGACGTCGATGACGATGCCGATGACGCGCTCCAAACCTCCACGAAGTCCTCCCCAAAACCCTAGCCGCCCTCTCCAAAGTTGAGGAGAAAATTAGGTCAAAGATCGTCTCAAAAATTCTCCAAATCGGGCTTTTATAATGTGGAGTCGCGGCTTTAAATTTGCTGAAATCGGGATTTCACACGGCCGTGTGGAATTTCCACACGCCCGTGTGAAAATTCTGGAAAACTGATTTTCGGCCGACTGTGAACAGTAATTTGTTACAGTAATTTGCTACAGTAATTGTGCCGAAACACTCCCGAATTCGTCGTTCTTCATCGAGGCCGTTGAATTGGGCACACAATCAACGGTAGATCGTGTCGATTGCTTCGAATCGCCTAGTTGGTGAAGTTCTCCTTGTTGGCATGAGTTAGACTTATTGTGAATGTGACTGCCTTTGTGCCCCTCCAAAGGAGGTTGGCACACACCCACAAGTCTATGCTCACGCCTTACTCCTTGCTTAGTCCGAAAATCTTCCTAACAACGCCAAACACGACCTAACTTCGTTCCTTTCTTTCATTTTATCTTCACAACCCTACAATGCACAAAAGTAAACAATTGCACACTTTTTAGTGATAAAATCTGATTAAATTAATGCTCATTGCAAGATAATAACACTTCGCATTACTATAACATGAGCACTTATCAAATCCCCCCACACTTAAGCTTTTGCTTGTCCTCAAGCAAAATAGAACGTGAAAGTACTTGGGAAGAACAATTGAAAGTGCTCGGCCTTAGGTTCACCAAAAGTATGCAAAAGGAGCATTTTACAAGTAAGGGGAAATCAAAACATTGCATAAGGTTACCATTGCTCTAGTTAAAAACTCGAATTATAAAGGATGAAAACTCGAAAAATGTGTTAGTGTGTGCGATCTCACTCAAGAGAACCAACGAGTACTCTTCAAACTTTGGTTACAAAGGACTTATTTATATACAAAAACAAAAAAAATAGGGGAGGAAGTAGTAGCTTCACACATCTTTGAAGGTAGCCCTTTCCTAGGCGGCCGCCAAAGGTGGCTTTCACACTTTCGAGGAGGTAGCTCTTTCTACCGGGGTAGTAGCTTTCACGCATCCCATGAGATAGCTCTTTCTCTCATTAGGGCATAACTTGTATCCGACTTATGAGAGTAGCTACATACTTCATAGGCGGTAGCTCTTTCCACCTCAAATGCATAATTAAAACAAAGCTAATATTTACAAACTCATATATTTTTTTCTCTTTTTCTCTTTTCCATATATATATATATATTTTTTATATGCATTTTCCAAAGTAAAACTAAGAACGATGATAAACTTGTCCTTAAAAACTTCAAGATTGAGTTTCCAAAAGATTCCAAGAGTAAGTTGTGCAATATGAGAATATCGAGCAAAAAATTCCTAAAATTCAAGTAGAAACTAGAGCATGATAGGATACAATGTTAAAAATTCTCCTAAACTATAAGAATACAACCGTTGCAACTAAGGTGAACCGCCATAGGCTACATGAGCATAAGCAATTGAACGCACAAGTAAATGTGTGTGCAATGTGAACTCCCCCCCACACTTAAGATGTACATTGTCCCCAATGCACGCATGCAAGAACAATAAAAATTAAGAATTGTAAAACAATTAGTGTGGAAGTAGGCAATTGAAACATTACTCCCCTGAACTCCAAGTGTTGCGTTTGATGGAGCTAGGTGCATTGAGAGTTGAGTCTCAATGGGTTGTGAAGAACACACGGTCCCATGACCGTGTTTATGACTATTCCTTAGATTCCTTTCATCCAAGACCATCTGCGCACACATACACAAGGGTTCAGTATAGCTCAATAAAGACTCGAGTATATAGAATATGAAAATGAAATACAACTCGAGAGAAAAGCTAAATAAAAGATAAACTCAGAAGGAGAGTCCTTTCTGAGTACTACAAGTCCAAAATAAAATAGAAAAGTACAAAAATGAAAATCAAATAAAAATAAAGAAAAACTAAATCTAAGACGCCTCAACGTCGGTGTCCTAGATAGAAGCCTCTGGTGCTGCTAGAGGCTCTGTCGGTGCGGGTGGATCTGCCGCTGCTGCTGGTGGTGATGCTGGAGCTGGGGATGCTGGTGGTGTAGGAGTGGAAGCTCGGGGTCGGACCACGAATGGTGAAGTCATGGATCGCTCGAGTAACTGCTGTATGCTGTGAAATCGAGCCATGACCTCTGTGTGCTGTGCTACCTGTGTGGCCCTGACCTCAGCCACCTCGGATCGTATCACCCCTACTGCGCTCTCGAGGCGCTCCAGTCGATCCTGGCCTCGAGATGGTGAAAACATGCGCACCGAAGGTTGCTCCGGCGCGGTGGTGGTACCTCGGCCTCTATATCCGCTGTCGGGGGTGGCAAAAGTAGATGTAAGGTTGGTTGTACTTCCCCAACCTCACCCCAATTGCTTCCCGAAGGCCCATCCCCTTGATGAGTTTTGTCACGTACGGCCCTGCAATAATGGCTCCAAGCCTCGGGTACTGGCCCTGATGTCGCATGTAATCTGCCAGGATATACCCAAGATGGAGTGGCTCGCTCCTAACCATTGAATGTAGGTAAAGGAGCTCCTGCCTACTTAAGACTCCCGTACTATCGCCCCGACTGTTCACTGATCTACTCAGAATGGCGTGAATGTACCTGTAAGCTGGTCATGACAGACAAGTGGCTTTCGATACCCCTGGCTCATATCGCCCTTGTCCACACAACACTCTGTAAGCTCCTTGAGGTGTCAAACTGCCAGAAAAATCAGTCGGAAGGTTCCCATACTCCTCCGTCTCTGTCTATGCTTGATCATATAAACCCATTCGAATAGAAAACTGCGTCACGGACATGTTATAATCGTGACCAAAGGCCCTGAATTGTATAGTGTCAGTACTTGTCAAGTCTCTATGTGGTTTGTTGAACTCAAAGGACGCTAGTACTTCCAAAGAGAGTGAGCGATTCGCCGATTCTTTAATAGTCAACAGATGTTTCCATCGCCCAGCCGCTAAGAGTTCTTCAATCTCATCTGCCATTTCGTTTCCCCACTCAGCTGTCCTTAAACAACTCATGTCTATGTATCGAGATTGTCCAAACTTTAGTTTCTCCAATCTATCATATCTCGTTCGGTGCTCGGGCTTGGCGAAGGTAATCTGCTCCTTAGATGGCTCGAAGGGCCTCTTGCTAGCTGCTTGCCGTGTCCTGGATGCCATTCCTGAAAAGAAATAAATTAATCGGTCATTAGATTCAATTCCTCAGGATCCCACACGGCCGTGTGGATTTCCAGGCGGACGCACTGCACGGTGATGGAGTTAGCATATCAAATTCTTATAACAGTTGTTCTTGAAACCTTCGCGAATGTATTCGTATGCCACTAAATCATGCAAATCGAATGAAAGAATAACAAAAACGGAGTGAATTTGTTGTTGACGAAGAACAAGGGTTTGAAGTTTTTACCGGTGATGTTGATGAAGAAAAACTTAAAATCGGCCGGAGGACTCCAAATAAACCTCAGAAAAGATCGGGGAAGTGATAGAGAGGGTCGGAAAATGTTCCAGAGTTCAAAACAAAACGAGGCACGAGTGGAATCCACAATGAAACGCATAACTTTTGAAGTCATGGGGATCCACAAGGCTGTGTGGAAGTATCACACGGCCGTGTGCCTCTGGAATTATGATTCACAAGGGCCAACACACGCCCCTGTGTGCACTCTGATTGCTCTCTGAACTACCCCACACGGCCGTGTGAGACACCCACACGGCCGTGTGCCTTCACAGGGGGATCCACAGGGGCACCCACACGGCCCTGTGGATTCTCGGGAAAACACAGAAGGTCTCTGAAAACTTTCACACGGCCGTGTGGAATTTCCACACGGCCGTGTGCCCAACTTGGCCAAGAACACAAGGCCGGCCACAGGGGCACCCACACGCCCCTGTGGCTTCTCTGACTCGCCCAAGAAACATTAAGTGTTTCACACGGCCGTGTGCCTTTCACAAGCTCTCTCACAGGGGCTCACACACGCCCCTATGTATTCTCGGGAAGAAAGGGTTTTCTCTGCAGAGTTTCACACGGCCGTGTGGAATTTCCACACGGCCATGTGCCTTAGCACAGTGGCACTCACAGAGGCACCCACACGCCCCTGTGGACTCTCTGGAAAAGAGTTGTTGTTCTGCGAGAATCCACACTGCCGTGTGGCACGGCCGTGTGCCCCTTCTGAGGTTGTTCACAGGGGCACACACACGCCCCTGTGCCCTCACTGGTTGAGCTCTGATTAGGTAACACACTGCCGTGTGTTTTCTCTGGTTACTCAGAAAAATTCACAGACTCTTCCAAAAAATTCAGAAACTCTTTTAAAACACTTAGAGCCTGTATAAACCATAAAAACACGACCAGAGACCATAGAAAACACACTCAACCGACTCAAACTTCGTCAATTAACATTAAAGCACACGAAAATATCAATAATCCATGATCGAATTTGCAGCACATGCATTGAAACTTCAAGACATCAACACTAAGACTTTTATTCATCCTAAAACTAAACTAGATCCTAGGAAAACTGTAAAACCTTGGGTTGCCTCCTAAGAAGTGCTTGTTTAACGTCACTTAGCTTGACGTACCTGATCTTACCTTACAGAGGTTCATGAATAGAAGTTGCCCTCTTCCCTACAACCTGAAAGCATGCATTACATAACCTTTGTAGAGTAGAGGGAGAGTTGTCGAGTTTGTTACCACAAACGGGTGAAACACCCTTACTCCGTGAATGTTCATCCCCTTTCTTGTTGGGATTCTTCTTGTGGCGTCTTCTCGACCTCTTCAACCTCTGAAGCATCTTTTTCATACGTTCCTTCTCCATCTTGACATCCGTCTGAACTGGACCAAGCATAAGTACTTCTTCTTCTTCGATCTCCGCATCTTGGTCCAGCCATCCTTCATATGGATCCGAGTTTAACAATTCCTGCACATATTCATCAATACACTCATCAGTAGCATCAAGATAATATAGAGTGCCATCAAAATCAAGAGAATGCCTCATGGCTTCGGCGAGGTGATAGGTGAGCTTGTCATCTCTGACTCTAAGTGTGAGCTCTCCACCGTCCATGTCTATCAAAGCCTTGGAAGTGCGCAAGAAAGGCCTCCCAAGAATCAACGGTACTTCGACATCCTCATCCACATCAAGTACGACAAAGTCCACCGGGAAGATATACTTGTCCACTTTCACCAAGACGTCTTCCACAATTTCCCTCGGATGCCTCACCGATCGATCCGCAAGTTGAAGTGTCATCCGAGTGGGTCTAGGCTCGCCCAAGCCTAGCTTTTGGAAGAAGGTATAAGGCATGACATTGATACTTGCCCCCGAATCGGCCAATGCCATCTCTTACTCGGCATGTTCTTTTGCAAGACGACCGAGCAATTTGCATCAAGTACTACAGTTGCACTCTCCTCCAACTTCCTCTTATTGGTTAAGAGGTCCTTTAGGAACTTTGCGTACTTGGGCATTTAGGCTAATGCTTCCGCGAATGGTATGTTGATGTGCAATTGCTTGAAGATACCCAGAAATTTCTTGTATTGTTCATTGTCTTGGTCATTCTTCAACCTTGAAGGGTAGGGGATCCTTGGTATGTAGGGTGGTGGTGCCACCTCCTTTTCTTTTGGAGCTTCTTTCTCTACTTCTTCTACTCCGATTGCTTCTTTTGTCTTCTCTAGAGGGAGAGTTTTCTCGACCTCTTTCCCACTCCTCAAGGTAATTGGGTTAGTCTCCGTATTGCTAGGGAAGCTACCTTGAGGCCTTTCCGCCAATGTCTTCACAATTTGCCCCACTTGATTTTCCAAATTATGTAGGGAGGCGGTGTGATTGCGAAGAGTGGCCTCCACCGACTGAAATCTAGCATCCGATAAAGAAACGAACCGCGTGAGAGCTCTCTCGAGGTCGGTAATCTTTCCTTCTAGCCCGGTCACTCGGCTTTCTAAATTCGGAGCTTATTGACTTTGAAATCCCGGTGGTGCACTATTTTTCTGTTGTGACTGTCCTTGATTGCTCCAAGAAAAATTCGGATGGTTCTTCCACCCCGGATTATATGTTCCACTGTACGGGTTACCTTGGCCTTGTCCTCTATACGAATTCCCAACAAAATCGGCCTGCTCTACTACACTAGTGCCTCCAATAACAATAGGACAATCGTTCGAAGCATGTCCTCCCCCACAACCGTTACAAGTAGTGATGGCCGCAACTCTTGGCGAAGCTAGAGCATCTAGCTTCTTACTCAAAGATTCCACCTGTGCCGCCAACGATGTAACCGCATCAACCTCATGAATTCCGGCAACCTTTTTCCTATCTCTTGAGTTCCATTGATAGCTATTCATAGCCATCTCCTCTACAAGGTGCCGAGCTTCACCGGGAGTCTTGCTTCCTAGAGTTCCTCCGGCCGCCGCATCTAGGAGTTGTTTGGTACTTGGATTCAACCCGTTATAGAAGGTGTGAATGATTATCCACTCGGGGAATCCATGTTGCGGGCACTTACGAAGGAGCTCCTTGAACCTATCCCATGTCTCAAATAGAGACTCCAATTCCATCTGCACAAAGGATGATATCTCATTCCGGAGCTTTAATGACTTTCCCGGCGGAAAGTATCTAGCCAAGAATGCCTCGGCCATCTCCTCCCACGTAGTAATGGAGGCTCTCGGTAATGAGTGAAGCCAATGTCTTGATTTTCCCTTCAATGAAAATGGGAAGGCTCTCAAACGAATCGCGTCGTCCGTCACTCCATTAATCTTCAACATGTCGCACACTTCGAGGAAATTCTCTATATGACTGTTGGGATTTTCATCGGCCAACCCATTGAATTGTGCGGACTGTTGCAACATCTGAATGAACGACGGCTTCAACTCAAAGTTATTCGCCGTAATTGGGGGCCTCACAATGCTTGATTGGGTCCCCATTACTGCGGGTCTAGCATAATCGGACAACGTCCTCTGCTGTTCGTTCTGTTCTGCCATTGCTTCTGACCCTTCGGTTCCAATATCGGCTTGACTTGAAGCTTCTTGCACAGGTTCTTTCCCTTTGCAATGCGCTCTTTTTCCAATGTCCGGGTCTCCTTCAACAAGAATCGAAGGGTTCCCACAGGTCATACCCTAAAACCAACGCAAAGGAAAGAAAAGTAAGAACAATGATAGATAAAGAAAATATGGAATAGAAAGTGAAGTGAATAGCTAAAATAGTGAAAACCAAATATCTAAAACGCCTATTCCCCGGCAACGGCGCCAAAAAACTTTGACAGGCTCCCCGAAAGTGCACGGGTTTGTCGAAGTAATAAATGTTACCCCGGTGAGAGGGTAGTCGAATCCACAGGGAATAGGGAGTTAGAATACGAGATTTCACTATTAAGACTATGCGAAATACGGAAAAGTAGTAATCGATTTGTGTGTGAATTGCGAGAACAATTATACTAAAGACAGAAAATTAAATAGAGAAGGGTGAAAGATTAGAAATCGCAAGAAAAGAGATTAAAGATTATTTAACAATTAATGAAGTGGGGTATCCGGACGAGTTATCTCTAGGATCTATGCTTCTAGTGCAAGACTATGCTATTATACCTTCCTATTGATGCTAATTGAGTCGAGGAAATCCTTAGACTCACGGTCCCAAACCTAAGGCCAACCGTGACTAACCCCAACACTATGCCCCGGTATTAGGATTCACAACAACCCTTCACTCTATCGCTCACACGATTAAGTCCCAGGGGAGTACATCTACCTAAACCTCACACTACGTGGGATTGCATTAACTTTTAGGGACTCCTAGTGATTAAACATGTTCCTATATGTAGTTTTAACCCTTTGGTCCAGGAGTAAGAACCCTAATCTAGATTAAGCCCCAGTGCATAGGATTCACTTCAACCTTTCACTCCGTTACTCGCGTAACTAATCCCCAGGGGAGTTTTCTACCTAGCACTTCACTCTATCTTGACAGCTATTAAATCAAGGAAACGGAGGTAGGGAGAAATCACACCGGAGGGGAAATGGGTACATCGCTACCTCACAACTCTCCCTCTCAACCCTCTTCAATCTTAAAGAGTCTAATCCTATAGGAGTTGTCACACCTCCAAAGGAAAACCTAGATTGCTCTCAACCCTAGTGTCACATCTAAGGGAAAACAATAGCAAGATAAAATTAAGATCAAAACTCAATTCTTATTCATCAATAATGGAAAAGCATAATAACAATGTCAAATAAACATAATAACCCTAAAGTTTTACAAGTCCGAATACCCACAAGGGGTTTAGCTCCTCATGGAGCTATACATGTTCATCAATGTATATAATAAAACAAGAAGTAAAGACATAGATGAAAAACCCCCTTGCATATGGTGTGGCCGTGGTCTTGTGCGGCCGCCGGACGTCGATGACGATGCCGATGACGCGCTCCAAACCTCCACGAAGTCCTCCCCAAAACCCTAGCCGCCCTCTCCAAAGTTGAGGAGAAAATTAGGTCAAAGATCGTCTCAAAAATTCTCCAAATCGGGCTTTTATAATGTGGAGTCGCGGCTTTAAATTTGCTGAAATCGGGATTTCACACGGCCGTGTGGAATTTCCACACGCCCGTGTGAAAATTCTGGAAAACTGATTTTCGGCCGACTGTGAACAGTAATTTGTTACAGTAATTTGCTACAGTAATTGTGCCGAAACACTCCCGAATTCGTCGTTCTTCATCGAGGCCGTTGAATTGGGCACACAATCAACGGTAGATCGTGTCGATTGCTTCGAATCGCCTAGTTGGTGAAGTTCTCCTTGTTGGCATGAGTTAGACTTATTGTGAATGTGACTGCCTTTGTGCCCCTCCAAAGGAGGTTGGCACACACCCACAAGTCTATGCTCACGCCTTACTCCTTGCTTAGTCCGAAAATCTTCCTAACAACGCCAAACACGACCTAACTTCGTTCCTTTCTTTCATTTTATCTTCACAACCCTACAATGCACAAAAGTAAACAATTGCACACTTTTTAGTGATAAAATCTGATTAAATTAATGCTCATTGCAAGATAATAACACTTCGCATTACTATAACACGAGCACTTATCAAACATACACCCAATTATATAGAAAACATTATGGCTGTTGAACCGACGGATGAATGGACACAATTTCGGCTTAACATGGCCATGGATATGTTTAATATTTGGCGCCCAACTTGACCATAATCAAGTTGTTAATTCCTTTTGTTTTATTGTATTGTATGTGATGATGAACACAATTTATATATGCTATTGTATTGTATGAGCAAAATTTGATGTTTGTATGATATGATGGACGGCCCTTATGTTTCATATATATTTCTGAATTTGATGTATTTTATGACCAATTCATATTAGTAACGGGAGTATAGTTCTATTTTTCTTTTGTTGTTTAGTATGGATGCAGATTCACAATCAAGGAGTAGGAGTCAAAGCAAACACTACTGGACCGTAGAAGAAGATAAAGCCCTGATTGATGCTTTAGTTGAGCTATCTACAAATCCAATGTGGCGCGCTGAAAATGGTTTCAGAAAATGGGTACCTTGCTTAATTAGAAAGAATGGTGAAGGAAAAGATTCCAACAAACACTGATAAGTGCTTGTGTTATAGTAATATGAAGTATTATTATCTTACATTGAGCATTACTTTTATCAGATTTTATTATTAAATTGTGTGCATTTGTGTGCATTTGTGTGCTTTTGTGCATTGTAGGGTTGTGGAGCCAAATTGGAGAAAAAGAAGTAAGAATAGGTTATGTTCGCCATTGTTGAGGAGTTCTCGGACCAAGCAAGGAACAAGGCACGAGTCTAGACTTGTGGGTGTGTGCCAACCTCCATTGGAAGGGCACAAAGGCAGTCACATTCACAAAAGTCTAACTCGTGTAGCATTAGAGAATTTCGCAAATGAAGAGAAATGAGGTAATCGACATAATCTACCGTTGATTGTGTGCCCAATTCCACGACCTCGATGAAGAACGATGAATTCGGGAGCATTTCGGTGAAGAACTGTAGCAAGTTACTATTCACTGTCTGCCGAAAATCAGCAAAGCAGAATTTCCACACCAGCGTGTGAAAATTCCACACGGCCGTGTGAAAATTCTGCAGGCCCGTGTGGAAAATCCACAGGGGCATGTGGAACTCCGATTTCAGCCCGGTTTCAGCCTATAAATAGCCCGTTTTCAGATCTATTTGGGACCCCCCTTCTATCTCTTGCCTATCTTTTGGGGGGCTTTCGGCTAGGGTTTGGAGAGGTTCTTGGAGGTCTTTGGAGGCGATTATACAGCATCGACATCGACATCCATTGGAAGAAAGCTATTGGGGAAGCCTTCGTCGGCATCGATTCGGCGAGGTGTGCCCTAGGCTTGATAAGGGATTCGTTGGAGAAGACATGCGGCTCCACAAGACCATCGATACAATCTACAAGGGGGTTTTCTTTATAGTTGTTATGCATATGTTCTTAAACTCGTTATTGCTTTTGTATTGCTCCATGGAGAGCTAAACCCCTAATGGGTATTTAGACTTGTGAACCCTAGGATGCTTGTGTTTCTATAACTTTTATTATGCTTTATTAATTTGATGTTTTCTTATTGAGTTCCAATCTTGCATGCCGATTGTATGAGATTTTCCCTTAGCTGTGACACTAGGGTTGAGAATCTATTAGGTTATCCTTTGAGGGTGTGACAATCTCTATAGGATTAGACTACACAAGGTTGGAGAGGGTTGAGAGGGTGAGTCGAGAGGTAGCGGAATGTCCCCTTTCCCCTCCGGTGTGAATTTCCCTACCTCCGTATCCCAAGAGTTAATCGCGATCGAAGTAGAGTGAAGTACTAGGAGATGAACTCCCTTGCGAAGGGTTGAGTGAATCCTAGGACTTGGCTTAACTTAGATTAGGGTTCTTCCACCTGGACCAAAGGGTTAGAACTATAATTAGAGATAGGGTCTTTTACTTGGAATCCCTATAACTCCATGCAATTTCACACGGTGCTAGGCATTAGTATGAGGTACTCCCTGGGGCTTAGGTGACAGGTCATCAAGAGTCAAAGGTCGTAGAGAAGTCTAGAGCCAGGTATAGTGTGGGATTAGTCACGGTTGATCTTAGGTTTGGGACCGTGTGCTTAAGGATTTCCAGGACTCATTAGACATCAATTAGAGGGTATAATACTAGTCTTGCACTAGAAGCATTAGTCCTAGGGGGAACTTTGTCCGGGTACCCCATCTTTATATCGATTACCTCTCCTACCTTTATTGCCCTTATTGGTCTCTTTTACTTTCTTATATATATATATATATATATATATATATATATATATATATATATATATATATACATATTGATTTCTCTTACCATCGATTCCATTTATAGCTAAAATAGTGATAACGCTTGTTTCTGAACACTATTCCCTGTGGATACGACTACTCACTCACCAGGATATTTTATTACTTCGACAACCCATGCACTTGCGGGGTACACACGCAAAAGGGTGTGTTAAACACATTAAAGGCTGTTCTTAACATTGAGTCTAGGATTAAATTTTATAGAGGCAAAACCACTGCAATAGCAGATATACTTCAAATAAGTGGATTTGTTTGGAACTAGGAGATGTGCATTATTGAATGTGAGAAAAGTGCTTAATTTTAGTTTCAACCATCTTATAATTGCTAACTGACCCACAAGTGCACGGGGTCGCCAAGTAATACCCTTTACGCATGAGCGAGGGGGTCGTATTCCCAAGGGCCCGAGAATCTACCTTTACTTCCTCTTCGTATGATTGTTTGGCCAATCAATACAAGTGTTGTGTAAAGAAAAGTAAAAGACAATTAACATGCAAGTGCAGTGTTCTAAGGCGGAGGCGATAATCGGAGGGTAAGAACAATGTGAAGAGAGGGTCACGGATGAGGATTCCCAAGGGGGTTACTAAAGTGCGGAAGTAGCCTTACTAGCATGCAAATGGGTAGTTTGGACCGAGAAACCCAAAAGTAGACCAACCCGATGGTCACGGAAATTGGTCCGTAATCCGGTACAAGTATCGAGTACTGAATTCCTTCCGCTCGAATCCTCACATGATTGCAAAGGGAACAAGAGGTTTATCAAGTTAGGGTCAAGACACAAACTAGGTCAACCCTAACAATTGGAGGGGTACAAATACCCGATGGTCACGGCGTATCCGTACATGTGTCCCTACCAAGCTTGGTGAGCCTAATAATAGGGCAATGGTCATGCTTCCTAGCATTTTCTAAACATTGATACACAGAGTTCTCATGCATACCAAGCATTCAAATACACCAAACAAAGCTCACAAACCAAACCCTTAAAAAGCTATCTTCAGGATGTCATGCGTCCTAGCATGCGGTCCGCATACAGACACTGTAGCACCCCGAATTTTGTGCAAGTTGCAACAGTTGAGTGCTACAGTAAAATGCTACAGTGCTACTACTACAGGGCTGTATGCAGTCAGTTATGCGCCCGTATGGATGCCCACATGAACCTCCAGACTTAGCCGTTTCGCCAAAGTTCTCGTGCTACAGTGCTGCTATAGTGTCAGGGCTCAAAAATGGTTTTTTCTTGTCGATTTCTTCTAAAACTCTCGTTGACAAGCTCTCCATGGTAACTATTGTGCCTGTCACACGAAATAAACCAATTTAGACCGAAAATGGGCATCCACACATATAAAAATACTCGATAAATACGCAAACATACATAAATAATACATCCAGTTAGGCGTTTATCAAACATCCCCACACCTAAGCGTTTGCTTGTCCCCAAGCAAACAAACATGAAGAACAGGGCCAAGAAGATAAATAACTAACTGTACGACCTCAAGCTCAACAGTAAAGGACCCCACAAGCAATAATAGAAGGAAAGACAGATAATGAGTTGTTCTGTTGGCAACTGGGTAAGGATAGTCCTATTTCATCTAAAGTGCACTGGTGAGTGTGTGCTGACTTCCAACCTCAACCTCCATACCATGGATCACCCAAAGGTGTCCAATCACTCCACACACAATGAAGTCGGCATTAATCTGTTAAAGATACCCTTAATACCCAGTTAAGAGTCCTTCGGTTCCTGAATAAAACTTTGGCTCTCAAGTGGCTGTGTAACAGGCTCCAAGGGATACAGACAAGATACTTTATTCTTTACTTACATATATGCATTGTTTTTTTTTTCTTTTGAGTCCGACTAATGTAGACTACACAAAAAATCTTTCAGACGGATGCACATGCTGGCCAGGCACAAGAGACACCCATCCTACTTGATTATAGTCCACATAGACGCATTCATGTTGTACTAGCAGAGGAATACTGTCATAGACTCCACTTTTTTTTTTGTTTTTTTGTTTAATATGTATTTATTATATCTCGTATCCCCCGGTATAAAACCTATTAAACAAACTCACTTGAGGCCAAAGAAAACAACAAAGGACCTCAAAGGCTCTTAAAAAGGCATTGAAAGTAGACTTTAACATTTTAATGCCAAAACATTGTAATGGGTTAGTTGGAGTGTATGAGGTGGAAGTACATGTGTAAAAGTCTGTCAGTGCACTAAAGATAAAGCAAGACATCATTTAGGCACAATAATGAAATACAACTCATAACTGTCAACCCTTCATGCTAGGAAGTCCTAAACTAAGTGTCATTGCTATCATAGGTAAAACAAGCATGCAATAAGGGCAACGCACTCCATACCCACACCTAGAATCGTACATTGTCCCTAATGTACATGAATCGGTAGAACAGGGTGATAGGTATGCAATAAAAATAAGGAGATGAAGCAAGGAGACTTCCCCAATTAGTTGATGCAGTGAATCCAAAGTGAACACGGACAGGGGTAAGTCACTAGGGCCATGAAGTGTGAAGCATCCTCCATGATCAGTCCTGAAAACAACAGGAAATGCATCACAACTCAAAAAATAAATAAGGAGAGCGAACAGATAAAATCCAAACTAGATAAAAATAGTTTAGTAGGGCCGAAACCCTAACTAACTAAACAGTACAACATACACCAAAATAAGTCTAAGTACATACAAACAAAATACAAACACATGAAAAGAAAAATAAAGACTTAAAGTCGGTGTCATGAGTCTAATGATCTGGTGGAGGTGGTGATGCCATGTGGGTGGTCGTGGCGGATGAAGTGCCGCAAGATGAAGATGAGCTGCGCAGGAATGTGAGGATCTTGTTTATATATAAATTATATAACATATGTCTTAATAGAACTCAAATTCCAATTTAATTAAAATTAAAATTCAAATATATGGATATATTTAGAATTTAAAATTTAAATGTCCTAATCTTAATTGATTTTGGATTTTCCCCTTTTAAAATAAATTATTTGGTTGTCCTGGACTAGAATACAAAGTTCAAAAAAAAAAAAAAAAAAAATCAAATTACAAAATTGCCCTTGAGAGCATATCTCGAGGCAAGATGTCAAATTACAAAATTGCCCCTGAAAGCATATCAGGAGACAAGATGGCACATTTTAAAATTGTCTCCGAGAGCACAAATCTCGAGACGATCTAAATATTCAAATTTCAAGATCAACTGAGAGCACAGATCTCAAAGCGATCTAAATATTCAAATCTCAAGATCAGCTTAGAGCACAGATCTCGAGGCGATCTAAAAATACAAATTTCAAGATCAGCCAAGAGCACAGATCTCAAGGCAATCTAAAATATTCAAATCACGAGATTAGCCTAGAACACATATTTCGAGGCGATCCAAAATATTCAAAATTTAAAATCAGCCTAGAGCACAGATCTCGAGGCGATCTAAGTGCACAAATCTCAAGATCAGTAAAGAGCACACATCTCAAAGCGATCTAAATCTCAAGATCAGCCGAGAGCACAGATCTCGAGGCGATCTAAAATATCCAAATCTCAAGATCAGCTGAGAGCACAGATCTCAAAGCGATCTAAATATTCAAATCTCAAGATCAGACGAGAGCACATATCTCGATGTGGTCTAAAATATTTAAATCCCAAGATCAGCCGAGAGCACAGATCTCGAGGCGATCTAAATATTTAATCTCAAGATCAGCCGAGAGCACAGATCTCAAGGTGATCTAAAATGTTTAAATCCCAAGATCAGCCAAGAGCACAGATCTCGAGGCGATCAAAAAAATATGCAAATTACAAAATTGCGCTTGAGAACATATCTCAAGGTAAAAGGAAAATATATTTAAATTTTTTTTTTTTTTTAAACAAAAAATTAATTACACAATTGCCCCTGAGAATATATCTCGAGGCAAAGTGACAAATTACAAAATTGCTCCCGAGAATACACATCTCGAGGCAAAATGATGAATTACAAGATTGCCCTTGAGAGCACATCTCAAGGCAATATCAAATCTTTGGATAGCCCTAATACGTATCCCGAGGCGATTCTATATTTCATATAAACTGAGAACATATCTCGAGGCAACTTGAGAAAGTGTAAATCTCGAGACACCCAAACACATATCCCGAGGCGGATTGGATTTGAATTAAAAATAATTAATTAATTAAAAAAAAATTTAAAAAAAAAATTTAAAATTTAATCCTATCGTTTGCTTTAAATTTGAATTTGAATTAAAAGGATTTAAATTTGATTTGATTTTATCCGTCCGTTCAGCTTCTACGGGATGAGTTTGGATTTTACGGGGTGGTTAGGATTGAAGATAAGGACGGATTTAAAAAAAAAAAGGGGGCTGAAGAGATGGGTTTAAAAAGGGAAAGGAGGCAAAAAAAAAAGATCTTTTCTTTTCTCAATTAGACGAAAAAAAAAAAAAAAAAAGGACAAAGACAAAAAGAAAAAAAAACTCTTCTCTTTTCGATCAGAAAAAAAAAATCTTCTCCTCTCAACCAGACAAAAAAAAAACAGGTGAATTTCTTTCCCTCGATTATTATTATTATTATTATTATTATTATATATATATAATAAAGCCTTAGAACCCCTCCTTTTTTTTTATCGGGAAGCGTCACAGGGGACATAAGTAAACTTAGATTTGAGGGAGTGTGAGGATGGGAGTCATAAGGAGTAAAAAAAAAAAGAAAAAAAAAACGAGCGATATAAATATTATATATTAATATATATATATATAATAAAAAAAATATGGCAAAAATAAAAAAATAAAAAAAATAAAAAAAAACTAAAAAATAAAAAAATGCCGTCGCCGCTTAATGCTGCTGCTGCCTAATGTCGCTGCTGACGATTGATGTCGCCACTGCCTAATGTTGAAGCCGCCACTGCCTGCCCTGTTGCTGCCTAAATATTGCCACTGATGTTGGCGATGATGCCTGACGTTGTCGTTGCTGCCTTGATGTTGAGGATGTTGTCGTTCCCGCCGCCGCTGCAATGTTACTGCCGTTTATTACTTCGCCATTGTCATTGCTGCCAAGAAGCTCATGTCCAAGAGCAATCTCAACGCCAAGAGCAACAACAACGAAGCTAAGCGCAAACCTGACACTGTCCCCTTCTTCTTCGCCTCCGATGATTTTACCAAGGGCCAGATCTCCAAGATCATCACCGAGTTTCCCCGAATTCCCCTCTGCCGCTATGATCGAACGCTCAAGCCTAAGATTGACTTCTTTCTCGACACCGGCTTCTCCTTTTTCCCATTGTTCTTCCCTCTCCCAAGTAAACCCAAGCCCTTTGCTTCCACTTCCAGCAACCATGGCGTTCCAGAAGATCAAGGTTGACCAACCCAATCGTTGAGATGGATGGGGATGAAATGACCAGATTCTTTTGGAAATCAATCAAGGACAAGCTTATATTGCCCTTCTTGGATTTGGATATAAAATACTATGATCTTGGCCTTCTTCACCGTGATGCTACGGATGATAAATTTACAATAGAAAGCGCAGAAGCTACTCTTAAGTATAATATGGCAATCAAGTGTGCAACAATTACTCCTGATGAAGCTCGTGTTGAAGAGTTCAATTTGAAATCTATGTGGAAGAGTGCAAATGGGACAATTAAGAATATTTTAAATGGAACTGTGTTCAGGGAACCTATTCTCTGCAAAAATATCCCAAGACTTGTACCAGGGTGGACAAAGCCCATTTGCATTGGAAGGCACGCTTTTGGTGATCAATATCGGGCTACTGATGCAGTTATCAAAGGCCCTGGAAAGCTCAAATTGGTATTTGAGGGAAAGGAGGAGACTGTGGATCTAGGGGATTTCAACTTCACTGGCGCTGGAGGGGTGGCACCATCTATGTATGACACTGATGAGTCAATTCACGCTTTTGCTACAGCTTCGATGAGTACTGCTTACCAGAAGAAATGGCTACTTTATCTTAGCACTAAAAATATAATTCTCAAGAAATATGATGGGAGATTTAAAGATATATTCCAAGAAGTGTACGAAGCTGAGTGGAAAACCAAGTTTGAGGCTGCTGGCATATGGTACGAACATGGACTTATTGATGATATGGTTGCATATGCACTTAAGAGTGAAGGTGGTTATGTCTGAGCTTGTAAGAATTATAATGGTGACGTACAGAGTGATTTCCTAGCTTAAGGCTTTGGATCCCTGGGATTGATGACATCAGTACTGGTTTGCCCGGATAAAAAAAAACTGTTGAAGCTGAAGCTGTACACGGCACTGTCACTCGACATTATCGTGTTCACCAGAAGGGCGGTGAAACTAGCACAAACAGCATTGCATCAATCTTTGCTTGGTCACGGGGACTTGCACACAGGGCTAAGTTGGACGAGAATGCTAGACTGTTTGAAGCTGCCTGCGTTGGATGTGTGGAATCTGGAAAAAAATGACTAAAGATCTTGCCCTCCTCATTCATGGATCCAAGGTGACCAGAGACCAATATTTGAACACGGAGGAGTTTATCAATGCTGTTGCTGCAGAACTGAAAGCAAGATTCCAGTGAAATTCAAAGCTGTTTTTTTTCAATCATGTGGTGAAGATGATTGGAGAGTGGAAAAGAGAGGTCTTTTCTCATTGATCCAAGCTATTTTATTTTTCAGAGACCTTTCTGCTTATGCTTTTCATTATTTATTTATTTACTTACAATCGGAATATTTGGAAGGTTGAACCCTTCTATTGATGTTGGTGATTGGATAAGAAAAGGAACATTTTCATTGAAATGATGCATTTTATTGATTAAAAAATTTTGATGAGAAAAGCATGTGTATTCCATGTGTGTGTGATGATTTAAAAAAATGAATGAAATAAAAATGAGAAGTATCCATACATGCATGGCAAAAAAAAAAAAAAAAAAAAAAACAAAATATATATATATATATATAATAAATAAAAATGAGAAGCATATATAAAAGCATGCAAATGCAATAATATGCATACGTGCATGATTAGAAAAATAAAATAAAAAGAATAAGAAATGAAGAAAAATGCAATGGCATACATGCATGGGCATTTTAAGGCAAAATCATGAAAAGTCCTGAATAACTCAATACATGCTTTGAAAAGAGTGCTTCAAAAAAAAAATAATAAAATAAAAAATAATAATAAAATAACTTGCATCCATATATAATCAAGGAATGTATATAATCATGTATAAGAATGTCCCACCACTGCTGGTTTCATGTAAAAGAAATCCAATAGACATGAGAGAAATACACATGCAAAATGAGATGCCTGTAATGCCATGCATGCATGGGCTATTATTCACTAAAGAAAAAAAATTATCAAAAGGACCGGTCCCACCTTCATATGGGAATGAATAAATTGAATGATAAGTATGCATGGGCTGTGGTAGACAAGCATAATATAATAAAAACATAAAAACGTCCACTGGCTTAAAATGATGAATTCTTAAGGCTTGTCTTCGGATTCGGGCTAGGTTTATAAATTTCACAAAAAATGCTCATTTAAAAAAAAAATAGAATATATAAATTTTAAGGACATCAATGAAATGCAAAAATGGTGGAGGATACCAGTTTTGAAACAACAATAAAAAAAATGTATTTCGAGGTGGCAAATGAAAATACAAAAAATGGCATTAGTTTCGAGATGGTGATGAAACACTCGAGATCGCCAAACTCAAGGCAGCAACAAGGCATGAGATGGCGGCGGAGCATGTTCCCTAAGGCAGGCGACGGCGTTATAAAAAAAAAAATAAATAAATGAAATAAAATAAAATAAATAAATAAATAAAAATAAAAATAATAATAATAAATAAATAAATAAATAAAATATGTATGCCTATATATATGGCGATACTCATATGTAATGGTCACCATGTTCTGGCAATAAATTTATTATTTTTCATTGTCCTCTTCTATTTGTACTTTTGCCCTTAATCGGAGGTTCCCGAGACACTGTCTGGGGTAATTAATAATAGAGGCTTGCCTCTATTAGGAATGTAAGAACCCACAAAACAAATATGATATTTGTGTTTCGATGTGCCGTATGGTGTCTTCTTCATAAACAAGATGCCAGACGCGTATTTTCGATCCCACAAATTCTGGCACGCCCGGTGGGGACCATTCCTCCTCCCATCTTTGTGGCAAAAGTACAAGTAGAGGCATTGTTTCTACATCCTGTGAAAGAAATCTAATGTTGTTGATTTTTATAACAGATATAAGAAGAAATGGCACTCAAGAACTCAACCACCTTTGGAAGCCCGAAACTCACGATCTTCCTTGGCGAAGGAACTGAAGTCCAACTACCCAACTGCACTTTCAACACCGGAGCTGCAGGAGCTGAGCTTACCTTCGGCACAATATCTGAGTCAGTACATTTCGTAAGGAGACCTACACCTTCAGAAGAAAACCTGGCGGTCCCGCGGCTTCCATCCAAGGGTCGTCGCCCTAATGTGATCGTTCCCGCAACTGGCGAGGACGTTGCTGTCAAAGAATCATTACCAAGAGTATCTGCATTTGAGAGGCTATCTCACTCCAAAAGGACAGTCTCTATGAACGATGATGATGATGAACCTACCTTCACTATTACAGCAAAGGGGCGGGAAAGTGGAATCTTCCACTCATCTGACGAAGACACACCGAAGAAGGAAAGTGTGTTTTCAAGGCTCACACAAAGAAAAGTCAAAATTCCAAAGCAAAAGCTGGACTTTGTGTCATTCCATGAACACAAGAATACTCAAATGGGTACCTTCAATAACTCATTTGAACCTCTTAAGCTGGTGAAGAAGAATGCAACCACTGCAGACTTGCGTCTTCAACTGAATGAAAACAAGGTCGGTAGGCCTCCAAGATCCTATCACAAGAGCTCATTTGGTCAAGATATTTACAAGACTTATGCAGCATCAAAGAAACTGCAATCAGAGAAAATGAGGCCAAAAGAATTTTATCAAAAGAAGAAGCAACTGATCTCAAAAGCACGGAATACGGTGTTTGACCGTTTAACTCCAACAAGGAATCAACTTAGGATTTCCCGCTCTAAATTTCAATGGAGAAGGGAAATGAAAGATGAAGACATGTCTGATGCGAATGAAGAAGCGAAGAGTCAACCTAAGGTTTTCCGCTCTAAATTCCAATGGAGAAGGGAAATGAAAGATGAGGAAATGTCTGATGCAGATGTAGAAATACACACTTGTCGAATGGTTACTGAGGCAAGAGGAGACCCTGCACCAGAACAAGACCAGCCGGGACCTGTTACGAGATCCCGCAGAAGAGCAGCAGACTCCCTAAATGGAGAAGAAGGCTCCAGCCACATGCCACCACACGATGGGCAAGGGATAGGAACTAGCATTCCACCACTTCACATGCCAAGGAAACATAAAGAAGTAAATCCTCCAAATGAAGATGATGAGGATGAACCTGTTTTTGTTCCTCAAAAGGGACACCGTGATGCTGAATATAAAAGACTCAATGACAACATGACAATGTTGATGGAGTCGATGTTACAAATGCAAAAACAAATCAAAACATTAATGGAAGGTCGACCTGAACAAGTAGGAAGGTCGAGGAGTCCAGCCCCACGGCCAAGGCCAGCTGAGCAGAGGTCGAGAAGTCCAACGCCTCACCTAAGGGAAACTTTCAGGCCAGTGGAACATGCAGGAACTTCTTATATTCCAGTTCAAGAGCAGTCAGTTGTAATGACTCGGGAAGAGATACAGCGAATGGTAGTTGCTGAACTAAAACAAGCCAAAGGAAGTGAGACAAGGACCGATGGAGACAAGCCCTATCCTAGCTACCATGACTTGGTACCTTATCCCAAGGGATATAATGTTCCTAAATTCAAGCAATTTACTGGGATCGGCAATCCTGACCAACATTTGGCTCATTTTGTGACAGCCTGCGGAGATACAAGTGCAAAACCGTCACTCCTCCTAAGACAGTTCTCTGCAAGTCTCGCAGGAGTAGCATTTGAATGGTATGCGAATCTACTACCCGAGTCAATTCAAACATGGCAGCAGTTGAAAGATGCTTTTCGAGTACGGTTCGGGGGCATAAGTGACAAAATCACAATTGCTGACCTCGCGGCCACTCGCCAATACAAAGATGAAAAAGTGGCCGATTATATTATGAGATGGAGAAACTTGAGCATTAAATGTGAACAGCCACTTGATCAGCCACAGGCGGTGGGTTTATTGCTTGGGAATATTGATAATTGGATGGCACCCTTTCTAAGTACATCTGGCATCACTACATTCCAAGACTTGATTTCACAAGCTAAGAAATTGGAAAGGACTAACCCAAAAGTGTTGACTAATTTCCAGTCAACCTCAAGAAATGATAGAGATAAATCCAAGAGGACAGAAGGTGTCAAGTACACTGCTACAACCTTCAATGTTGAGAAAGGGAAAGGCGTAGCTGAGCCCCACAAGCCGGAACAAGTTAAGGCACCTGCCTTAGGTACCACTGGCAATGAATCAAGACCTCTACCCTCCTTGAAGGATAGGATGAATAAGAAGTATTCTTTTAGAAGAGATAAAGTACATAAGATCTTCAAAGATGCTGTGAAAGAAGGTCTGCAGCTCCCTGAATGTAAAAGGCCCGAAGAGCAAAACAAGAAGGACCATCCCAGTTACTGTCCATATCATAGGGTGTTGGGACATACAATAGAAGATTGCTATGTTTTCAAGGACTGGGTGGAGCGACAGTACCAAGAGGGTAAAATCACACTCTCAAAGAATGTCTTGTCCGAGCAACCAGCTGAACATACCCGCTATGTGACTACTCTAGACTCAGAGAGATCATTCCAAGGGGAAGTCATAGTGGTTGGCAATAAGGTGATACTTCCATCGGCAGAAGATGATAAACCTCCAGCTGTTCCAGAAGAGTTATGGGAGGTATTTATATCCAAAAGATCAATGAAGATGTTGAAAAGGTTGGCTGAACTCCCAGGGATATCTTGGAAACGCTCTCAAGAACCTCCTAAAGGTCCCCCAACAAAACAATCAAAGAAGAAGAATAAGAAGAAAAAGCGCGAACAATCAAAGCGCAAGAAGTCTATTATTGAGGAGTATATAGAGACTCTTGATGAATATGAACAGAAGGAAAGGGTTCTGATTACCCTCAAAGATTATTTCCCCGAAGAAGTCAATGAATTACTTGGAGAATTAGCTAAAGAAATTGATGAAGATGTGCAAGTAGAGACTTGCAGGGTTATTTCGGGAGGAGAATACCCTCTATACAACCTAGAAGATGATGACAATGATGACTATGATAACTTCTCTGAGCCAGAAGAGTCATATGACCGTTATGGTCGGCCTTATATTAGCAAGAAGCAGAGAAAGAAGATAGCATTCAGGGAGAGAGTAAAGAAGGCGAATGCTAAGCTCTTGGAGCCCTACCAACAAACAAAACCCAAAGAACCATATTATACCCCGAAGATCCCAAAATATAAGGTCTTAAGGAAAGTCATGCCTGCTGAAGACATCCCTGCTTTCATTCAAAGAGTGACAGAGGAGTCAGCTAATAGGTTGCTGCAGTTACATATTGAAGATGCTGAATGGGATGAGTCTGGGACATACCCTCCAGAATCATCGGGACAAAATTTTGTCTCAGAGGTTGTGGATTTTCCAGTTCCTACTACGGAAAAATCTATCTCTCAAGTTGTCAAAATAAAGAAAGACAAAAGAAAAGAGCTGTTTGATCAAGCTATAGAAAAGGGGTTGGATTTGCCTAGACCCAAAAGGCCGTATCTGATGCATCTTGATAGTCATCCAAACTACTGCCCATATCACCGGGTTGTAGGACATACCATAGAAGAATGCAAAAAATTCCAAAATTGGTTGCAAAGACAGGTCTCTATGGGAAATTTGACACTCACGGAGGACTACTTTGAAGAAAGAGGAGAATGTTGTGCCATAGCTGTTCTTGATGATTCAGAAGATGAGTTAAACTTTCCTGATAAGGAAGAGGAAGCACCACAACATGTACATCAGATACAACTCAGAACTGGGAAGAAACTTCAACCAAGACAGGCTTCTAGCTCAAATGACAAAAATAAAGGGAATGCTTCTAGCTCAAATGACAGAAATAAAGGGAAAATAATTGAAGAAGATAATGTCTCCCCGAAGAAACTCTCAAAAAAGCCGAATTATAACATTTTGGCGCATTTGAAGAAGGTCCCAGCACTCCTCAGTATGTACGATGCATTGATGATGTCAACTGAAGTCAGGGAGTCCTTAACACATGCTCTACAAAATCCTGAGGAGTATCAAGCATACTTTGCCGAGGTCAACATAAAAGACGTTTTGCATACAGTTTATAAACCTTCAGTGTCCTTCACAGATGAAGACCTGTTGCTTGGAACTACAGCACACAACAGACCGTTATATGTGACAGGGTGTTGTGATGGAATAAAAATCAACCGGGTTTTAATTGATCCAGGGTCTTCTGTGAATTTAATGACCCTCAACACTCTCCGAGCATTGGCCCTTGAAATATGTCACTTATCTCCGGAGAAGATCATTATTCAGGGCTTCAATCAACATAGCCAAAAGGCATTGGGGTCCATTACTCTTCCCATTAAATTTGGAAAGATGACATCTGATGTGAAGTTCCATGTGATTAATGCTGATGCCTGCTATAAAGCTCTCTTAGGAAGGCCATGGATTCATGAAAACCAGATGGTTCCTTCAACACTTCATCAATGTGTGAAGTATTTGGTAGACGGGGAAGAGTTCAGAATTGATGGAGAAATCCAACCCTTTGGCATCCATGAAATACACTATGAGGACGCAAGGTATTATCTTAGTACATCCAAAGGGGGTAAATCAACCGAAGAGGGTAAATTGCCAGGTCCAAAAGAAGTTTCTTTGATGAAGACGGCCAAAGCTATTCCAGTACTCCAAAAGAAGGAACCAGTACTACCTCACTTTGGTAGCGACACTGAGTCATCAGAAGATGAAAGTGATGAGGATATACACCAAAACAAGTTTCAAGATGAAAGATCTGCTCAAGAAAGTTCGTTGCACATTACAAGGGTTCCTGATGGACTCTATAAGTCCTTAGAGGATTTGAATGTGAATACAGTTGAGCATATGAAGACATTCTATGTACCAGCTTGGCTTGAAAATGAGAGAGGCATCCTCTTTTACAAAGCCGAGAACAAGAAGATTTCAAATGATGACATCATAAACATTGAAGGAATAGAAGATGATGAAGCTCAATCTATAACTTTCCCAAGCTATTACCCTAACAAGCTCAAGATGATAGTTAAGAGGTTTGGAGACAAAATCAAGTGGTCGAGGAAGTCACATCAGGATTTTCATCGATTATGGAATCCTGCACATGTGGATAAGAGAGGAATAGGCTACTCTGAGTCTTTAAGGCACTCATGTTACATGGTAACATCCCAGGAAGATGAAGAAGAAATCAAGATGAAGAACGCACCACTCGAGCTAGAAGACGGGGGGCAAGCAACAATCGATGAGTTGGTCGAAATCAACTTGGGAAGTGATGAGGACCCAAGGCCGACATTCCTAAGCACACAGTTATCAGAAGAACAAAAAGTATCATTCAAGGCTCTCCTGAAGGAACATATTGATTGCTTCGCCTGGAACTATAATGAAATGCCCGGGTTAGATGACGAAGTAGCTATTCACAGATTGGCCATTGACCCTAATGCTACTCCAGTCAAACAAGCACCGAGGAAGATGAAGTTTGATCTGGAAGAAAAAGTGATAGAAGAGACAAAGAAGCTGATTGAAGCAGGTTTTATCAGAGAAGAGAAATACCCTGATTGGATAGCTAGCATAGTCCCTGTGAAAAAGAAGAATGGGCAAATACGGATATGTGTAGACTTCAGAGACCTGAACAAAGCATGTCCCAAAGATGATTTTCCCCTTCCAGTTATGGAGATCATGATCGACAACACCTCAGGGTACGAGATGTTCTCCTTTATGGATGGATATTCTGGATACAACCAAATAAAAATGCATCCAGATGATGAGAAGAATACTGCTTTCCGAACACCCATGGGCATATACTGTTATAAGGTAATGCCATTTGGACTGAAGAATGCGGGAGCAACATATCAAAGGGCCATGACCAGGATATTTGATGATTTAATTCACAAGGTTGTTGAATGCTATGTGGACGATCTTGTGGTTAAAACAAGTTCCAAAGATGAGCATCTTGAAGATCTGAGGATAGTCTTCACACGCCTCAGAGAATACAAGTTAAAAATGAATCCCATGAAATGTGCTTTTGGAGTCCTCTCTGGGAAATTCTTAGGCTTCATAGTGAGACACCGGGGGATAGAGATAGATCCCTCCAAGATAAAGGCGATCCTGGAAATGCCACCTCCTCAGACATTGAAGCAGCTGCGCTCCTTCCAAGGGCGTTTGGCATATATCAGACGTTTCATATCCAACCTCTCTGGAAGATGCAAGCCCTTATCTAAATTGGCCAAGAAAAATGCGCCTTTCAAATGGGATGATGAATGTCAGCGAGCATTTGAAGACATCAAACAATACTTGCTGAATCCACCGGTATTGGCAGCCCCAATCCATGGAAAGCCTCTAATCTTATATACTGCCGCATTGGAAGGGTCTTTGGGAGCTATGTTGGCCCAGAACAATGATGAAGGCAAAGAAAATGCGCTATATTACCTCAGCAGGATGTTGATAGGAGCTGAGAGTAAATATACGCCAATTGAAAAGCATTGCCTAGCTTTGGTGTTTGCAGTCAAGAAGTTGAGACACTACTTGCTAGCGCATAAAGTAATACTCATATCAAAAATAGACCCACTCAAATACCTTATGACGAGGCCATTGCTTACGGGAAGACTCGCAAAGTGGGCGCTGATTCTGATGGAATTTGACATAACATACACTCCACAGAAGGCTATTAAAGGGCAGGCGTTGGCAGACTTCCTAGCAGCGCATCCTATCCCTGATGATTCACCACTGAATTTTGATCTCCCTGATGAAGAGACATTGACAGTGGAAGAAGCAAGGTGGCGACTATACTTTGATGGAGCGTCATCTATAAAGCCGGCACTCATGTCCCAAATTCCGCAAATCAAAGCTGGGATAGGACTCGTGTTCGTCACACCAGAAGGGGGAATCCTCAGATATGCTCTCTCCCTTACGGAGCCATGTACAAACAATGAGGCAGAATATGAAGCTCTCATAGCTGGTTTGGAACTGGTAATCAAAATGGGGATCCAAGACATACACATATTTGGAGACTCACAACTCATAATCAAACAAGTCGAAGGAGACTATAAGATATACAAACCTGAACTTCTTAAATATTACAAGAAGGTCAAAAATCTGATGAAGAAAATCCCCCATATACAATTGAGGAGGGTTTTAAGATCAGAAAATGGAGAAGCTGATTCTTTGGCAAAAGTAGCAAAGGAGCTGGCGAATCCGAATTATGAAGAAATCCATATAACCATAAGAAATAGAAGACCCATTAGTACGATCCCCGATGAAGTCGAAGAGGAAAGTGCTGGGGGCAAAGCGGAAGTCTTCGCTCTCGAAATGCCAGAGGAAGATTGGAGGCAACCGTTCATAGAATATTTGAAATATGATAAACTCCCAGGGGATAAATCAGAAGGCCTGCAGTTAAAGCGAAGAGCCCTAAGATTCACCCTCATAAATGATATATTGTACCGCAGGTCATATGATCAACTGCTCCTGCGGTGCCTCTCACATGAAGAAGCCCAAGAAGTTATGCATGATATACATTCCGGGATATGCGGTGCACACCAATCCGGACCTAAGATGCGACTCAAGATCAAGCGCTTGGGATATTACTGGCCAACCATAGTCGGAGATTGCATCAATTATGCTAGAAAATGTCATCTATGCCAGATACATGGAGATTTTATTCATCAACATCCA
This sequence comes from Dioscorea alata, assembly GCA_020875875.1. Lineage (NCBI taxonomy): Eukaryota > Viridiplantae > Streptophyta > Magnoliopsida > Dioscoreales > Dioscoreaceae > Dioscorea > Dioscorea alata. Next base: position 3,040,825 of record CM037030.1, on the reverse strand, counting down.
AATCCTTTACACCCCACAGTCTCGTCATGGCCTTTTGAGATATGGGGGACAGATGTAGTCGGTCCAATTGAACCACCATCATCTTTGGGACATCGGTTCATTTTGGCTGCAACAGATTACTTTTCCAGATGGGCAGAAGCAATCCCGCTAAGAGAAGTCAAGACTGAGAATGTCATCAAATTCTTCAAGGAGAACATCTTATACAGATTTGGGAATCCAAGAAGAATTATTTCAGATAATGGCCCAGCTTTTAGAAGCTTCAAGATTGGGAGGTTTGCACATCACCATAAGATAGATTGGAGATATACCTCTATATATAATGCTAGAGCGAATGGGTTGGCAGAAGCATTCAACAAGACTCTCTCAAAACTGTTGAAGAAAGCAGTGTCCAAGAACAAAAAGGATTGGCATGAAAGACTCCCGGAGATGCTATGGGCATATCGCACCACCTATAGGACTCCGACACAATGCACGCCATATTCTTTGGTGTTTGGAACTGAAGCAGTCTTACCTCTCGAAATCCAGATACCCTCACTGAGAATGGCAGTGCAAAATGAAATCTCAAATGAAGATAATGTTCGGCTTCGCTTGGATGAGTTGGACTCTCTTGACGAGAAAAGGTTAGGGGCACAACAGAATCTTGAAGTCTACAAAGCCAAAATGTCTCAAGCCTACAACAAGCTGGCTCGTTTCCGAACTTTTACCAAAGGAGAGATGGTCCTTGTCCTCAGAAGACCCATCATCACCAACAAAAAGGCCGGGGGCAAGTTCAAAGCAAATTGGGAAGGCCCTTATGTTGTGGAGATCGTCTACGAAGGAGGCGCGTATCAACTTGTTGATGCCAACGGAGAAAGACCGATGCCACCCATTAATGGTCGTTTCATGAAGAAGTACTATGTCTAATGTAAAAATGTTTGCCTATGACGGAACGTCTGGTCCCTCACAAGGGTAGACTAGTCATGTACAATTAAATGTACTTCCTGAGGCAAAACATTCATTTTTATATATTCTTGTATTAAGTTCGCTTTTGTACTGAAATTTATTTAATGAAATAAAGAGGCATGTGTTTGTCTATGACGGAACGTCTGGTCCCTCACAAGGGTAGACTAGTCATGCACAATTGAATGTGCTTCCTGAGGCAAATACATTGCTCCTATGTTTTCTGAAATAAAAAAAATCAATCAAACCAAAAAAAATCATCAAAAAAAAAAAAAATTAATCAAAAAAAAAATCATCAAAAAAAATCATCAAAAAAAATCATCAAAAAAAAAAAAATCAATCTTGATTCCAATTCTCCAAGTATTCTATAAAAAAAGAAAGATGAGAAAAGAGAAAAGAAAAGAGCTAAGGTTTATTCAAATCAAATGTTTATAACCAATGTCTCGAAATAAACTACCAAGCCATAAACAAACTAAGACAAAAAGAAGGCAAATGTTTATAACTAATCAACTACAAAAGCCTAAACAGACTAGGAAAGCAAACTAGGAAAAAAGGAGGAGGGCTCTTTAATGCCCAGTAAATTTCAACAATGACTCTTTTGCTTCCTCCAACTCATTGAGCCACTTTGTGAAAATAGCCATAAGAGGATTATTTGAGTTATCTCCTTGATCTTCAGCAAGTTGTGTCTTGGCCTCATCCAGTGCGATTTGAAAATTCGCTTGTGTAGGCTCAGAAGCTTCAAACAAGTCCATTGAGGCCGCTATCTTTTCACCCAGAGTCTTCATAGTGCCTTGAATCTCACAAAGCTCGGCCTGAAGTTGATGTTCCCTCTCAACAAGTTTCTGATACTCTGCCTTATTCGCATTTAGGTCATTAGCCCAGTCCGTCCTGCGTTTGCTAAGAAGCTCAAGTGCCAAAGTCTTTTCATGCACACGTGCCTTGGCTTGCTGACTACGAATACAAATTTGAACGCTAGGATCCTCTGAAGTTTCTTTAGCATAGGCTGCACATCGAGCAATTTTCTCTATGAAAGGTTCTAGGCTGGTCAAATCAATGCCGAAAGGTTCAAAGAGTGATTTTGACTCCTTCATTTTATTGATAATGCTTTGGTAGTTGTGATGGTTGAGGGACTTGATGTTGTTGATCATCTCGTCTCGTAGGCGTAACACTACATTTGGTATATCCTTTGAACCTACAAAAGAAGTTATACAAATAAATTTCAAAATTCAAAATTCAAATTTTAAATTTAGATTTCAAATTCAAAATTCAAAATCCAAAAATTCAAAATTCAAAATTCAAAAAAAAAAAAAAAACAACCTTGGCCTTGCTTAGACGATGTCGCAACTCCAGCATCAGTATTAACCCCATCACCTTCCAATCCTGCTGTAGGAACAGAAGATTGACCTTGTTTCGAAGGTGGAGAGTTGGTGTCTTTTCGAGCAACTAGAATTCCAAAGCAAGATTATTAGTATTCATGTCTAAAATAATAAAAAAAAAAAAAAAAAAAAAAAAAACCTTGATCTTGCTTTGGCAAACTTCCAATCCCAACGTCGGCGTTAGAGCCACCACTTTCCAATTCCTCCGTGGGAGTGCTAACGTCCTTGGAAATTTCTTGGACGTCTAAAAAAAAATTGATGAATAACAAAAACATACATATTCATGTTGATTTGTGCACAAAATAAATTAATAAATAAATAAAACCTTCGTTCTGTCCTGTTGGAGATGCGTTGACAATATCAACATTACCACCAACATCAATGTTTCTGCCATCACTCTCTGATTTCTCCATTGAAGAGGGGGCATCTCTTATGAAATTCGCAGATGGAATTTGATTAAAAGATGAAGTGCTCTCATCCTCTTGAACAACTGGAGTTAAAAAAATAATAAAAAATAATATATATAAGAAAAATTCATTATTTGTCAAAAGAAAAAGAAGAAGAAGGAACCTTCTTGGATAATTGGAGGGTTCTGCGGTGGCTCATTTTCTATGGCAACCGGTATATCCCCTAAAAAAATATATATATATAATAAAATAAAATAAATAAAATAAAAATAAATAAATAAATAAAATAATAATAATAATAATAATACCTTGTGGTGGTTTAGAGAAAGCTTGTTCAATTTCAATATGTACATCTACCCCAATGTTTTCTCCTATCCCAACATTGTCACCTACTCCAACGTTTTCCTCGGGGCCAACATTTAAACTTTGTGGGTTTACTTGATCTGGATATAAGATATCATCAAGTTCATGTATAGATAAAAAAGAGAAAGAGGAAGGAGAAAGAGAAGGAGAAATTTCTTACCAACATGAGAGTCTATGTGCATCTCTAGATCTGATGGAGGAGCATCATCAATCTTTGGAGGGCTAGGAATAACCCTAACATTATCCAATGGGGTGTCATGAATTTGTATGTCTGTTGACCAAATATTTTGAGTCAAATAGAGATTCGAATTTTGAGTCGATTTAATTATCAAATCCAATGAAGGTTCAAACTTTGAGTCAAGGTTGAGGCTTTAAGTCAAAGAGAAAATCATGGAATTTACAAATTTAGGCTTTGAGTCAAAGTCTGAAAGTTACTAATTTAGACTTTGAAGAAAAATCATGAAGAAAAGAACTTTTTTGAATTTACGGATTTCAAAAAAAAAATATAATAAAAAAAAATTCAGAATTAAAAAAAATGTGATGAAAAAAAAAATTTCGAAATTTCCGAATAAAAAATCATGAAAAAAAACTAGAAATTCCAAAAAAAAAAAAAAAAAAAAAAACGAATTAAAATTTTTTTGTGAAAGATTTGGAATTCCCAAATTTCAAAAAAAAAATTGTGAAAAATATGGAATTTCCGAGTTTAAGAAAAAAAAACGAATTTTAAAAAAATCATGCAAAAAAAAAAATCTGAAATACAATCGGAAATGAGCTTTCATAAAATTTGGATTAAAGCCAAATTTTTTTTTTGACATGATGAGATCATGATGAGATTTTTTATTAATCCATGAAAACCGTGTTTTTTTAAATTTAAAAAAAATCTGTAATGTTTTTTTTTTTTTTTTTTTTGGAATTTAAACAAAATTCATGATTATTTTTCATGAGAAAATCTTCAAAAAATTTCATGTATCCATGGCCCAAGTCTTCATTGTTTTCCAATGATTTTCATATATATTCAATGGTTTTCATGAAATTTCGGAATAAAAAATTCATGAAAAAAGGGGGTCTGGAGATTTGGAATTTCTAAAAAAAACGAATTAAAAAAAAAATTGTGAAAAATTCGGAATAAATCTGGAATTTCTAAAAAAAAAAAAAAAAAAAAAAAACGTGAAAACCTGGAATTATCAAAAGTTAAAAAATAAAAAATATAAAAAATAAATAAAAATAAAAAAAGGAAATAAAAAGTCGTAAAAAAAAAGTTAGAATTAAAGAGGTGTGAAAAAAAAAAAAAAAAAAATCTGGGATTTTTGAATTTCAAGAAAACAAAAGGAAAAAGGTGGATTTGTAAGCTAAAATATATATATATATATATATATATATATATATATATATATATATATATAATAAATAATAAATAAATAAATGAAGCTGACATACCTTCAGTTCTTTGACGCTTTGCGAGGTTAATTGAGTCAACAGTATGGTCAGTGTAATCAATGAATACACTTTCATTAATAAATCTGTAACCCTTCGAAGATTGGCCTCGTTCCCTCTTAATAACTCTCCTGTCTTTGAAGTCATCTTGAATCAAAGATGAGAAACTTTGTTGGAAGAAGGCTTCGACAGTCCTCAACCACTTTTGTGCATAGACAAGTATAAGTCTCCCCTTTCTACCATGCTCAGGAATGTAGAATGAGCTTGATGTTTTCTGGCGGGAAAGATGAAGCCAATATCCTGCAAGGGTCCCGAGGGAGGGAGCCCTCCTAGGAACATCAATGTACGCTGGGGCATGCTGATCATATCCAAATTGTCGCCCAAATCGGTGTGGATTGTAAGGTTCCGCAAAGAAATCTCCTGCACACCGGAGTGGAAGGACTCCACAACGAAGATTCATCACATATTCCATGGTATATGAATCCAACACTCCGGGCCCAGTTGGATATTTGGAATCTCGTACTATCTCGTTATTATGATGCACGAATGGGAAAGGGCGGGATATGAAATTGTCTTCGTGGCGGATGAACTTCCTCACATTCACAGGATTAACAAATGGAGTTGTGGTGGAGTTCATAAATTGCAACATCTTTGGTATTTGCAGTAACCCAGGGATACTCGAAGTCTTGTTGTCTATGTTCCTTATAAGATATATGCTCCGGAAATAATAGCCAGCCCAAGCATACAAGAAGTGAGCAGGGAATACTGTGGTAGAAAATCCGGGCCCTTTCCTGTGATTGGCCATGGCATTTAAGCCCAAGTATAATCGTGCTAGCACTGCAGGGGCAAAAGCTACTCTCCTCCCATGCGCAATATTGCATGCCATCATAAAAACTCCCGGCCTAATCACCTCACGATCACCCGGCATGATAAAAAAACAAATCCAGAGTGCTATAAAAGCAACTAGATCTGCTTTGAAGATGGGCTTTGGAGGGGGATTAGAAGCCATCTCATACCGGGAACTAAGTATTGGCTCTCTAAAAAACTCCACCCAATCCTCAAAGAACACATCTTGGCTAGCACTTCGCCTTGAGAGCCACTGAAAGATATCAAAAAGATTCCTCAAAATAGAAAACTCAGGATCGTACCTCCGACAGATTGTGTCATTAGGAGGTACAACTTCATCATAAACGTCTCCGGTAATTGAAAGTCCTCCCAATTCTTTGATATCCCATAGTGAAATCCCAACTTCTCCATGTAAGAAGTGGAAAGTGTTAGTTGAGGGACACCATAGTTCTAGTAATGCTTTGTAAAAGTTCAAGTCAAACTCATAACGGCCGACTGAAGCCACGATCCCGCCCACCAATTCTACTTCAGATAACTCCTTGGAGTAATTTTTGACTATATATTTGGCCCACTCTGCATAATACGGGAGGTCAATTAAGTTATTTTGAATAGGCTCCTTACCCCTCCATCCCGGTTGGTGGTTGATGATCTTAGATCCAAGGGTTTCAAGCGTCTTCAAATCTCTTACTTCTCCTTCAGGCTTCAGACAGATTGCATCAGTCAAGCCGTCCTCAAACCAACGGTTTGTGTGTAATTTGGCAATGGCCATACGATGTGGATAACGCTTTACCCACTCTGATTGCTCTTTTCCTTCATATATGATGGCGGGCTCGGCTTCAGAATCAAAGATAGGAGTGTGGCGTATAAATACTTGACCTTGAGGGATCTCATTGCAATTTTGGGCCATATCCCAAAAAGGTTGAGAGATATTGGCCATGATAAAAAGGTTGGGGGTTCCTACTTCTCTCACTCGATTTCACTAAAAAAGATTTCGTGAGAAAAGTAGGAAGGGGGCATTTGTTTATATATAAATTATATAACATATGTCTTAATAGAACTCAAATTCCAATTTAATTAAAATTAAAATTCAAATATATGGATATATTTAGAATTTAAAATTTAAATGTCCTAATCTTAATTGATTTTGGATTTTCCCCTTTTAAAATAAATTATTTGGTTGTCCTGGACTAGAATACAAAGTTCAAAAAAAAAAAAAAAAAAAATCAAATTACAAAATTGCCCTTGAGAGCATATCTCGAGGCAAGATGTCAAATTACAAAATTGCCCCTGAAAGCATATCAGGAGACAAGATGGCACATTTTAAAATTGTCTCCGAGAGCACAAATCTCGAGACGATCTAAATATTCAAATTTCAAGATCAACTGAGAGCACAGATCTCAAAGCGATCTAAATATTCAAATCTCAAGATCAGCTTAGAGCACAGATCTCGAGGCGATCTAAAAATACAAATTTCAAGATCAGCCAAGAGCACAGATCTCAAGGCAATCTAAAATATTCAAATCACGAGATTAGCCTAGAACACATATTTCGAGGCGATCCAAAATATTCAAAATTTAAAATCAGCCTAGAGCACAGATCTCGAGGCGATCTAAGTGCACAAATCTCAAGATCAGTAAAGAGCACACATCTCAAAGCGATCTAAATCTCAAGATCAGCCGAGAGCACAGATCTCGAGGCGATCTAAAATATCCAAATCTCAAGATCAGCTGAGAGCACAGATCTCAAAGCGATCTAAATATTCAAATCTCAAGATCAGACGAGAGCACATATCTCGATGTGGTCTAAAATATTTAAATCCCAAGATCAGCCGAGAGCACAGATCTCGAGGCGATCTAAATATTTAATCTCAAGATCAGCCGAGAGCACAGATCTCAAGGTGATCTAAAATGTTTAAATCCCAAGATCAGCCAAGAGCACAGATCTCGAGGCGATCAAAAAAATATGCAAATTACAAAATTGCGCTTGAGAACATATCTCAAGGTAAAAGGAAAATATATTTAAATTTTTTTTTTTTTTTTAAACAAAAAATTAATTACACAATTGCCCCTGAGAATATATCTCGAGGCAAAGTGACAAATTACAAAATTGCTCCCGAGAATACACATCTCGAGGCAAAATGATGAATTACAAGATTGCCCTTGAGAGCACATCTCAAGGCAATATCAAATCTTTGGATAGCCCTAATACGTATCCCGAGGCGATTCTATATTTCATATAAACTGAGAACATATCTCGAGGCAACTTGAGAAAGTGTAAATCTCGAGACACCCAAACACATATCCCGAGGCGGATTGGATTTGAATTAAAAATAATTAATTAATTAAAAAAAAATTTAAAAAAAATTTAAAATTTAATCCTATCGTTTGCTTTAAATTTGAATTTGAATTAAAAGGATTTAAATTTGATTTGATTTTATCCGTCCGTTCAGCTTCTACGGGATGAGTTTGGATTTTACGGGGTGGTTAGGATTGAAGATAAGGACGGATTTAAAAAAAAAAAGGGGGCTGAAGAGATGGGTTTAAAAAGGGAAAGGAGGCAAAAAAAAAAGATCTTTTCTTTTCTCAATTAGACGAAAAAAAAAAAAAAAAAAAAGGACAAAGACAAAAAGAAAAAAAAACTCTTCTCTTTTCGATCAGAAAAAAAAAATCTTCTCCTCTCAACCAGACAAAAAAAAAACAGGTGAATTTCTTTCCCTCGATTATTATTATTATTATTATTATTATTATTATATATATATAATAAAGCCTTAGAACCCCTCCTTTTTTTTTTATCGGGAAGCGTCACAGGGGACATAAGTAAACTTAGATTTGAGGGAGTGTGAGGATGGGAGTCATAAGGAGTAAAAAAAAAAAGAAAAAAAAAACGAGCGATATAAATATTATATATTAATATATATATATATAATAAAAAAAAATATGGCAAAAATAAAAAATAAAAAAAATAAAAAAAAACTAAAAAATAAAAAAATGCCGTCGCCGCTTAATGCTGCTGCTGCCTAATGTCGCTGCTGACGATTGATGTCGCCACTGCCTAATGTTGAAGCCGCCACTGCCTGCCCTGTTGCTGCCTAAATATTGCCACTGATGTTGGCGATGATGCCTGACGTTGTCGTTGCTGCCTTGATGTTGAGGATGTTGTCGTTCCCGCCGCCGCTGCAATGTTACTGCCGTTTATTACTTCGCCATTGTCATTGCTGCCAAGAAGCTCATGTCCAAGAGCAATCTCAACGCCAAGAGCAACAACAACGAAGCTAAGCGCAAACCTGACACTGTCCCCTTCTTCTTCGCCTCCGATGATTTTACCAAGGGCCAGATCTCCAAGATCATCACCGAGTTTCCCCGAATTCCCCTCTGCCGCTATGATCGAACGCTCAAGCCTAAGATTGACTTCTTTCTCGACACCGGCTTCTCCTTTTTCCCATTGTTCTTCCCTCTCCCAAGTAAACCCAAGCCCTTTGCTTCCACTTCCAGCAACCATGGCGTTCCAGAAGATCAAGGTTGACCAACCCAATCGTTGAGATGGATGGGGATGAAATGACCAGATTCTTTTGGAAATCAATCAAGGACAAGCTTATATTGCCCTTCTTGGATTTGGATATAAAATACTATGATCTTGGCCTTCTTCACCGTGATGCTACGGATGATAAATTTACAATAGAAAGCGCAGAAGCTACTCTTAAGTATAATATGGCAATCAAGTGTGCAACAATTACTCCTGATGAAGCTCGTGTTGAAGAGTTCAATTTGAAATCTATGTGGAAGAGTGCAAATGGGACAATTAAGAATATTTTAAATGGAACTGTGTTCAGGGAACCTATTCTCTGCAAAAATATCCCAAGACTTGTACCAGGGTGGACAAAGCCCATTTGCATTGGAAGGCACGCTTTTGGTGATCAATATCGGGCTACTGATGCAGTTATCAAAGGCCCTGGAAAGCTCAAATTGGTATTTGAGGGAAAGGAGGAGACTGTGGATCTAGGGGATTTCAACTTCACTGGCGCTGGAGGGGTGGCACCATCTATGTATGACACTGATGAGTCAATTCACGCTTTTGCTACAGCTTCGATGAGTACTGCTTACCAGAAGAAATGGCTACTTTATCTTAGCACTAAAAATATAATTCTCAAGAAATATGATGGGAGATTTAAAGATATATTCCAAGAAGTGTACGAAGCTGAGTGGAAAACCAAGTTTGAGGCTGCTGGCATATGGTACGAACATGGACTTATTGATGATATGGTTGCATATGCACTTAAGAGTGAAGGTGGTTATGTCTGAGCTTGTAAGAATTATAATGGTGACGTACAGAGTGATTTCCTAGCTTAAGGCTTTGGATCCCTGGGATTGATGACATCAGTACTGGTTTGCCCGGATAAAAAAAAACTGTTGAAGCTGAAGCTGTACACGGCACTGTCACTCGACATTATCGTGTTCACCAGAAGGGCGGTGAAACTAGCACAAACAGCATTGCATCAATCTTTGCTTGGTCACGGGGACTTGCACACAGGGCTAAGTTGGACGAGAATGCTAGACTGTTTGAAGCTGCCTGCGTTGGATGTGTGGAATCTGGAAAAAAATGACTAAAGATCTTGCCCTCCTCATTCATGGATCCAAGGTGACCAGAGACCAATATTTGAACACGGAGGAGTTTATCAATGCTGTTGCTGCAGAACTGAAAGCAAGATTCCAGTGAAATTCAAAGCTGTTTTTTTTCAATCATGTGGTGAAGATGATTGGAGAGTGGAAAAGAGAGGTCTTTTCTCATTGATCCAAGCTATTTTATTTTTCAGAGACCTTTCTGCTTATGCTTTTCATTATTTATTTATTTACTTACAATCGGAATATTTGGAAGGTTGAACCCTTCTATTGATGTTGGTGATTGGATAAGAAAAGGAACATTTTCATTGAAATGATGCATTTTATTGATTAAAAAATTTTGATGAGAAAAGCATGTGTATTCCATGTGTGTGTGATGATTTAAAAAAATGAATGAAATAAAAATGAGAAGTATCCATACATGCATGGCAAAAAAAAAAAAAAAAAAAAAAACAAAATATATATATATATATATAATAAATAAAAATGAGAAGCATATATAAAAGCATGCAAATGCAATAATATGCATACGTGCATGATTAGAAAAATAAAATAAAAAGAATAAGAAATGAAGAAAAATGCAACGGCATACATGCATGGGCATTTTAAGGCAAAATCATGAAAAGTCCTGAATAACTCAATACATGCTTTGAAAAGAGTGCTTCAAAAAAAAAAATAATAAAATAAAAAATAATAATAAAATAACTTGCATCCATATATAATCAAGGAATGTATATAATCATGTATAAGAATGTCCCACCACTGCTGGTTTCATGTAAAAGAAATCCAATAGACATGAGAGAAATACACATGCAAAATGAGATGCCTGTAATGCCATGCATGCATGGGCTATTATTCACTAAAGAAAAAAAATTATCAAAAGGACCGGTCCCACCTTCATATGGGAATGAATAAATTGAATGATAAGTATGCATGGGCTGTGGTAGACAAGCATAATATAATAAAAACATAAAAACGTCCACTGGCTTAAAATGATGAATTCTTAAGGCTTGTCTTCGGATTCGGGCTAGGTTTATAAATTTCACAAAAAATGCTCATTTAAAAAAAAAATAGAATATATAAATTTTAAGGACATCAATGAAATGCAAAAATGGTGGAGGATACCAGTTTTGAAACAACAATAAAAAAAATGTATTTCGAGGTGGCAAATGAAAATACAAAAAATGGCATTAGTTTCGAGATGGTGATGAAACACTCGAGATCGCCAAACTCAAGGCAGCAACAAGGCATGAGATGGCGGCGGAGCATGTTCCCTAAGGCAGGCGACGGCGTTATAAAAAAAAAAAATAAATAAATGAAATAAAATAAAATAAATAAATAAATAAAAATAAAAATAATAATAATAAATAAATAAATAAATAAAATATGTATGCCTATATATATGGCGATACTCATATGTAATGGTCACCATGTTCTGGCAATAAATTTATTATTTTTCATTGTCCTCTTCTATTTGTACTTTTGCCCTTAATCGGAGGTTCCCGAGACACTGTCTGGGGTAATTAATAATAGAGGCTTGCCTCTATTAGGAATGTAAGAACCCACAAAACAAATATGATATTTGTGTTTCGATGTGCCGTATGGTGTCTTCTTCATAAACAAGATGCCAGACGCGTATTTTCGATCCCACAGATCTCAGCAACGCTGCTCTCGATGCGGCTATGTCCTCTCTCTAGTGTCTACAACTACTGCTGAACCTCGAGGCGAACCTCTGCGAACCTAGCCTCAAGAGAAGATGTACTGGCTCCGGTGTCAGGCTCAGGTTCGGGAGTAGACTCCGACTCGAAGACAGATCCTGCCTCAAAATCCCGCGAGGTCTCAGGGTCCCATGACGTTCCTCCTGCCGGGCGTTTAAGCCGATATGTGGTCCCTGACCTCACAACCATCCCCATAGCAAGTAAGGTCGGCAATCCAAGCGGGACAATGGCCTCCACAACTAGCATGCCCCGGGTGAGCTTAATCAAACCAAGGCCTTTGATCAAACGTGTAACATATGGGCCGGCAAAAATCATCCCGAGATGTGTCGAAGTCCCCTGGTGGGCAAGAAACTCAGCAAAAAGATATCCCAGGTGTATGGAGTAGCGCTCAATGATGGTGTAAAGCATAAGCAAGTTGGTACGTGTCACTACCCCAGTAGAATCAGATCGACCGCTCACACTCCTGGATAACAAAGCCTGAATGTATCTGTGAGCTGGGTTCGACAACTTGGAAGCCTTCATTGATGACGTGCAAGCGATGGACTTCCAGAAGGTTTTATGGTTGACTGGGCATGGGAAATCTCGAGGCAAATCCCTGAACTCAGAAGTGTGAATGTCCTCATCTGTGTAGAGTCCAAGATAAACACCCAACTGGTCTTGAGAAATCTTGTGCTTCTTACCGAACGCCCTAAAGGATACATGGCCAACTTGTCGGGTGAAGGGGTGTGGACTATACACCTCGATCGAGCTTAGTACCTTCAACGTTATCTCCTTGTAGGTGGGTTCTTCAATCTCAAAAACTGTCCCAACCACCTTGCGAAATGTATCCCCGGATGGTACCATCTAGTCCCAAAATCCTCAAAATCTCCCAATCAATCATTCGGACAATGCCAAAGTTCTTCCTCGACAATAGGGCATAGCGGGTCTTGTGGGCATCATCGGTGAATCGTGGTTCTTGGGCGAGTGGTGGAGAGCTCCTCTGGGCTCGCTTTGAAGCCACATGCTTGGTCGGCATCCCTAGAAGACCATACAAGCTTCATCAAACCAAAAATATATGAAAAGAATGCTCAATGAAATGAATGGGCTGAATTCTAAGTATTGCTACAGTAAATACGGAAAATTTGGCAAGAGTCTCTCCTTGTAAAAGTAGCAAACCAATTTTACAAAGCTTCAAATTCAAATCAAACATTTACAAGAAGCATTCACAACATCATTCCCAATAAAATCAGCCAAAAAAAAACACAAAGAAAAGCCCTAGAAATGGAGAGTTATGGAGCTTACCTCAAGCTAGGGCACCAAAGTGAAGGTGAAGTGAAAATCGGCCAAAAACTCAATAAAACCTCGAAGATCTTTCAAAAATTTGTTTTATAGGATGAAGAGAGCTTTCTAGTGCAAGAAGAATGAAGAAAAATGGTGGAGAAATGGAGAGGAGATGAGAAGAAGAAGATGAGAAAATGAGTGAATAGTGAAGAAATGAGATGAGAGAAGGACTTAAGACACTCGGCCAACCATGCGGCCAGCCATGCGCCCGCATGGTTGGCCGCATGAGTCTCGGCCGGCCAATACCGAGCACTCGTGCGGGCTCATTGTCGCTCGCATAAGTCTCGGGTTGGGTATATCGAGCACTCATGCGGGCGCATAGTCGCCCGCATGAGTCTCGGGTTGGGCATGATGGGCACTCATGCGGGTGCATGGTTGCCCGCATAAGTTTCTGGATGCGTATACAAGCGTGTATGCAGTCAAGAAACGACCGTTTTCCAGATTTTACCTCAAAGATTCATCTAAACATCCAAAAAACTCATGAAAAACAAAGCCGAAATCACCAACAACCATTAAGAACATGAAGTTTGATGCGTCACAATGAATCAAAAATTAAAGAGCACATGACAACCATTGAAGATCATGATAAAAAAAATTGAGAAAGATAGCTAAACAATCACAACGACACACTTAAAATTCAAAGAACAACAAACACTAACACTTCAAAAATACAAAAAACACATGAACACACAAACTAAAAATACGAAAATGAACTTGCAAGGAATTCAAATGCTTGGGTTGCCTTCCAAGGAGCGCTTGTTTAACGTCTTTAGCTCGACATCTCTTACCTCGTCATCATGGTGGATCAAAGGAAGTCGAATTATCTCCAACCTTGTGTGAAATGTTGTTCCCCGAGTAATAATGCTTTAACCGGTGACCATTGACTTTAAAGGTTCCCAATTGTGGATGAGATATCTCGATGGCGCTGTGAGGGAACACTTGAGTGACGGTGTAGGGGCGATGCCATCGTGATTTCAACTTTCCTAGGAATAATTTTAATCTTGCATTGAATAGTAATACTTGGTCCCCGGGCTGGAAACATTTGGCTCGTTTAATATACCGGTCATGTTATTCCTTCATCCTCTCCTTATATCTTACCGATGTATCATAAGCCAAGGATCGCCATTCTTCTAACTCATTTAATTGGAGTTTCCGCTTGCGACCACACAAATGGGGATCAAAATTGAGTTGCCTTATGGCCCAATAAGCCTTGTGCTCTAGTTCAACCGGCAAGTGACATGTCTTTCCATAGACCAATCGATAGGGAGTTGTCCCAATTGGCGTCTTGTATGCTGTTCTATATGCCCAGAGTGCATCATCAAGCTGGTCGGCCCAATCCCTCCTATGATGGCTAACTGTTTTCTCAAGAATGCGCTTCAATTCCCAATTTGATACTTCCACTTGACCACTGGTTTGCGGGTGATAAGCAGTCGAGATTCTGTGAGACACACCGTATCATTTCAAAACCTTCTCAAACTGAGAGTTGCGGAAATGAGTGCCCTTGTCACTAATGATTGTTCTGGGTGTTCCAAACCTAGAAAACAATTTTTTTAGAAATTTCACGACAACTTGTGCATCACACGACAGGAGGCCCTGTGCTTCCACCCATTTGGAGACATAATCCACTTTCACTAGGATAAATTTGTTACCCTGAGAGCTAGGAAATGGACCCATGAAGTCGATCCCCCAAACATCAAATACTTCGCATACTTGATTCCATGATTGAGGCATTTCCTCTTTTCTTGAGATATTACCTGTTCTCTGGTATCTGTCGCAATGTTGCACCAATGTTTGTGCATTTTGAAACATAGTCGGCTAATAAAACCCTGTATCAAGGGCCTTCCTAGCAGTCCGGTTCTCACTGTAGTGACCACCTGTCGGCCCCGAATGGCAATACAACAGGATATCTCGCCCTTCCCCCAGTGAAACACACCTTTTGACAATCTGATCAGAGCATACCCTGAATAAATGTGGATCCTCCCAGGTATAATATTTCAGGTCAGCGAAAAACTTCTTCCTTTGTTGGTAAGTGAGCCACTTAGGGATTGTTTTCGCCGCTAGATAATTTGCAAAGTCAACAAACCACGGGGTCTTATCTTTTGCTACCACTTGAATACCACATAACTGTTCCCCAGGAAATGTGTCATTTATTTCTCTTCTTGCCAACTCGTCATCATTGGGACCTTAAAGGCGGGAGAGGTGGTCAGCAGCAAGGTCTTCTGCCTCCTTCTTATCTCTTATTTCCAAATCAAATTCCTGAAGAAGTAGTACCCAACGGATTAGTCGAGGCTTGGCATCCGACTTGCTCAACAGATACTTTAGGGCAGAATGATCTGTGTAGACAATCACCTTGGATAACACCAAATATGACCGGAACTTGTCAAATACAAAGACTACCGCCAGCAATTCTTTCTCGGTAGTGGTATAATTCTCTTGAGAATCATTCAAAGTTTTACTTGCATAGTAGATAGGATGAAAATATTTGTCCCTTCGTTGCCCAAGCACTGCACCAACAACATAATCACTCGCATCACACATCAGCTCAAATGGCAAACTCCAGTCAGGGGAAACCATAATCGGCGCTTCAACCAGTTTCTCCTTGAGGGTTAAGAAAGCACTCATGCAATCACTAGTGAATTCAAAAGGAGCATCCTTCTCCAGCAGTTTTGTCAATGGTCAGGCGATGGAAGAGAAGTCTGACACGACCCCTTGTGTGTATCCAACAAGTGCACGGGTTTATCGAAGTAATAAAATTTACCCTGGTGAGAGGGTAGTCGAATCCACAGGGAATAGGGATTTAGAATATGAGATTTCACTAATAAAGCTATGCGGCGTATGGAAAAGCAATAATAGGATCAATGGATGAATAAAGAATCAAACAGAATGAAAGACAAGAAATTTAAATAGAAAGATGGAAGATCAGAAAGTGCAAGTAAAAGAGAATAGAGAGGACTAGCAATGAATGAATAGGGTATCCGGACAAGCTACCTCTAGGATCTATGCTTCTAGTGCAAGACTATGCTATTATACTTTCCTATTGATGTTAATTGAGTCGAGGAAATCCTTAGACTCACGGTCCCAAACCTAAGGACAACCGTGACTAACCCCATCATTATGTCCCGGTATTAGGATTCACGTCACCCTTCACTCTGTCACTCGCACGACTAAGCCCCAGTGGAGTATATCTACCTAAACCTCACACTGCGTGGGATTGCTTTAAGCTCTAGGGATTCCTAGTTGTAAAACCTGTTCCTATGTGTAGTTCTAACCCTTTGGTCCAGGTGGAAGAACCCTAGTCTAGATTAAGCCCCAGCGCCTAGGATTCACTTCAAACCTTCACTCTGTTACTTGCGTAACTAAGCCCAGGGGAGTTTATCTGCCTAGCATTTCACTCTATTTCGACCGCTATGAAATCAAGGAAACGGAGGTAGGGAGAAACCACATCGAAGGGGAAAGGGGTACATCGCTACCTCACAACTCTCCCTCTCAACCCTCTTCAATCTTAAGTAGTCTAACCCTAAAGGAGTTGTCACACCTCCAAAGGGTAACCTAAATTGTTCTCAACCCTAGTGTCACGTCTAAGGGAAAACATTAACAAGATGAAATTAAGATTGAAACTCAATTTTTATTCATCAATAATGGAAAAGCATAATAACAATGTCAAAGAAACATAAAAACCCTAGAGTTTACAAGTCTGAATACCCTCAAGGGGTTTAGCTCCTCATGGAGCTATACATGTTCATCAAAATAGAAAAGAAAGTACAAATCAAAGACATTGATGAAAACCCCCTTGTATATGGTGTGGCCGTGGTCTTGTGTGGCCGTCGAACGTCGGTGACGATGCCGATGACGCGCGCTAAACCTCCACGAAATCCTCTCCAAAACCCTAGCCGCACTCCCCAAAGTTGAAGAGAAATATAGGTCAAAAGATATCCCAAAAGATCTCCAAAATCCCCTTTTATAATGTTGAATCGCGGCTTTAAAATCGGACTTATCGGGGGCTTCACACGGCCGTGTGGAATTTCCACACGCCCGTGTGAAGTTTCTGTCTGGCTGAAAAATCGATTCACACGGCCGTGTGGAATTTCCACACGTCCGTGTGAATTCTCTGAAACCCTGATTTTTGGCAGAAATTGAACAATAGCTTGCTACAGTGTTTTGCTACAATAACAATCCACAACGCTGCTACAGTAACTTGCAGAAATGCTCCCGAATCCGTTGTTCTTCATTGAGGCCATTGGTTGGGCACAAAAACAATGGTAAGTCGTGCCGATTACTTCAAGTCTCCTTCTTTGTGAAGTTCTTCTAAGCTACACGAGTTAGACTTGTTGTGAATGTGACTACCTTTGTGCCCCTCCAAAGGAGGTTGGCACACACTCACAAGTCAAGCTCGTGCCTTGTTCCTTACTTGGTCCGAAAATTTCCCAACATCGGCGAACACGACCTAATTTCGTTCTTCTTCTCCAATTTAGCTCCACAAACCTTCAATGCACAACAGTACACAAATACACACCATTTAGTGATAAAAACTGATAAAAGATATGCTCAATATAAGATAATAACGCTTCGCCGTACTATAACACAAGCACTTATCAAAGTCTTTCACAAATCTTCTGGAAAACCCATCATGACCCAGGAAGCTCCTGATTGCCTTCACTGAAGTTGGAGGGGGAAGTTTTTCAATAGTGGCGACCTTTGCCTTATCCACTTCAATCCCCTGTTTTGAAATTTTATGTCCAAGAACTATGCCTTCCTTGACTATAAAATGACATTTCTCCCAACTAAGCACTAGATTCGTTTCCTTGCACCTACTCAGGACCCGATCAAGGTTTTTGAGGCACAACTCAAACGAATCACCGAAAACGGAGAAGTCATCCATAAACACTTCCATAATGTCTTCTATCATGTCTTCAAAGATAGCCATCATACATCTCTGAAAAGTGGCTGGCGCATTGCAAAGCCCAAAAGGCATCCGCCGGTAAGCGAATGTACCGTAAGGACAAGTGAAAGTGGTCTTCTCCTGATTTTCTGAAGCTATAGGGATATGAAAATACCCGGAGAGACCATCCAAGAAGCAGTAGTAGGAGTGTCCGGCAAGTCGCTCAAGCATCTGATCAATGAAGGGTAGTGGAAAATGATCCTTCCTTGTGGCATCGTTCAGCTTCCTGTAGTCTATACAAACCCTCCATCCTGTCACCGTTCTGGTAGGAATAAGTTCATTCTTCTCATTGGTCACAACTGTCATACCTCCTTTCTTGGGCACTACCTGAACTGGGCTCACCCACGCACTGTCAGAAATGGGGTATATAATCCTTGCATCAAGAAGTTTGATGACTTCACTCTTTACTACCTCTTTTATGTTAGGGTTCAATCTTCATTGGGGAATCGCCATAGGCCTATGATTGTCTTCCATAAGGATTTTATGAGTACAGAACGACTGGTTGATCCCCCTAATATCTGCGATTTTCCAAGCAATTGCCTTCTTGTGTTTCTTGAGTACATCCAAGAGCTTACCCTTCTGATGTCCTGTCAGGTCTGCTGCAATGATAACAGGAAGTGTAGAGTCTTCCCCCAAGAAAGCATATTCCAGATGTTCTGGTAACGGCTTCAAATCCAGCTCGGGAGGTTCTTCAAGTGATGATTTCAATCTCCCATAATTACTCAAATCATGCTAAACAGTTCTCTCATCTTCCATTTCAGACAATTTATCACTCCCTGAGCTATCTTCCATTGCTTGAACCTCTGCCTTGATAGAATTTAAGTCCTTCCCCTACACGTAATCTTTTCCTTCTAAGTTTTCTGATCCTGTTTGGTCAATCATGTCTTCCATTATGGACAATAACTCTTAGTGTACAATTGAATTGTTGTTCGACCAATCGTTGGTGGCGTCAAGCTGATAGCTAGGTGTACCAGAGTACTATACCATATTCACCCTTTCTGACTGCATATACTGTTGGAGGAAAGATTCATAAAAACTTGGAGGATTCGATGCCGTCCTGGTATTTGAGTAATGAAGATGCGCCTCCTGAGAATAAAAATAATTACTCCAGTCACCGGGTGAAGACATGATTAAACAATAGATGAAAGATATTTACAAACTAGAATGAATGAAGTAAGAGAGTAAGGCTCAAATAAAAAGGAAATGGTGAAATATATACAATGAAGAAAAACACGAAACAAAACAATGGCCAAATCAACAAACTCTAAGTTTTCCGAATATCTCTCGTAGGTCCCCGGCAATGGCGCCAAAAACTTGCTGACTGACCCGCAAGTGCAAGGGGTCGCCAAGTAATACCCCTCCTGCACGCGGGAGGGGGTCGTATTCCCAAGGGCCCGAGAATCTACCCTTACTTCCTCTTCGTATGATTGTTTGACCGATCAATACAAGCGTTGTGCAAAGAAAAGTAAAAGACAATTAACATGCAAGTGAAGTGTTCTAAGGCGGAGGCGATAATCAGAAGGTAAGAACAATGTGAAGAGAGGGTCATGGATGAGGATTCCCAAGAGGGTTACTAAAGTGCGGAAGTAGCCTTACTAGCATGCAAATGGGTAGTTTGGACCGAGAAACCCAAAAGTAGACCAACCCGATGGTCACGGAAATTGGTCCCTAATCCGGTACAAATATCGAGTACGGAATTCCTTCCGCTCGAATCCTCACACAATTGCAAAGGGAACAAGAGGTTTCTCAAGTTAGGGTCAAGACACAAACTAGGTCAACCGTAACAATTGGAAGGGTACAAATACCCGATGGTCACGGCGTATCCGTACATGTGTCCCTACCAAGCTTGGTGAGCCTAATACTAGGGCAATGGTCATGCTTCCTAGCATTTTCTAAACATTGATACACAGAGTTCTCATGCATACCAAGCATTCAAAAACACCAAACAAAGTTCACAAACAAGTCCCAAATGCATAAAACTAATCAAGCAAACAATCCTACACAAGTTCACCCCCAAGGTTCACTTACATCCGGTGACCTTGGGGTTTAGTTGCTCATGAATACAAAATACTCAATAAAATACATGGAAACAACAAACAATATAAAGAAAACACTCCCTCAAAAGATAGGGGCCGAATGACACTTCCAAAGACACCACCAAAGGGGTGGCTTCCCTTGTCGTTCTTCCCCTCAAATGAGGATCAAGGAGGTGGATTTCGTCGTATGTCGCTCTCCACGACATTCTCTCCCCGGAAATGGCCTCCAACGGCTGCTCCTAGCCCGGAATTTTTGGTGGTGACAAGTAGAACAAGAGCTAGGGCTTTCCCCTCTTAAAAAATGAGAACCAAACCCTTAAAAAGCTATCTTTAGGATGCCATGCGGCCTGGCATGCGGTCCGCATACATGCACTGTAGCACCCCGAATTTTGTGTAAGTTGCAGCAGTTGAGTGCTACAGTAAAATACTGCTGTAGGGCTATATGCGGTCAGTTATGCGCCCGTATGGATGCCCGCATGAACCTCCAGACTTAGTTGTTTCGCCAAAGTTCTCGTGCTACAGTGCTGCTACAGTGCCGGGCTCGAAAATGGTCTTTTCTTATCGATTTCTTCTAAAAATCTTGTTGACGAGCTCCCCACGGTAACTATTGTGCCTGTAACACGAAATAAACTAATTTAGACCGAAAACGGGCATCCAGACATATTAAAATACTCGATAAATACGCAAACATACATAAATAATACGTCCAGTTAGGCGTTTATCAATAATCTATAGTATTTGGATTTTAATTTTATTGTTCATCAATGCATACTCATAAGGAAGCAGCTGGTCTTTATGGAAAAGCTTTTCCTTTCTTCAATGATCTTGTTGTGGTCATTGCAAGAGATAGAGCACATGGGAATGCAAGAGGCGATATTAGTGATAATGCTAAGCAGTATTTACATGAGAATGTCACATTGGATGACGACACGAGCTTCTTCCAATTTGCAAGTGATGATGTTTCTATACCCACACAGGAACCCGTTCCGATTCCATCACCCATAGGATCAGAAACAAGTACCTCAAGAGCACGTCGTAAAAGGAAAAGTGTTGTAGACCAATCAGCAGAGAAAATTTCACAAAATTTGCAGAAGTTCGTTGAAATTGTTGGTCCAGGATTTAAGTCATTAGCCGATGCCGCTGCACGTGAAGTAGCTCGTGATGAGGCTCGTGAAGCCCATGAGAAAGCACGTGAGGATGCTTTTGCTGAAATTGTGAAAATGAAAAACATGTTAATCCTACTGGTTTTTTGTAACCAAAATTAAATTTTTATTTCATTATTTGTCTTAAAATTCTTTATAATGATGATGTGATATTCTTTTTTTGTAGGTTTTGCCTAAAGACGACGACCAATTGAAAATTTTTTCTGGTTGCCAAATAACAAGAAGCTGCGTTTTTGTCATGTATTGTTATCAAGATTGTCATCTTGAGCACATAATATGTGATCTTATGAGTTTGTTTTACTTTGATTGGATGATGTTGTTTGTTTTAAA
Source organism: Dioscorea alata (assembly GCA_020875875.1). Lineage (NCBI taxonomy): Eukaryota > Viridiplantae > Streptophyta > Magnoliopsida > Dioscoreales > Dioscoreaceae > Dioscorea > Dioscorea alata. The sequence goes on along the minus strand of CM037030.1, from coordinate 3,019,338 downwards.
ATCTACTGTCGCAAGTTAGAGATTTTTTATGGATTGTAATGCAAGAACAATGTGATAGACTATCTTGGTGTTGGAAATCAAAACTTATAAGCTTATGTTGTTATAGCTTATGTTGGTATATATATTACATTTATTAGGAAGCTAATGTTGTTATGGATTGTAATGCAAGTAAAAGTAATGTTGTTATTATTATTTTCAATGTTATTATAAATATTTTTTTTAATGATTAATTAGTTATATTTTTTTCAATGCTTTAAAAAATATAATTAAAAATAACTCATTATATTTAACAGCATTAATTAATAACTAATTATTGAGATTAATATTTAAATTTTAAAATTAGAATTAAATTATAGTACTATAAATTAAATATTAATTTATGATAATTAATTCTTATATTTTTTAATGTTTTAAAAAAATATAAATTAAAAATAACTCATTATTATATATATAATATCATTTAATTAAATAAGGGGCATAAATGTAATTTTATCTTATTTATTATCTTTATTTTTCTCATTCCCAATAAATTACATTTTTCAATCTTTACCAACCAAACAAATTATTCATTCTAACTCTTACTTCACTACCCCTCATTCACTCCCAATCCACGGAGAAGGCTTATTGTATATTTGTTAAAAAAAAAAAAATGTTGTTTGTTATTTTTTTTAATTACTAGTTATAAATCTAAATTAAAATCCAATATTTTCATTTTATAGTTGCACTACGTATTCACTTTAGGTTTTTTTTTTCCTGAAAATAAAAAATAAATATAAAAAAAAGCCACTGTACAGCTTTCATAAGTTATGAGTTTCTTAGTAGCAAAATCTAAACGAAGAATGTCTCCTCAATTCCTCATCTTCAATGTCTTCCCCCTTCTATCCCTAGCCCTAACCCTTGCCCACACCCGCCACATCATTACCATCACAGCTCCAAACCTCCAGCCAACCTCGCTGGCATGGGACCCCAAATCCCAGCACTTCCTCCTCGCCTCCCGCTTTCACCCCAACATCTCTTCCATCTCCGATGCCGGCATCGTCCAAACCGTACTCTCGTCCGATGGCTCCTCTGTCAACGCCATCGCCATCGATTCCCCCCGTCGTACGCTCCTGGCCGCCCTCTCCAACCCCGCTTCTATCGCTGCCTATGATCTCCGATCCCCCCGGCCCCACACACTCATCTTCTCCTCTCCCCTCCCTGCTGCCCCTTCCGGCCTCGCTGTCGACGAAGCCACTGGTGCCGTGTTCGCCACTGTCGGTAATTTCATCTACAAGATAGATCCCGAGGGGAATTCATCAATCTTCTCAGAGTTCAATTCGGTGCTGGGAGGCGTCGTGCACGTGAGCAGAGGGTTCCTTCTGGTTGCTCAGCCGAGCACGGGGATGGTCTACAAAGTGGACGATGAGACAGGGCGGGGGAAGTCGGTGCTGGGAAAAGGTCTTGGCCTAGGGTTAGGGTTGGTACTGCGTAGTGATGGATCGGCGTTGATGGGCGGAGATGACAAGGTAAGGGTAGTGAGGAGTGAGGATGGATGGGGGGAGGCGGTGGTGGTGGATGAGGTATTGGTGGATAAAGGGGTGTTGATGGGGTTGGTGGTGAGGGATGGGAGGAAAGTGTATGTGTTGGTAGGGGAGAATGGTGATGATGATGATGGCGATGATGTTGATGGGGGCTTTTTAGGAAGGAAATTTAGGATTGAAGAGGTGGATTTGGTGGGGAAGGATGGAGGTGATGATATGATTTTGGCGATGGTTCTGTTAGGCTTTGGTTTGGCTTATTTTTTGTATTGGAGATTTCAGATGGGAAAGCTCGCCTCCTCTTTGAACAAGAAGAGAGCTTGATCCTAAGACTATCCTATTTCTTTTTTTTTTTTCCGTTGTGTGAGGCATATAATACGATTGATTTGTGTGTGCTTCCTTTTTATGATTCAAATGGTTTCTTTATGATTTGCACTTAAGTTTCTTGTGATTGAACTTGCAACTCATTAGATTATTCTATTGTGCGATGAAACAGGAGCTTGATTGAACTGTTACATTAGATGATATATTCAAAACAAAAAATCTGATTTGTGATTTTACAGCAAAACAGTGAAGAAATGTTTGTGACCGATGAAATCCAAGTGTTCTGCTACTGTGTGAGTTGAGGACAGGAAATCAGCTGGATTCTGATTAAAAAAAAAAAAAAAAAACAATGTTTCCAGATTATTTGTATTTTTTTCTCTATTTAATTCGAAAATGTTATGTTATTGTGTCTTCAACGTTTTAATGCTAAATGAAGCTGGTTGTTGGTTTGCGACATTCATAACCTGTTTGAAGCATTTATCACATGTAAACTGGGGCTCAATGCAGATGGATTAAGCATCATTGCATTTGCCTTTTGAACCCAAAGGCTTTAATAGAGTAAATTTTTCATGTGGTCACTATGTTATGACCGATTTTTATTTTTGTCATTGTGTTTCAATTTATATCTTTTTGGTTATTAGATATTGATTTGTTTTCACCAGGAGATTATTTCTGGTTTTTTCGACAATTTTAAATGACATGGCAGCCGGAAATACAACATCACTCTATTTTAATATTTTCTCTCATCCAAGCAGGAGAGAACACATCAGCCGGATACTGAATCAACTTACTTAATCATAGAGTGACGTAGCAATTCCGGCTGTCATGTCATTTAAAATTGACCGGAAAACCCCAAGTGACCTCTCACGGAAAACAAATCAATATTTAATGACAAAAAAAATACAAATTGAAACACAATGACCAAATTGAAAATCAATCATAACTCGGTGACCACATGAAAAATTTACCTGGCTCTTATAACACTTAATACGAATCACGAGCTATCAAAAGGAAGAAATCCAAAATCGGACACGGATCGCGAGTTGTCGAAAGGGAAGAAATCCACCACCGTCTGGAATCCAATAAATGGATACATGATGGAAATGACTCCTACCCTCAAAATCCACCGAGTATAGAGTTGAAGCAAATTCGCCGCTCAATAGCTAAGAAAGACCAAAGAAAAATAGAACCAAAACATGAGAGTTCTTTTTCTTGCAATGTTTTAAAAACCTGACTGGACTGGTAGGTTCAACCTGAACCAGCCAATAAACCGGTCTAATTAGTCACGCCAAACAACAAGTAACTGGTCTGGTCTTTTATTTCAGTTTGTTGTATAGTGTATGCTTGTATTTTATTTTATTTCTCATTATTCATTATTGTTTTTGTTGTTGGTGGTGTTTGCTTATATTTTATTTAATTCTTTATTTTTGAATATTTGTTGTATGGTTGTATTTTTATATATTTGTACTTTGAAAAATTCAAATTTATATAGAATTGACACTTTGTGACCTTATAAAAACAATATAACTTTACAATATCTAATTTTGAATTTTTTGAATTTTTTCTTATTTTTTAAATTGTTTTTAATTATTTTTAAATTTTTTTAATTTTTAAAAATTTATTTATTTGCAAAATATTAAATACGGTTGAACAGCCCGGTTCAATCAGTTGGACCGTGAACCAGTTGTTTAACAGGGTCGGTAACCTATCCGGTTTTTAAAACATTGTTTTCTCAGCCAACAATTCATATTCTAACAAGCATTCTTTTACATGATTCCAAAACTAGCTATTAAAAGTCACCTGGGTAAAGTAATACGCCTACTAGCATTAGAAAACACCCCAAGGGTAAAGCCATTAGCTAATACAGATTATAAGCTAAATCAAGAGTTCAAGAGTTCAAGAGTACAAAGACTGTACCTGAGCTGCTGAGCAAGGGAGTAGCAGAAATTCAATAAATCAGCAAACTTAATTAGTCTGCCATCAAACATTTGGATAACTTTTACTAGAAAGCTCCGTTTAAGACATGGTTTGTTGCATTGGAAACTAGACTCCCAAAGCTTTCTAACCATGTTTTGTATGAATCAGTTTGGCAACCTAATTAGTGCAGATCTGTGGTGCACTTTTTCCCCTAAAGCTAGATGGTTGGCAGGGGATCCTTCAAGTTTCATGGTTCCAATACCCAAGTTCAATTGCCTTACTATTACGTTAGATCTACAATGATTTAATTTATCATCCCTACAATAAGAGAATAGTAGTTCATTTTCCTTTCAAGTGGAAAGTCAAGAAATTACCTTCTTTTGCAATGTTTAAGAGTATGTGACTTATCCATATTTATCAAAAAATAAATAAAAATAAATAAAAATATTAATTTAATAAAGATAATTAAGGAAAATGACGCCATTTTACCTTGCTTCTTGTTGTTTACATTTGTGGTCTCGGATGTACTCTTAATATCATGTTCAGAAGCAATATTCATGAAAGGTTCTTATGCTTTTGTATTTAAAATAATTTAATTTCTATTTTATAAAAGTAAAGAAAACATTGTTTTACATCACTTCTCACCAATATGACTTAATATTACATCCCAAGGCAATATTTATGATGATTTCTTATAAATTGTTTAGTCTTATTACTCAATTATGTAACTGGCATCTGTCCCTTGCTGATGTACCTTAATTATTTTATGATTTGACTTGATTGGTGGCTTGCTTTCAGGAATCCAAACTCCAAGATCTCCACAACTCCCTTTGGAGATCAATTGGAGGTAAGCGCTTAGATTCTTTCGACTTTCTACCGGCGCTTGGCACTATTGGAGGTATAATTATTGCCTGGGACAGCTCCCAAATTTTTGGAACTTTAATCCATAAAGGTTCCTTTTCCATCTCCATCAGATTTTCCAACAGAATTAACAACTCTACCTGGATTTGCAACAATGTTTACGGTCCAAACTCTAGATCTACTAGAACCGACTTCTGGAATGAGCTCCATTTCATTACAAACCTCATCTCTATTCTTTGGGTTATTTGTGGAGACTTCAACACGGTGTTCACCCTCGATGATAAAAATAAAGGAATTATCAACCCAAGAGACATCACCACTTCTCAAAGGATTCTAAATGATCTTAATCTCATTGGTCCCCCTATTAATGGGAGAGAATTTACTTGGACTAATGGTCAAATTGATCCCATCTGGATCCGCTTAGACCGATTTCTCTACTCTCATAATTGGCCAACTTTATTTCCAAGATCAATTCAATCAGTCCTCCCAAGACTTGGCTCTGATCACTCTCCAATCTGTCTTGATTTTGGAGACCACTTCCCCCGGCCCCACCTCTTTAGACAGGAGAAGTACTGGTATACCAATTCCCAATTAGAATCCCTTGTTCAAGACTGGTGGATGGAAATCAATCCTGTGGGATGCGGAGCGTTTATCCTTTCAAAAAAATTAGCTCATCTGAAAGCCAATTTTCGCAATTGGTCAAAGAACACTTTTTGTTCAACCAATCTCCTCAAAAAAGCTTACTCGCTGAACTTAATTCCCTTGATATCTCTAGTGAATGTAGAACTCTCTCTAAGGAAGAATCCAACCGACTATCCCAAATTCGCTCAGAGCTTTTCTCCATTTTGAATCAGGAAGAAATCTACTGGAGGCAGAGATCCAGAATCACTTAGCTCAAAGAAGGGGATTCAAATACCAAATTCTTTCACCAAATTGCTAATGGTAAGAAAAACAAAAATCATATCTCTCGTATCTGCCACAATGGACATTGGTTTGAAGGAAACGAGCAAATTGGCAGAATCTTCAATGACCATTTTCACTCCCTATTTGGCACCCTCTCTCCAATAGATTTCTTCTAGACTGGCAACATTTATTCGATTATAAGGACAAATTAGACCTATCTCATCTTGAGATCCCCTTTTCCATTGATGAGATAAAACATGTTGTCTTCGATCTAAATCTTGAAAAATCTCCAGGTCCGAATGGTTTTCATATTTTCTTTTTTCAAAAACACTGGACCACTGTCAAAGACACGTTAATTAAACTTTGTGAAGACTTCTATGATGGATCTCTCAACTATGAGCACCTAAACTGGATTCACATTACACTCATAGCCAAAAACAACGCTCCCGGGGAGGTCTCTGATTTCCGTCCTATTAGTCAAATCAATTCCACCTGCAAAATCATCTCTAAGATTCTTGCTTCTCGCTTAAGCATAGTGATTAGTAACCTGGTTGATGAATCCCAATCTGGTTTTATTAAGGGAAGAAGCATTGCAGATAATATTATCGGAGCTCAAGAATTAATCTTCAATCTACAAAAACGGAAATTACTCGGCTTAGTTTTCAAAGTGGATTTCGCCAAAGCCTTCGACTCCCTTGATTGGAGTTTTCTTCTTGATATTCTTGCTGCCGGAGGTTTTGGAACCAAATGGATTTCCTGGATTTGCACTATTCTAAGTACTGCTAAGATCCAATTCATCATCAATGGAACCACTCAAGGTTACATCCATTGCAAAAGAGGCTTAAGACAAGGAGATCCCCTTTCCCCGCTCCTTTTCGCTCTAGCTGCAGACGCTTTGAGGGCAATGTTCTTTCATGCTCCTAGATCCAAAGTCATTGTAGGTGTTCCCTTGGACCAATCTTTTAACATCTGCCACCTCCAATACGCAGATGATCTACTAATCTTCTCCGCCGGAGGACAAGATGACCTTCGTACCATCAAATTAATCCTTTATATTTTTGAAGGGTCTTCTGGTCTTTCCATCAATTACTCGAAGAGTTGTCTATACTCCACAAATTTCGGTTTTCAACCACATGCTAATTCGGCCAGAATTTTGAACTATTTGAGGAATTGTTTACCCATAACCCATTTAGGGGTTCCCCTCTCTGGGAAAAGACCAAACCAACTTGATTGGGCTAAACTCATCGAAATGGTTCGCTCCAGATTCTCCCCCTGGAAAGCTAACTATTTATCACTTGGGGGTCGTTTAACACTCATCAATTTTGTGCTATCAACTGTCCCGTTCTATTGGATGTTGGTTTTCAAACATCCTGCCTGGGTAATTAAAAATATTGATCAAATTCGTAGTATTTTTTATGGAAAGGACCAAATTTGGGTCCCAAAGGACTTAGATTGGTTTCCTGGGATGGAATTGTCAGACCCCAAGACATGGGTGGCTGGGGAATCCTTAACCTAAAGGACTTCAATAAAGCTCTTCTTGGGAAATGGTGGTGGAAACTTTGGCATAATCCAAATTGCCGTTGGGTTAAAATCATTCATGTCAATTACCCAAATTGTAACTCAACTGGTGTTTTAACCCATGTCCCACCCAGGAACAAATCCTTTTTCTGGGCAGGCATGATCTCCACCTTATTACACTTCCAGTTCTACATTAGCTTCAACCAGGATAACTCTCCAACTTGGACTCTGGAAAAAAGTGGAAAATTCACCGTCAAATCCTTCTACAAATTCTCTATCGATGGAGGAATGCGTTGTCCGCTTTACTCCCATTTCTGGAAAACTCGTAGCCCTAGCAAAATAACTCTTTTTTGCTGGCTAGCTGGTGAAGATAAAATTCTCACTCTCACAAATCTCTTCAAGAAAGGGTGCAATTTTCAAAACTCCACAGATACCTGTGTGTTATGTCATAAATCCTCAGAAAATTGACCATCTGCTCCTCAATTGTATCTTTTCAAATCGTATTTGGGAATTTTTCTTTCACCTTTTTGATTTAATCACATTTCCTCAAGCAATATGTTCAATCTGGACAACTTGGTTACCATCTCTTAATCCATCTATAAGAGGCATCTGGGATCTCATTTCTCGGGCAATTTTATGGAGTATTTGGCTTGAGCGAAACTCCCGTATCTTTCAATTAAATGCTTTACCATTCTACAATATTATTTGTAAAACTGCTAACATGCTACTCTCCTGGTTTTCAACAGATGTCGATAATCACTAGCGGTCCTTCACTGATGCTTCCCTTCGAATTAAGCGCTCTCTCAACTTTCTTAGCGCTAGAGTCTCCAACCATGGCGGCGATCCAGAGCACGACTCAGCATAGGAGTAACTCTCCCACCTGCTTGTCTGGGCAGACCAGAAACCCCAGACGGTGTTTCCCGTCTACTTAGTCCCTATCTTTAGTTCCTTTTTGTTTTGTTGTATCTTATTTCCCCTTCACCCCTAGTGAGAGGAATACTTTTATGTACTTTTCTGAACTTCACCAATAAAGTTGTGATTTATCCACATTTATTTAAAAAAAAAAAAGAGGTTTGTGATGAATTGAGAGATCCCGTGGTATGGGTTGACCAGCCAGTTGGATTGATTTATTTTTCACAGTGTAAGGTATCATTTGTGTTATATATATATATATATATATATATATATATATATATATATATATATATATATAGGTTTTAGGGTTGTGTAGCAATTCTTCTTGTATCTTTTATTAAGGAAAAAAGAATATTTATTTTTGCCTGTGGAAGTGGGTCAAATTAATCAAATCATATAAATTGCCTCATCTTCTTGATTTATTTCATAGTTTTTTTTTTAATTTGTCTCCATGCACCATAAATCAATATTGTTAACTTCTTTAGATATACTTAATAATCGTATTTATTTTGTGCACACACTCAAAATATATAACATTCCTCATCTATTTAATGTGGCATTGAAGAATATTAATACATTATTAGCATCTTAAAAGATGCAACCCCAAAAAAAAAAAAAAAAAACATTCTCATTTATCATTATTATTTGAATACAATTGCCACCTAAAAAAACAAACTATTTAGGATGATAAATCAGATGATATTTGTGGAGAAATGTAAATTAATATAACGACAGATATTTCATTGTGTATTGCCAGCAATTGTATTATGAAGTCCTTGTGTGTCACCATTAATTGCATTACCATCAATTTGACATTGTAGAATATCAATATACGGTGGCATCTTAAAATATATGAAGTGAAGATTGTGGAAAGATTATATTTTCATTTATTTATTATCACAAACATTATAACTTGAATACGATTTTGATGTAAAAACAAACTGCTTGGAATAGTAAAAGAAATGATATTTGTAAAGAAATGCAAAATAATAAACTAATGGATATATTATTCTGTTGTGCCATCAATTAAGTCGCACATTCGAACTTACTTGCAGAATTAGAGAACCAAATGCGGAAGTATCCTCAGTTATTTTTGAAAGTCCAATTTGTCTATTGCCATAAATTGCGTTACCATCAATTTAATAAGGTACTGGTATATATGAAGGACCGTGCTTACATTGCAGGTTTCAATGATTACTTATTAAGTTCAGCCTTTCATTTATTATCAATATAGATTTTTTTTTCCTTTTTCTTGTTTTCATTATGTCTCACAAACTCGAAAGTGTTTCTACTGAGAAATTATATTATATTAAAAAAAAAGGTAATAAAACGAGAGATAATAGACGATTGGGCCCATGTGTCTGTGTTGTATTTGGAGGATAAAATTGATAGGAAATCAAATTATTTAAACAAAGATGCCCGTAGAGATGGTTACGTTTCAGGAACTGCTAGTTCTGGTTCAAAGAAACTTTAAACCGGAACCAAACCGCCTGGACAAGGTTTTTGGTGGTTCGGTTCCGATTTCGGTTTTGGGGGTTTGGTTCAACGGTTCGTGGTTGACGATTCATACGGTTTGAGTTTTTTTTTTAATTAAATAATCCAATATTTCAAATTAAAATGAACACAAAATATAAGAATTAATTCAATACAATATTTTATTAAAATAATAAAAGTATTAATAATTTAAAACAATATTTTGCAATAAAAGTACAATAGGAGAAGAAATAAAAAAATAAAGGGCTTGAACTTAATTATATTAAATTACCTACGTATCCTCTTGGAATCAGATGAATTAGATCAGACAATCAGACTTAATCAATTTGGTTATTACCGGTCATGTGACTTAAATGGTCAAACCTAATCAGATAATAGATATCATGAGTCCATGACATTATTTATATAATATATAATATATATAATATTTTGATTCACTGTTCATTGTTTGCCGAAATTCAGCAAAACAGAGACTTCACATGGGCGTGTGGAAATTCCACACGGCCGTGTGAAATCCCGATTCTGCCGATTTGAAGCCGCGACTCAACAGTATTTAAGGCCACTTTTGAGACTTTTTCTGGATCTTTTTGCAAATCTTTTTCCCTAGTTTCTGGAGGGTTGTGGCTAGGGTTTGGAGAGGACCTTGTGGAGGATCAAAGCGCGTCATCAGCATCGACATCGATGTCCGGCGGCCGCACAAGACCACGGCCACACTTTACGCAAGGGGATTTTCATCTATGCTTTTGATTTGTGTTTATTCTTTTAGTTTGATGGATTTGTATAGCTCTATGAGGAGCTAAACCCCCTTGTGGGTATTTGGACTTGTAAACCCTAGGATGACTATGTTTCTTTGACATGTTATTATGTTTTTCTTTATTGATGAATAAAATTGAGTTTCAATCTTAATTGCATCTTGTACCGATTTTCCCTTAGCCGTGACACTAGGGTTGAGAATCATCTAAGTTATCCTTTGGAGGTGTGACAACTCCTATAGGGTTAGACTACTTAAGATTGAAGAGGGTTGAGAGGGTGAGTCTTGAGGTAGCGAAACGTCCTCTTTCCTTTCCGGTGTGATTCTCCCTACCTCCGTGTTCCAAGAGTTCTTAGCGGTCGAGATAGAGCGAAGTGCTAGGAGATGAACTCCCCTGGGGCTTAGTTGTATGAGCAACAGAGGGAAGGGTTGTAGTGAATTCTAGTGCTGGGGCTTAATTTAAACTAGGGTTCTTTCACCTGGACCAAAGGGTTAGAGCTATACATAAGAATAGGGTTTATCACTAGGAATCCCTAGAACTTAAAGCAATCCCATGTAGTGTGAGGCTTAAGAAGATGGACTCCCCTAGGGCTTAGTTGACAGGTCAACAAGAGTTAAGGGTCGTAGTGAAACCTAATGCCGGGGCATAATGTTGGGGTTAGTCACGGTTGACCTTAGGTTTGGGACCATGTGTTTAAGGATATCCTCGACTCATTTAACATCAATAGGAGAGTATAATAGCATTGTCTTCCACTAGAAGCATAAATCCTAGGGGTAGCTTGTCCGGGTACCCTATTTCATTCATTGATTGTCCTTCTCTTATTACTCTTACTTGCACTCTCCTACCTTCCATATTTCTCTTTTATTTCTTGTTTCAGTTAATTGCTTTCCAACCACACATTGATTCTATTCTCACTCTTCGTACTTTTTTTTTGCTATTTTAGCTATTCACTTCGTTTTCTATTTCACACTTTCTTTTTCTATCATCGTTCTCACCTGTTTTATTTTCTTTGACTTTAGTCTCAAAAGGGATGTTTGATACACACCACCTCTCTGACGATTTCACTGGTTGTAGAGGGTTTTCCAGTCGAATTCGAAGCTCTTGATTTGTGCATCATCGGTAAATCTCTTTTGTTAGTTTTGCTTCATCAATCTGATTTTGTTAGTTTATTGGGTCTATTTATACAAGTTTTACTTGCGTATTTAATTCTTTAAGGGCTCTTGAAAGTTTCAAAACGAATGGTGATGCTTTGCATGAGATTTTGGCCTCACGGCCGTGTCTCTGCCTCGCCCCGACAATCCTAGGTCTAAGCAGGTGACCAGTAAGAGACCTCTTGAGCCTTCTTCAGAGCAAATAAACTTCAACAAGCTCAAGCACCGGGTGAGATATGAGAGATTGGCAAAACTCAAGTTCGGGCAGACTCGATACTTAGACTCAAGCTATTTGAGGACAGCTGAGGGAGGTGACAATATGGCGGATGAGATTGAAGAGCTTATAGCAGTGGGGAGTTGGCAACGGTTGTTGTCTATTCGAGAGTCGGCTAACAGCTCGCTTACTCTGGAGGTGCTCGCATCGTTCGAGTTTGACAGATCACATAGAGACTTGACGACTGCCGACACCATACAGTTTAGAGCTTTTGGGCATTGCTACAGTATGTTAGTGACGCAGTTCTCTAACCACATGGGACTATACGACAAAGCCTTTACTGAGATAGATGAGTACAAGAGTCTTCCGACTAATTACACTGGCAATTTGACCCCTCAGAGAGCTTACAAGGTGTTATGCGGACAGGGGCAGTACAAACTAGGGATATCGAAGGCTACTTGTCTATCTCAGCCGTCTTATAGGTATATTCACGCCATTTTGAGTAGATCAGTAAACGGCAGTGGGAACAGTACAGGGGTCCTGAGCCGGTAGGAATTCCTTTATATCCACTCGATGCTACGGAGCGAGCCGCTCCATCTTGGCCATATCCTTGCAGAATACATACATTATCAGGGCCAGTACCCTTGGCTTGGGGCCATCTTCTCGGGACCATACATTACAAGACTTATCAAGGGGATGGGTCTCCGGGAAGCAATTAGGGGGATTAAGAAGACAGTCATACTCTCCCCCATTAGCTTAGAGATGTTGAGACAGATGGGCATGGCCAGGAAACATTACCAGTGCTATGTAATGAACAGGCCCACATTAGAGACAACAAAAGGAGATGGGTCGAGGGGGTCGTAGCCAGCATTGCAGCTGCTTCCACTACCTCCTGAGTAGGCCGAGGCACAGGTACCACCCACAGTGCAGGAGCCACCTCTAGTGCGCATGTTTTCGCCGTCTCGAGGCCAGGACAGACTTGAGCGCCTCGAGAGTGTTGTGGGTGTACTATAGATAAAGGTGGCCGAGCTGAGAGCTACTCAAACCACACAACACTCAGAGACGATGGTACGGCTTGATACCATACAGCGGTTACTCGAGCAGGCTGTGTCGTCACCTTTTGTGGTCCAGCCCAGAGCCTCGACCCCACCGCCTTCTCCTGCATCACATGCCGATCCACCAGTGCCTTTAGAGCCTACCGCAGCACCAGAGGCTCCACCACAAGACACTAGTGCGGGTCCCGCAAGTGCACGGGGTCGCCAAGTAATACACCTCGCGCACACATGAGGGGGTCGTATTCCCAAGGGTTCGAGAATCTACCCTTACTTCCTTTTTGTATGATTGTTTGGCCGATCGATTCAAGTTTGGTGAAAAGACAAGTAAAAACACAAATAAGATGCAAATGTAATGCTCTAAGGCGAAGGCGATAATCTGAGGGTAAAACAGTGTAAGGAGAGGATCACGGATGAGGATTCCCAAGGGGGCTACTAAAGTGCGAAGATTGCCCTAACTAGCATGCGATTTGGTAGTTTGGACCGAGAAACCATAAATTAGACCAACCCGATGGTCACGGAAATTAGTCCCTAATCCGGTACGAGTATCAAGTACGGAATTCCTTCCGCTCGAATTCTCGCACGATTGCAATGGGAATGATAGGTTTCTCGAGTTAGGGTCAAGACACAATCAATGTCAACCCTAACGATGGAGGGGTTACAAATACCCATGGTCACGGCGTATTCGTATGTGTATCCCTACCAAGCTTGGTGAGCCTAATACTAGGGCAATGGTCATGCTTCCTAGCATTTTCTAAACATTGATATACCGATTTCTCGTGCATACCAAGCATTTAAATACACCAAACAAGGTTCAAAAACAAGTCCCAAATGCATAAAACAAGTCAAGCAATCATTCTACACAAGTTCACCCCCAAGGTTCACCTACATCCGGTGACCTTGGGGTTTTAGTTGCTCATGAATACAAATTACTCAAGGAAATACATGAAAACAACCAAATATAATGATGAGAACACTCCCTCAAAGGATAGAGTTCGAATGACGCTTCCAAAAACGCCACCCAAAGAGTGGCTTCCCTTGTCAATCTCCCTCTCAAGTGTGGATCAAGAAGGTGGATCTCGTCGTATGTCACTCTCCTCAACGTTCTCTCCCCGGAAACAGCCTCCAAAGGCTGCTCCTAGCTCGGATTTGAAGGTGGTGACAAGTAGAATAAGAACTAGGGCTTCCTCTTGTTAAGAAAATGAACTCCAAAACCTTAAAAAGTCATTCTCGGGATGTCATGCGTTCAGCATACGGGCACTGTAGCACCCCGAATTTTATGTAAGTTGATGCAGTGGAGTGCTACAGTACCCCCCCCCCCCCCCCCCCCCCCCCCCCCCCCGCCGCTGCAGTAACTCTGCTACAGTGTTGCTGCTACAGGACTGTATACGCCCCATTTACGCACTCGTATGAGTGCCCGCATGGACTTCCAGACTTAGCCATTTCTCCAAGTTCTCATGCTACAGGGCTGCTACAGTCGGCTCAAATATGGTCTTTTCCCTGCCGATTTCTTCTAAAATCTCATTGTTGAGCTCCGCATGGTATCTTTTGTGCCTGTAACACGAAATAAACCAATTTAGACCGAAAACAGGCATCCACACATATAAAAATACTCAATTTATATGCATGCATACATAAATAATACGTACAATTAGGCGTTTATCAAACATCCCCACACCTAAGCGTTTGCTTGTCCCCAAGCAAACAAACATGAAGAACAGGGGCAAGAAGATAAACGACTAAGTGTACGACCTCAAGCTCAACAGTAGAGAATTCCACAAGCACAGGTAGAAGGAAAAACAGATAGTGAGTTGTTCTATTAGCAACCGGGTAAGGATAGTCCTATTTTATCTAAAATGCACCAGTGAGTGTGTGCTGACTTCCAACCTTAACCTCCATACCATGGATCACCCAGAGGTGTCCAATCACTCCACACACAATGAAGTCAGCATTAATATGTTAAAGACACCCTCAATACCAAGTTAAAAGTCCTTCGAGTCCTAAATAAAACTTTAGCTCTCAAGTGGCTATGAGGGACAGTGCCACTCAACCCTCGAGACGCCACAAGGCTAAACAACAACCTGGAAACAACAATATCTACATTGATACAAGGTATAGAATTACAATAATACACAGCAAATGTAGCAACATCAACAACAACATCAATAAGAGTGAGCAGAAATAGAGAGCTTCACAAATGCACAGGGGAAGCAACACATTTAATACCAATAATGAAGTATATAAACAAAATTATTTTGGGGAAAAAACATTTACCCATTGTGGTAGGATTATTCCCATAACAATGACATATTTAATACCCATAATGAAACATATTTATGATGAAATTAAGGTTCTTTCTTTAGGGTTTAGGGTTTAGGGTTTAGGATTCATATGGTAATTTGTTGGATGGACAACTCATGTTTCCTTTTCAATTTGGTGAGAGTATTAGGAAAGTTTTTACTTGATGTATCATTATACCGTTTGGCTCATTACATGTATCCTAATGGTGTATACTAGTAGCTTAACAAATTTCTAACACAAGTTCTGAGCCTTAAATATAATATATCTTATTTTTATTTTATCATGCCGAATAAAAAATAATTTAATTTTTTGCTGTTTGATAAACACTATCTTTTAATGTCCTTTTATTATATTATTATTATTGGCACATCTATATGTGTTCCTTTTTTGTTGTTAGGTCCTTTGTCTGTATATAGTACATAATTTGTCAGTTTCATAAAATCTCGATCAACTAATATATGTAGTCGTATATTTGCATACATACAACTTGTCAGTTATCCATTATTCCTGCTAAAATATGTGATTGATATTTAATCTATTGATGCACATCATTGACATACAATTTTTGACGTACATGTTCACTCTTTCAAGATATCATAATTATTTACATATGCCCTTTATGTTACCGTCATTATTTCCTAAAGGCTAGCTTTTGTCCTAATTGGTGCAAACACTTTATTACTATTTATGTATTGAATATTTCCGGCATCAATTCAAACACTTAACACAAATTTTCTTATTTTTTTATTTTATTATCGATACTTAAAGGGAGCTCTTTGGTGTTTCATAAACACCATATACACTGTAATTTCCCTTTTGTTTCTATATATTGTTTGTGTAGTTACATGTATGTCTTTGTTATTTGGTCATTGTCGGTATACAACATTTTGATTTTTTATCATGTTTGCTAATATATGCGGTCATATATATCTATATGTATGATTGTTATACAACATTTTTTGATATATATCTATGATTTTTTGTCATATATATCTATATATTTGTCGGTCGCATGCCATCTCCATTAATATGTATGATTGTTAAATCTATTAATACTTGTTGTTGAAATACAACTTTTGGTGTGCATGTTCAGTCTCTTAACACCTCTTTATTTACATATAGCCTTTTGTTGTCATCATCATTTGCTTAAAGCGGATGTGCATTCTAGCTAGTGGTGTAGAGTCTCTGTTATTGTTTGTGAATTGAAGTTTCCCAAAACTAGCTCAAACACTTAACAACATTTTTGTTATTTTTTATTTTAATTCAATATGAATTTTGTTGTTATTTAACAGATCCAATAAATAATCTAATTTCTTTTTTTTTTACGTATATATATTATGTGCGGATTTACATGTGTTTCTTTGTTATTTGGTCTAATCTAAATGTACAACTTGTTAGTTTTATGCCATCTCTAAAAAAAAATATGGTCATATATCATTATACAACTATGCGGTTAGATGTCGTCCCTTGCTGATGTATGCAGCTATTTAATTTCTTAACACCTTTTAGTTATGTGCAACTTTTGATTTATATGTCCATTCCTTTAACACCCCATAATTTACATATAGCCTTTGTGATGCTATCATTAACCCCTAGTATTGACGTGAATTGTAATGATGTTGACACTTTACTATTAAAATTTTCAATAGCACTTAAACACATAACAATGATTTTCGTTATTTTTGTTTTATTGTACATTCTCAAATCTTTTTCTTTGTTATTTGACAAACACGTCATACTCTAACACTCTAATTCTCTCTCTCTCTCTCTATATATATATATATATATAAACACACACATTGTTTATAACTTATCAGCATATGACACTATTACCTCTAATATATACAGTCATATACCTATTTAAAGCCTTTATGTTGCATGTCATCTTAACTCTAGTATAAAGAGGGTCATTCAATCTATTACTATCTATTGTTTATTTATTGTCGAGTTTAGTGCAAAATTTATTGTCATATTTGCATTATATATCATTATTTTTTAAAAATATTATACATTCTTATGCATTTATCATAACTTTCATATAAAAATAAAAAATGGCCTCAATATGAATTCTCAGCAGAACATTTAAAAAAATGTGACTATCAATATACAGACAAAATTGAAACTCAAATGAAAAAATACAGATAATTGAATTAGAAGAAAGTAATGTTATTAGATAAATATTAATTACTGATAAGTGCTTGTGTTATAATAACACGAAGTGTTATTATCTTACAATGAGCATTATCTTTATCAGATTTTATCACTAAATTGTGTGCATTTGTGTGCTTTTGTGCATTGTAGGGTTGTGAAGCTAATTTGGAGAAAAGGAGCAAAGTTAGATCATGTTCGCCGTTGTTGGGGAGTTTCCGGACCGAGCAAGGAACAAGGCACGAGCCTAGACTTGTTAGTGTGTGCCAACCTCCTTTGGAGGGGCACAAAGGCAGTCACATTCACAATAAGTTTAACTCGTGTAGCAAAGGAGAACTACAACAATAAGGAGAATTGAAGCAATCGACATGATCTACCGTTGAGTGTGTGACCAATTCAACGGCTCGATTAAGAACGATGAATTCTAGAGCGTTTCGGCGAAAGCACTGTAGTAAGTTACTGTAACAAAAGTTGTTGTTCACTATCTACCGAAATTCAGCAAAATAGAGACTTCACACGGGTGTGTGGAAATTCCACACGGCTGTGTGAAATCCTGATTTAGCCGATTTGAAGCCGCGACTCAACATTATAAATGCCCGTTTTTGAGACTTTTTCTGGATATTTTTGCTAATCTTTTTCCCTGGTTTCTGGGGATTGCGGCTAGGGTTTCGGAGAGGACTTTGTGGAGGTTTGAAGCGCGTCATCGACATCGTCATCGACGTCCGGCGGCGGCACAAGACCATGGCCAGACTATACTCAAGGGGGTTTTCATCTATGCTTTTGATTTGTATCTCTTTTCATAGTTTGATGGATTTTTATAGCTCCATGAGGAGCTAAACGCTTTGTGGGTATTCAGACTTGTAAACCCTAGGATGATTATGTTTCTATGACATTTTTTCCGTTATTGATGAATAAAAATTGAGTTTCAATCTTAATTGCATGTTGTATTATTTTCCCTTAGCCATGACACTAGGGTTGAGAACAATCTAGGTTATTCTTTGTAGGTGTAACAACTCCTATAGGGTTAGACTACTTGAGATTGAAGAGGGTCGAGAGGGTGAGTCGTGAGGTAGCGAAACGTCCTCTTTCCCCTCCGGTTTGATTTTACCTACCTTCATGTTCCACGAGTTCTTAGCGGTCGAAATAGAGCAAAGTGCTAGGAGATGAACTCCCCTGGGGCTTAGTTGCGCTAGCAATAGAGTGGAGAGTTGAAGTGAATCCTAGTGCTGGGCTTAATTGAGACTAGGGTTCTTTCACCTTGACCAAAGGGTTAGAGCTATACATAGGAACATGGTTAATCATTAAGTATCCCTAGATCTTAAAGCAATCCCACGTAGTGTGAGTCTTAGGAAGACAGACTCCTCGAGGGCTTAGTTGACAGGTCAACAAGAGTCAAGGGTCGTAGTGAAACCTAATGCCGGGGCATAGTGTTGGGGTTAGTCACGATTGACCTTAGGTTTGGGACCGTGTGTTCAAGGATATCCTCGACTCATTAATTATCAATAGGAAAGTATAATAGCATTGTCTTGCACTAGAAGCATACATCCTAGGGGTATCTTGTCCGGGTACCCTATTTCATTCATTGATTGTCCTTCTCTATTTGCTCTTACTTGCACTCTCCTACTTTCCATATTTCTCTTTATTTTCTTCTTGCTTTCGATTACTTTTGCACACACACAATTGACTTGCTCTCGTTTTCTGTATTTTGCATTAGTTAAATAGCAATTGCTTGTATCTTTGATCCTTACTCCCTGTGGATTTGACTACCCTCTCACCAGGGTACTATTATTATTTCAACAAACTCATGCACTTGCGGTACACACACACAAGGGGTGTGTCAATTACCATTAAGGCATTATAAGAAAATAGATTTAGCTCATCCCTACAAAAGGCCAAATAAAAGAAGAAAACATAAAATAACATCTTAAGCAAATAATTTATAAAATTAAGTAAATAAAAAGAGAGAATATATATATATATATATATATATATATATATATATATATATATATATATATATATATATATATATATATATATAACACAAAACAAGTTTTAATCCTATAACCATTAAACGATAAGACAAACCCAAATGACTCTAATCACTACTGATAGAATCATCGGTGACTACATACAAAGTTAATTGAAAACAAAAGGAACACAAAATGAAGCAAACATCAAATCTCACTCTAACAACTCTCTCTCTCTCTCTCTCTCTCCCTCTCTCTCTCTCTTCTCTTCTCCTTATTACCAATAATAAACACTAACCCT